>MU004231.1:2389482-2711702 GCA_010405405.1 Microthyrium microscopicum
TTATATAAAAAATATATATACTTATTAAAGAAGAAAGAAAAATAATTAAAAATAGGGAGATAACTTTATAAATAGTAAGATATATAATAATAGAGAGAGTAGTTATTACTAACCCTATTATAGAGTTATCTAACTTCTATTTACTTTCTTTAAAAGGTTATAAATTAGCTTACTATAAACTATTTAGTTTTATTTATAAAAGTTTATAACTTTCTTCTTAATTATAAAATATATTTTTTAAGTATAGAAAATATAACTTAGTAATATATCTTACTTAACCTACTCTACTAAAAAATTTATTATAAAAGTACTTTACTTATAAAATAAATATACTTAAAAACAAACGTAAAACCTTAAGTTAATTTAAATATTAATATTAAAAAGACTAATAAAACCTTACCTCTATTAGTTACTTATAAAAACTATAGTCTAATATTTATAACACTAAACCTTTATAATTATACTATATATATTAAGGTTATTAAGAAAAAGAAAAATAGGCCTATAATAATTAAAGATATTAATTTTCTACTAAAGTTTATAATAAGATAAGAATAAATGTAAAGAATAGTTCTATTTATAAAACTTTAAACTATTATCTTAAATAGTATTATATCCTATTTACTTAATAAACTATAAAATAATAAATATTATTAAAAGTATATTTAACCTTTTAATAATATTAAAGAAAAGCTAATAACTATATAAAAATATAACTCTTTATTTAGTATTATTTATACTATAAAAAAAGTTTTTAGCTTTTAATCTCTTAAAGCTAAATATTATTTAAATAAGCAAAAAGGAATTACTAAGTCTAAGAGTTACCTTTTATATAAAAAATATTAAGAATCTTAAGAAAGCTAAGAAAACTACTATAATAGATTATAACCTTTAAAAAGCGTAAATAAATAATAATAGTATAAATTCTAACTCTAAGAATTATAATATATATAATAATAAAGTCTTAGATATTCTTAATATTAATAATATTATAATTTTAAGTATTATAATAATCTAAAACTAGCTATTATAGTCTTTATAACTAAGAAACTTAGGAGCTAATTCTTCTACTATTTATAATTTTATAAGTAAGCTTAATTTTACTATAAATAACCTTTATACGTCTTTTAGTAGTATAAATATTTTATAATATATAAGAAAGTTTTATAATAAAGTAAATCTTAATACTACTAAATTAGCTAAGACTATATTAGATAGAATAAAATCATTAAAAAAAATATAAAATAAACTAAACTAAAGCATTATTATACAAAATAATAAAAAAGGAATTAAAGATGCTATTTAAAATTAACCTATTACTTATCTATTTAGACCTCTAAGTTCTTTAAGACTACAAAATATAATATTAGAGTTATATATAAACTTTTTTAATAATTATCTTAACGCGTTAATTAATAGCTATAAAAGATAAAGCCTTAATAAATTATAAAGCTAAGCTATAATAACTATTTTTTCTTTCTTACATTAATACTAGATAGAAAAAATTAAGATTAAGGATTTACGTAAATAACTTTTTATATATATTAGTAGTACTAATAAAACAAAAAAATTATAAGTTATTAATACTATCTAAAATATTTTTAATAAGTTAAAGCTTTAAAAAGAAATAATAATTACTACTTCTACTAGAAGTATAGTAGCTAATATTTAAGGTTTAACTATTTATTTAGCATTAAGTCTTTTATTTAGAAATACTAATAATCTATTAACGCAATATAACTAAAGAAATAAGCTAAGTAAATAAATAAATACTATTTTTATTACTTAATTAGCTAAAAAGTAAGCATAAGAGAAATACAAACTTCTTATTATTAATAAGATTAGTATAATTAATAGAAAGACTTTCTAGAGTATTAACTTAAAATACTACTTGCTAAATAAGAAATATATTTTATTTAAAGGAATTCCTATTATACTTCTCTATAACGATTTCTATTAATTTTTATTAGTTAGTTCTATAAGTATAATATAGATAAGTAACGATAGTTAAGTAGTAAAATAAAACTAAAAAGTATAACTATTTCGTTAATTTAATAACGTTATTATACTTACAAAACAAGTTTATATATAAAATTATTAAATACTCTTAAGAATACTTAAAAGGCTATAAAATAAGTAATAAATAGACGCAAACTATAATCTTCTCCTAGAAAAGACAAAATATTCTTAAAATTAAGACTTTATAACTAAACTTTGCGTAATTATAATAATAAATAAACTAAGAGTAATTTTTAATATTAAAGTAGCTATTTAATACTTAAAGAAACATTAGCTTTTTTTTTTAATTTTCTTCTTAACGTATATATAAAAAGATATTTTTAACTTAAAAACCTAAGTACTAATTACTTATAACCTAATAAATACTACTATTAAAAAATATCCTAATAAGACTAACATTAAAGTCCTACTATACTTTATATTTATACTAAATACCTTTATTATAACTATAAATAATATTAATATTAGCCTAATATTTATAAATAGAGCGCAATTTATAACTATTATAATCATTCTAAATAAGAGTTATCTAAAATATCTAATTTCTAAGCTTATTATAATATATTTTAATCTACTTATAATACTAATTATAAAATCTAAAGGCACTAAGAACCTATAAGTTAGACTTCTTCTACTAGGAACTATTATAATAATACTAGAACTTACTATTTTTATAATAAAGAGTAATATTAAATATATAAAAAGAAGACTACTATACATTCCTTTATTTAGCATAATAATATATAAAGCTTAAGAATATATATTTTTATAAACCCTTATTAATTTGCTATATAGTAAGAATTTGTAAAGAAATATAATAAGATATAAATCTTCTATTCTTAAAACTAAAAAGTCTAAATTACCTAGGTTTTATAGTTTTTATATTTAGCTATCTTAAGCTATAAGTTAAGAAAGTATATAAATTTCTAACTTATTAAGTTAAGAAATATTTAAAAATTATAAAATACCTAAATTAATATTATAAGGTATTTAACTTTTAAATAACTATTTAATTTAGACTTTAAAGGAATTTATTAAAAAATGCTCTTAGTCTAAATATAAAGCACTTTATAAATAGTATTACTAATACTAGGTAAAATTAAAAGACAATATTTAACATTATAGTAAGAAAATACTTAAAGAGATAAAAAATATAGAATATAAGTTATTATTTACTACTTCTTTTATATCTATACCTAGGCTAATTATTAATTATCTTTAGTTAATTTATTTTATTCTCTTTTATTACTTATCTTTATAATTTTTATCCTTATTCTTATCTTCTTTTATATTATAAAGTGTAGTTTCTTTTATTATATTTTGTACGTATTAGGTTCTAAGAGTCTTAAAAGTTACTTATAAACTATAACTTATATTATTTAATATACTAATAGACTTTAAAGGTCTTAATTTCTTTAGAGTCTATAAAGAAGTTAGTAAATTAAGTTACCTATAAGGATTAAGACTTTTAAAAGACTAAGATTATTATATAGACTAAGTAGTAATAAAAGAATTTATATAAGTTATTATAGATTAAAGAGATAAAACGAAAGAATTAGTTCTAGTAGAGCTTAAGGCTATACCTTAGAAATATTAAGCTAAATTAGCGCTAATAAGACTTAGTGCTATATTTTAAATATAATAAGGTAAATTAACGCTAATAAGACTTAGTACTATACTTTAAATATAATAAGGTAAATTGCTTCTTAGTATTACTAGCAAATAAATACTACTAAACGTTAAAGCATTACTATAGCTACTATAAGGGGAGCTATCTATAGTTAAGTTAATAATAGCGATTTAAGAACCTTAATAAGAACCTAAAGTCTAATTATTCTATAAGTTAAGTAGAGGTAAGACATAACAATAAGTAGTAATAAAGCTAAAGAAGTTTAAAGAATTAATATTTTTAATAATATTAGTATTTCTTATTATGTTATATTAAGTAAATAAAGGTAAATCTCTTATTAAGTCTAAGACCTCTATATATCTAATACTAGAATTAATAAAGTATTATTTTAGAGCTATTATTTTACTTCATAGTAGGTAGAATTTTAGTAAAGAATTATAGAATAAAAAAAAGAAGAGAAGAAGAAGTTTAAAGAATAAATATTAGAATAGGCTATAGCGTCCTTAAGCTTCTATATTTTTAAAGTAATTCCTCTTTCTATACTAGCGCTATTAATATAACTAATAACTATTTATAAATAATTTCTAAGATACGCTTACTATAATAAGAGAAAAGTATAACTAACCTAATACCTAAGATTTAAAAGTATAAAATAATCTAATTAATAAATTAGAAAGTTTAGCCTTATATATAAAAATTAATAGCACTAACCCTTAACCTTATCTAATCAAAAAAACTCTAATAATTAGCCTTATAACTATCTATACGCTTATTAAGTACTAAAGCTCCTACTATAATAAATTAATTATAACTTCTATGCTTAATAACCTTTACTAATAATCTATCTATACCTTACTAAATATAAATATTTTAGTAGAGTACCTACCTTCTTTAAAGTAAATTTAACAAATAAAATATTAAATAATATTACCTACTTATAATTATATAATAATAAGCTAGTTATAGCTTTTAACTATAAAATTTTATAATTAGAACTTAGCATTATACCTTTTTTTCTAATTTTTTAAGCTTCTATTTATAATAACCTACTTTTATAGAGGCCTAAAGTAACGTCTAAGCTTTTAATTATTTTACTTCCTTACTACTTCTATAAATTTAAATATCTTACTACTCTTTCTCTCTTCTTCTTCTTCTTCTTTAACTTTAATCTATATATCTTACATAACCTACTATTATTAAGATTGTATACTTCCTACTACCTCTCTAAGTTTCCTAGCTATTTTTAACTTTAATTCTTTACTTAATAATCTACTAATCTATTTTACTATAAGTACTAATTACGTCTTTTTTTAGTAAGCTAATACTAATATTTTAATAAGTAATATAATACTATTATTTATATTAACTCCTTAGGATAGCATTTCTATACTAGTTACTAAAGCTAGTTTTATAAATTAAGCGCTTAGCTAACTCTTCGTCTATAACCTTACTATCTATACTACTACTAGCACTAATACTAAAGAGGTTATTATCTTAATTAATTAACTATTCTAATTTCTCTATACTTCTATTATATATACCTTTTACCTAAAGAAAGATACTATATAATTAAAGTACTTCCTAAATAACTTCTCTATAAACCTTTCTCCTAATACTACCTTAACCTATATTATTATTAAATCTATATATAAGGCTATTATAGATAGCTATCTCCTCTTTTATAGCAAAGCTCTTTATAGCCTTTAAGTTACTACTTAAACTATATTAAATACTCTAGTTAGTACTATTTTTAACATAAATAAAATAAATTTTACGAGTATTATATAACTAAATTTTTTTACTAATAATTTAATAGAACTATAACTACGCTATAATAAACTTTTTTACTTATAAGTACTTCCTTATTACTATATACTAGAATAATATTAATAAAAATAAGCACTTAAGATACGCTAATACTATCTTTAATAATAAAGTTCCTTATTACTTTAACTAAATAACTACTATTAATAGCAACTTACTTCATAGTAATTCTAAGAAAGACTTTATTAAAATTAATTAATTTCTTTTATAAGTTCTCTTATTTAGATTAATAAGAAATATTACTAAAATAAGTTATTAGTTATCTAAGTAAATTATATCTAAGCCTTTTGCCTATAAGCTTTAAGCCCTAAGTTCTTTTCTTTATAGAAAATTAATAAACTCCTTTACTATAAATATTATATTTACTTTATATACTTTATAACTTTCTATAAATTTAATTTACCTATTAGTAATATAAAAATCTTATATTCTTACTTAAAAAGTATATAAGTTAAAAAAAAGGTAATTATTATAATACTACTTAAAAATATAGCTATATTACAAAATAATATACTTATAGTTCGTAAAGAATAAAAACCTACTTATAGCTATTAATAATAAAATATTATAAATAAGCAAAATAAGCTATAATAGCCATTAGTAGTAAAATATTATAAATAAGTAAAACGAGCTACAATATATTTAGCGTAACTATAACGTATTATAATTATTATAACTACATAGAATATAAAACTACGTAATTAAAAAGTTAATTTATCCTAAAAACCTACCTATCTCTACTCTCTATAATAATACTAAAGAAATAAATCTATAAATAAATACACTATAAATTATGCTTAATTATTAATATAACCTATATTTTATACTAAAAAGTTAAAGTATTAAAATATATAACTAAAATAAGAAGAATTACGTAAAAACAAAGAGGAAGGAGTAAATAAGATAACCTATTTATTATTAGTATAACTATTTATAGCGTGAACTCTTAATATTATAACTTCTATAAAAATATAAAAAGTTAATAAATATACGTATGTTTACTATAGATAGAAGCCTAAACCACTAAAGAGTAGTAATAGATTACTTACTTACTTATTACTAATTTACCCTTTACCTATAATAATAAAAAAATACTTTATAAATACTCCTTTACTAACTATAACTTATACTTCTCTACTACTATTAATATATAAGGCAATTTATTAAGACTATTAGCCCTAGCTAATAACTCCTCTAAAGCTAACGTTGCCATAAGATAGCAAACTGCTATACTATATAAATTAGGCTAATAAAAAGGAAAAGAAGTCTAATAATATGCGCTAATATAAAAGAATACTAATCCTACCTCTTAAAATTAATAAAATTATTATATAAGTCTATGCTAACTAATGCCTTAAAAATTTGTAAGTTTAATAATGTATAATAAAATTAGTAAATATATTTAACCTTAGATAATAGAAGGTTAAAATACTATAATAGTTTAGAATATATCCCTAGGGCGAGATATTTCTAATTACCTACTAATACGTTTACTTTTACGTAAACAAGATAGCTATATTTAATAAGCAAAGATAAGTAGTTTTTATAAATTACTAAGTATTCTACTTTCTTTTCTTACACTATATATAATAACACTTTATAAAATAGCTAATACTACTATATTTCTAAAACTTACTAAAATATAAAGAATTAAGCCTTAAATAGATTCTTTTATATAAAAACTTACTATATTAAAGCCTTCCTACGAGGTTTACTACTAAATCTTTTATAACTAAACTATTATTTAATACCTTTCTAAGAGAGGTGTAAGAAGATACACTAGTAAGTAAGAGCTTTATTCATAATACTAAATATATAACTAATATAGTAATAGATCTATAAAGAAAATAAAAGTAATAACTCTTTGCTTAATTAACCTAAACAACTATTTCAACTATATACTAAACGCTACTACCTATATATTTCCATTAAAGTCCCTATGTACTAATATCTAACAGTAGAATTATTAAAAATACGCGCTTATAATATAAATATATATAATCTTAAATACTACCTACTAAATATTAAAAAGTTAAAAAGACTAGTTAACCTTTATATAGAGCTAGCTTTAACACTATAATACTAAAATATAAAAGATAATAATAGTACAAATAATAATAAAGTAAAGGAAGAGAAAGAAGAAACTAATAACAACTTTAATAATTAATATTAGTAATTAGTAGTAGAAATATATAACAATAATAAAATAATTAACATAATTAAGATAATTAATAATAATTAATATCTTTAATAGGTTAAACCTTAATTAATAGCTTATAGCTTAAAAGGGACTAAAAAATTAAAATAATTAAACTAATTAAAGGTCTTACTTTAAAAACTAATTAAAGAGACAAATTAGACAAAATAATTATAAATTATAACGTAGAGCAAAATTATTTCTAAGTAAAAAACTTACTAACTTCCCTTTTTCCTTTTTTTACTAATACTATCCCTTCTAAACCTATAGAGGTTCTTTTAGGCATATTATAATTACTTAACTAAATATATACTTTTTAGTATTATTTTAAAAGTTAAGACTTTATTTAGACTTCTATATTTCTTATTAAGACTCTAAAATATAATCTATAGCTTTATCTAGCATTTACTAAGTTAATTCTTCCTTTATACGGATATCTTTAACTATACTTAAATTAACTTTTGTTATAGATCTTCTCCGTTAAGATCTCTTTATAAGATTTCTAGCATCCCTATTACGTAATGCTAAGGGCTTAGTGCCTAAGGTTTAGCTAGCATAGAGCTTATTTTCTACTAGCCCTAATCCCTCTTCTAGATTCTCTATCTTAGTTTTCTTAAATTATATTTATATTTAGATTATACCCTTATATCTATAGCTTCCTAATATAAAACTAAGATTACTTTAATATTTAAAAACCTATTTTTAAAACGCATCTACTAATATTATAAGATTTAATAGTTTATACATCTAAAATCTACTATTCTATATAAAAACTAGGTCTTAAAACCTATAAAAATAATAACCTTACTAGTATAGAAATTTATATATAAGGACTAAATAGATCTATAAGTATAGACTAATTAGTAATTAAGAAGAAGATCTTAGTATCTTCTACCCTATATTTACTAAACTTATAGTAATAGCTTTATCCTATACTTATATCTCTTTTTATATATCTAAATTAATAGTAATAAACTTAAACTAAAAATTACTTTTAATTAAAACGCCTAAACTTTATCCTAAACTTACTACTCTAACGAAGTAAATTATTTAGAAAACCTTAGCTAAACCTTATATATTAGTACTACCTACTTATTATTACATAATACTAACTCTATAAACTATATCTAGTAAACTAATTAGTAGTTCCTAATTAGAAATATGCTTATAATCTAAAATTTAATAGCTTTAAGAAACTTAGTCTACTATATAGTAGTTAAATACTAATAATCTTAATAGTAATAATAATATACCTATACTACCTTATAGCTATAGCTAGTACTATTCTTTTATCTACTTTTACTAGCCTAAGCCCTAATCTTATTAAATATTATTAAATAAATTAAAGGTAGCACTTAGAATATATCTAAAAAGGATAAAGGTAAGAAAGTAATATATTATAATATATAACTATATTCGTTAGACTAAGATTAAATTAATTAGATCGTCCTTAAAGGTTAATTCCTATAATACTTTATAATATACGTTAGTATTACTCTATAAGATTAAACCTATATTATCTCTATGTACCTTATATAAGACTAAGTAGTATTCTAAATATAAGAGTCTCTAAACTTAGAAGAAAAGATTAGACCTATATTTATTAACTTTATTATACTCTACTATATTTAAAGTAAAGTAGAGCTAGAGATTATTAAAGATAAAATAAGCTTTACTTATAGCGTTAGCTTTTATATTAATACTTAATTTAAGTAATTTTATAACTACGTTAAATCTATCTAAGCTATAAATATTACTTTTAAAGCTATATATATTAACTTAGTAAATTTATTAAAAGAATACTAATATAATAAAGATAATATATTAAACTTTTCTACTATATATAATAATACTATAGTATAAAATTCTTTCCTATAATAATATATCTATACCCTAAAAAGTAAAGCTACCTAAACTATAAGTAAAGCTTATTAGTTAATTAAGTAATAACTTTACTTTAAAGAATAGGATATAATTAATTACTATAAGGTAACTAGAGCTATAGATACTATTAAGCGTTTATATAATTCTTATACTAAAAAGTATAATTAGATTATACTTTTAGAAGGAAAAGTCTAAGATCTTAAAGATTAACTAAGTAACTTAGTCTATAAGACTAAAAAACTAGCATACTAGATAGATTCTAATAAGGAAATTAATATAATACTACCTCCTTAGGGCTATTTATATCTAAATCTCTACCTTAATACTAAAAGTATTATATCTACCTTAAAAGTATTTATAAGCTCTAAAGCTAACTTTATATAAGAATAGTAAGATCTTAGTACTTATAATAGTAAGAAATAAGACTTATACCTATAATAAAAACTTAAAATTAAAGACTACCTCTACTATAAAGTATATACCTTTCTTAATAAGCTATCTTAAGCTATCTAGATTTATAGCAAATATAAAGACTTTATTCTTAGCTTTATTATTAATTATGCTTAATATAACGTACTTAACCTATATATTTCTATAGTAGAATTCTAAGATAACTTTAACTACTACTTTAAAGGTACTAATAAATATAAAGCTACCTTTCTTTAGTTATAGAATCTATCTAATAAGATAAAGAAGACTAATAACTTAAGCTCTTACCTAGTTAAGTTTACTAATAAAACTAATAAAGCTTATTTATCTAATACTAATAAACTAACTTATATATGTAATATAATTACTAAAGAGCTAATAAGCTATCTCTATACTAGTAAAGTAACTATAAGCGCTAAATTTATAATAGAACTATAATAAGTTAACTACTTCTTAGATTATAAGAAGTCTAATAATAAAGATAAAGATAAGAATAAGAATAAGGATAAGAATACTTAAAAGATAATTCTACGCTATAGTAATACCCTATTTCTATACCTTAAGAAAGAGGAACGCTACCTATAATATAATAATAAAGGCTATAATCTATAATCTAAAACTATACTCTACTAAGGTAAAGACGCTATATTTAATAATAATATCTAAACTAAATTAGCTTTAATCTATACTTCTTAGTTATACTATACTTTAAGTATAAAAGATAATAATAATATACTCCTAACCTATAGCTAATACTAAAAAAATGTATAACTCCTTTATACTAATATATAGATAAGCTAAACTCTAATAAAGTATAAAATAAATAAAAGAAATACTAAATAGAAGTTATCTAAGCTTACCTAAGTAAATCTAAATCTAAGGAAGAATCTTATTATGATATAGTAGTAGTCTATATATTTATTACCTATCTACTAATTAATTAATTACTAGAAACTAATACTATCTTAAAAGTAGAATAATAGTAAAGCACTATAGGAAGTATTTTTCTCTTAGATAGCTTCTATACTAAAGTAAAAATCCTTATTAATATAAGTAGTAGTGTATTTAGTATTATTAATTTTTATTATCTTTAACTCTATAGTCTTAAATCTATTAAAATATTAAGACTCTATTAAGCTAAGATAGCTAATAGTTATACTATTATTATTATAACTTATATAGTATTTATTAGCTTATATATTAGTATTTATCTTAAATAAACCTTATACTTTATTATAGAAATTACTAACTATAATATTATTCTTAGAAACCCTTAGGTTAATAAGTATAAAGTTATACTCTAAGGAAGCTAGTAAATACTAGGCTTCTATTCTAAGTACTATCTTTAAAGCTATATAGCTTTATACTACTCTATTATAGTTAATTATAGAGGCTAAGTAGTTATAAAAAAGAAGAATAAGAATATTTCTAATATTTATATTATTTCTCTTTACGTATTTATAACTCTAATATAGTAAGAGAAAAACTAATTCTTTATATTATATAAAGAAAATTTTAATACGTTAAAAGAAAAAGAAAATCTAGATTTTATTTCTTAGCGTAATATTATTAGTATTATAGTAATCTTAATAAAAGACTATACTAAATAGTAAGAGAAGCTTAAATAAGATTTATTAATATAAAAAGAATTACTTAGCCTAATTCCTAAAGAATTTTACTAATATATTTACCTCTTTAATCTAGTATAAGTTAATAAATTATTACCTTATTGCTCTAAATTTAATTACTTTATCTTAATAGATTTATAAGCTAAAGTACTTATATAGAAGTTCTATAGAATATTATATTAATAAGCTTAAGTTATTAAAGAGTATATTAAAAATATACTTAAGAAAGGCTTTATCTATAAAAGTACTTCTTAATACGCCTTACTAGTTCTTTATATTAGTAAACTAGGTAGAGGTATCTAAGTCTATATAGATTACTATAGATTAAACGAAATTACCTTAAAGAATTAAAATATTCTACTACTTCTTACTAAAACCTTTACGAAGATCTATAAAGCTAGATTCTTCTCTAAATTTAATATTATTACTACTTTTAATAATATTTATATTTATAAAGGTAATAAACATAAAACTATCTTTCTTACTTACTATAGCCTATTTAAGTTCTTTATTATACTATTTAGTATAACTAGTTTCCTTAGAATATTCTAAGCCTTTATTAATAGTATTATTTATAAATACTTAGATAACTTTATTACTATATATCTAGATAATATTCTTATTTAAAGTAAAACTAAAGAAGAGTATATTACTTATATCTACCTAATTCTTAATAAGCTTAAAAAAGCTAGCCTCTATCTTAATATTACTAAGTTAGAATTTATAACTAAGAGCGTTAAATACCTTAGTATTATTATTATACCTAATAGAATCTTTATAAATAAGAAGAAAGTTAAAGTAATACTAAAATAGTAATACTCTTTATTACTTAAAAATATCTAGATATTCCTAGGCTTTATAAACTTCTATTACTAATTTATTAAAGAATACTTAAAAATTATAGTACTAATAATAGTACTTACTAAAAAGAATATTTCTTAATAATATTCTTAGAACTTAGATAGCCTTAAAGAAGCTACTTTTAAAGCCCTAAAAAAAGCTTTTACTATAATACTAATCTTATAATATTTTAATCCTAATAAAGAAACCTAGCTTAAAACTAATGCTTCTAACTAGGTTGCTATAATAGTTCTCTTATAAAAAAATAATAATAAAGAACTTTACCTAGTTACTTTCTTATCTAAAAAGATAATACTAGTAGAATATAACTATAATATTTATAATAAGGAACTACTTATAATTATCTATATATTTAAAGAATAAGAACTAGAGCTATTCTCTACTAATAATCTTATTAAAGTTTATATAGACTATTTTAATTTATAGTTATTTATATCTATAAAGAAGCTCTCCTATTATTAAGTATGCTAGGTAGAGTTCCTATTATAATTCTAGTTTAAAATTAAATACTATAATAGACTTTTAAATGCTAAAGCTAATATCTTTACCTAATAGTCCTAGGACCTATTATAATCTAATAATAATCTATAAGTTATATAATAAATACGTTCTATACTATTCCTTTACTATTTTACTAATACCTATAGTACGTACTATATATCTAATATAATTACTTATAATATGTACTAAGTTATTAAAGTAGTAACTATACTAGTTTAGAGTAAATACTCTTTAATAATTAAGTTAGCTATAATTATTACTAATAAAGTTAATATATTTACTATAGAAGGAGAGTTAACTAGTAATTTAACTATAAGGAGTTATTCTAAGAACGCTCTAATCTTAAAGGAATTAACTAATTATCTTAAGGTAGAGAATATGCCTACTAACCTAGAAACGTTATAAAAGAATATTATTAAAGTAAATAAAAAGGATAAGCTTATTTAAGCTATCTATAACTATAAAGTAGCGTAATATTATTACTTACTCTATAGTATACTAGAACGTAAATCTATTAAGCTTAGAGACTATTAAGTCCTTATAAATAAAATTATTTAATATTACTAGCGCTTACTAGTCCTTTATAGAAAACTTTATTATTATATAATATAATACGTATATAATTATAAGATTATAGGACATAAAAGTACTACTATAACTTATTAATATCTATCCTAGTTTTACTACTAGCCTTATATAGTAGAAGACGTTAAGTAATATATAAAATAATACTACTACGCTTTTTCTAAGCTAGTAATATAAAAGAAATAAGGCCTACTATAATTATTTCCTCTACTAGACTATATATAGACTAATATCTTAATTAACTTTACTATTATATTACTACTATATATCTACTTAAGAGTTATTTATTGCTACGCTATAATAGTAGTTAATAGACTTACTTATACTTACTATTTTATACCCTTAGCTAACCTTAGCGTTTAGATAATAGTATTAGTATTTCTTAACTAGATCTAGAAGTATACTAGCTAGCTAGACTCTATCTTATCTAATTATAGATCCTAATTTACTTTAGCTTTTTAGTATTACTTATATAAGTAAGTAAGAGTAATAATCCGCCTTACTATTGCTTAGTACTTATAATCTAATAGCATTACTAAGATTATAATATAAGCCCTAAAGGCTTACTTATAATACTTTGTTAATTACTAATAGAATAATTAGGTTAGACTTCTACTATTTGCTAAATTTAAAGCTAACTACGCTATTTATATTATTACTAAAATAAGCCTATTTAAAGTACTTAATAGCTTACTACTACGATCTAGCTTAGAACTAGTTATACTAGGTAAGATATATATAGGCTCTAAGCTAGTATAAAATAAATAACGCTCTATAGACGTATTCCTTAAAGATAGATAAAACTTATATAACTATCTCTATAAGTAAATTTTATAGTCTTAGGTGCTAATAAATAAGTAAGTTAACTAATACTACTATCTAGTACCTAACCTTAAACTAAGTAACTAGGTATATCTAAATATACGTTACTATAAAACTCTTTACTTTTCTAAATTACTTAATAATAAATCTACTAGTCTATTTAAGATCTTAAAGAAGATTAATATACTTACTTATAAGCTTAATCTTCCTAAGAAAATAAAAATATACCTTATCTTTTATACCTAGCTTTTATACTTTATTTTTAAAGATACTACTATACTATAAGAACTTAATAACTCTTTAGCTATTACTAATCTAGAAGGAAATAATAATAAGTAGGAATAGTTAGTTAATTATATTATTAATAGCTATTAGTATAACTAATAAGGAAAAGATAAGAAGAAGATACTCTAATATAAAGTTAAATTTATTAAATAGGATAATTAGAATTACGACCTAGATTAATAATTATAGATAAATCTTAAATTATACCTTAAGCTTATTATAGAGTTTTATAACTATAATTCTATAAAACTAGGTTCTTATAAGTTATTTATTAACCTTTAGAAGAAGAAGGATAAAGAATATAACTTTAATAGTATTCTTCTTAATTAGTAAGGTTATTATTATTACTATAGTAGTATCTTAATACTTTTATAAACTAGAGTATTCTAAGGATATCTTATAGTTCATTAATACTACTTAATAGTTACCTTAGTAGGCTAGAAGGTAATAAAGAATAAATACTTATAGTATTATATATAAAAGGATATTAAACTTTTTACTTTTATTATTATAGTTATAATATATTTTATACTTATTATAGCGTTATCTTATATAGTTAAATTAGCTTAGGAGCGCTAATATTAAAGGAAGGAGTATTATTATAAATTGTTAGGGAGCTACGGATACAAGGGTGCGATCTAGATGTAGATATAATTTGAGAAAACTAAGACAGAGAATCTAGAAGAGGGATTAGGGCCGGCAGGAGATAAGCTCCATGCTAGCTAAACCTCAGGCGCTAAGCCCTTAGTATTACGTAATGGGGATGCTAAAGATCTTATAAAGAGATCTCAACGGAGAGGATCCATAATAATACTCCCTCCTCCGACATTAGCGCTCCTAAGCTAATCTAACTATGCGGGATAACGCTATAATGGGTATAAAACGTATTGTAACTATAATAATAAAAGCAAAGAGTTTAATATCCTTTTGTATATAACACTATAGGTATCTATTCCTTGCTGCCTTCTAGCCTGCTAAGGCAACTATTAAGCAGTATTAACGAACTATAAAATATCCTTAGAATACTCTAGTTCGTAGAAGTATTAGGACACTGCCATAGTAATAATAATAACCTTACTAATTAGGAGGAATACCGTTAGAGTCGTATTCTTTGTCCTTCTTCTTCTAAGGGTTAATAAACGACTCGTAAGGGCCTAGTTTTGTAGGATTATAGTCGTAAAACTTCGCGACGAGCTTAGGGCATAATTTAAGATCTATCTATAGTTACCAATCTAGGTCGTAATTCTAATCATCCTATCTAGTAAATTTAACTTTATATTAGAGTATCTTCTTCTTATCTTTTCCTCGCTAGTTGTGCTAATGACTATTAATAACGCGATTAACTAATTATTCCTACTTATTATCGTTTCCTTCTAGATTAGCGATGGCTAGGGGGTTATTAGGTTCTTATAGCATAGTAGCGCCTTTAAGGACGGGGTATAAAAGCTAGGCATAGAAGATAGGGTATATTTTTATTTTCTTAGGAAGATTAAGCTTATAAGTAAGTATATTAATCTTCTTCAAGATCTTAAATAGACTAGTAAATTTGTTATTAAGTAATTTAGAGGGGTAAAGGGTTTTATAGTAACGTATATCTAGACATACCTAGTTACCTAGTTTAAGGTTAAGTACTAGATAGCAATATTAGTTAACTTACTTGTTTATTAGCGCCTAAGACTACGAAATTTACTTATAGAAATAGTTACGTAAGTCTTATCTATCTTTAAGGAACGTATCTATGGAGCGTTATTTATTTTATGCTAGCTTAGAGCCTATATATACCTTGCCTAGTACAACTAGTTTTAAGCTAGATCGTGGTAGCGAGCCATTAAGCGCTTTAAATGGGCTTATTTTAGTAGTGGCGTAAACAGCGTAGTTAGCTTTAAACTTAGTAAACGGTAGGAGTCTAACCTAATTATTCTATTAGTAATTAACGAAGTATCGCAAGTAAGCTTTTAAGGCTTGTACTATGATCTTAGTAATACCGTTAGATTATAGGTACTAAGCGGTAGTAAAGCGGATTATTACTCCTACTTACTTACATAAGTGGCGCTAGAAGGCTGAAGTAAATTAGGATTTGTAATTAGATAAGATGGAGTCTAGCTAGCTGGTATGCTTCTAAATCTGGTTAAGGAATGCTAATACTATTATCTAGACGCTAAGGTTAGCTAAGGGTATAAAGCGGTAGGTGTAAGTAAGTCTATTAACTACTATCATAGCGTAGTGATAAATAACTCCTAAGTAGATATATAGTAGTAACGCGACGGTGAAGTTAATTGAGATATTAGCCTACGCGTAGTTTGATAGAGGGAATAACTATAGTAGGCCTTATTTCTTTTGTATCACTAGCTTAGAGAAAGTATAGTAGCATTATTTTATATATTACTTAACGTCTTCTACTATATAAGGCTAGTAGTAGAACTAGGATAGACGTTAATAAGTTATAGTAGTACCTCTATATCCCATAATCTTATAATTATATACGTATTATATTATATAATAGTAAAGTTTTTTATAAGGGACTAGTAGGCGCTAGCAATATTAAATAATTCTATCTATAAGGACTTAATAGTCTCTAAGCTTAATAGATTCACGTTCTAGTATGCTATAGAGTAAGTAGTAATATTGCGCTACTTTATAGTTATAGATAGCTTAAATAAGCTTATCCTTTTTGCTTACTTTAATAATATTCTTCTATAACGTTTCTAGGTTAGTAGGCATATTCTCTACCTTAGGATAACTAGTTAATTTCCTTAAGGTTAGAGCGTCCTTAGGACGACTCCCTATAGTTAGATTACTAGTTAACTCCCCTTCTATAGTAAACATGTTAACTTTATTAGTAATAATTATAGCTAACTTAATTATTAAAGGGTATTTACCCTAAACTAGTATAGTTGCTACCTTAATAGCTTAGCGCGTGTTATAAGTAATTACATTAAATGTATAGCGCGTGCTATAGGTATTAGCAAAATAGTAGGGAAATAGTATAGGACGTACTTATTATACGACTTATAGGTTATTATTAGATTATAGTAGGTCCTAGAACCATTAGGTAAGGGCATTAGCTTTAGTATTTAAAGGTTCATTATAGTATTTGATTTTGAACTAGAATTATAATAGGAACTCCGCCTAGCGTGCTTAATGGCAAGAGAGCTTCTTTATAGATATAAACGACCATAAATTAAGATAGTCTATATAGACTTTAATAGGATCGTTAGTAGAGAATAGCTCTAGTTCTTATTCTTTAAATGCGCGAATAATTATAAGTAGTTCCTTATTATAAATATCGTAGTTATACTCTACTAGTGTTATCTTTTTAGATAAGAAGGCAACTAGGTAAAGTTCTCTATCGTTATTCTTTTGTAAGAGAACTACTATAGCGACTTAGTTAGAAGTATTAGTTTTAAGCTAGGTTTCTTTATTAGGATTAAAATATTGTAAGATTAGTACTATAGTAAAAGCTTTCTTTAGGGCTTTAAAAGTGGCTTCTTTAAGGCCGTCTAGGTTCTAAGGATATTGTTAAGAGACGTCTTTTTTAGTAAGTGCTATTATTAGTACTACGATTTTTAAGTATCCTTTAATAAATTAGTAGTAGAAGTTTATAAAGCCTAGGAATATCTAGACATCTTTAAGTAATAAAGGGCGTTACTATTTTAGCACCGCTTTAACTTTCTTTTTATTTATAAGGATTCTATTAGGTGTAATGATAATACTAAGGTATTTAATGCTTTTAGTTATGAATTCTAACTTAGTAATGTTAAGGTAGAGGCTAGCTTTTTTAAGCTTGTTAAGGATTAGGTAGACGTAAGCAATATACTCTTTTTTAGTTTCGCTCTAGATAAGGACATTATCTAGGTATATAGTAATAAAGTCGTCTAGGTATTTATAGATAGCGCTATTAATAAAGGCTTAGAATATTCTAAAGAAACTAGTTATGCTAAATAGTATAACGAGGAACTTAAATAGGCTATAGTAAGTAAGAAAGGCAGTTTTGTATTTATCGCCTTTATAAATACGAATATTATTAAAGGCAGTAATAACGTTAAATTTAGAGAAGAATTTAGCTTTATAGATCTTCGTAAGGGTTTTAGTAAGAAGTAGCGAAATATTCTAATTCTTTAAGGTAATTTCGTTTAATCTATAGTAATCTACGTAGACTTAGATACCTCTACCTAGTTTACTAACGTAGAGAACTAGTAAGGCGTATTAAGAAGTGCTTTTACAAATAAAGCCTTTTCTAAGTATATTTTTAATATACTCTTTAATAACTTAAGCTTATTAGCGCGATATCTCGTAAGACTTCTATATAGGTGCTTTAGCTTATAGATCTATTAGGATAAAGTAATCAAATCTAGGGCGATAAAGTAGTAATTTATTAGCTCATGCTAGGTTAAAGAGGCAGACATATTAGTAAAATTCTTTAGGGATTAGGCTAAATAATTCTTTTCGTATTAGTAAGTCCTATTTAAGCTTCTCTTGCTATTTAGTATAGTCTTCTATTAAGATTACTACAATGCTAGTAATATTACGCTAAGGAATAAGATCTAAATTTTCTTCTTCTTTTAACGCGTCAAAATCTTCTTTATATAATATAGAGAATTAGTTTTTCTCTCGCTATATTAGAGTCGCAAATATATAGGCAGAAATAATATAGATATTAGGAGCATTCTTATCCTTCTTTTTTATAACTACTTAGCCTCTATAATTAACTATAATAGGGTAGTATAAAGCTATATAGCTTTAGAGATAGTGCTTAGAGTAGAAGCCTAGCGTTTGCTAGCCTTCTTAGAGTGTAACTTTATGCTCGTTAACCTAAGGGTCTTTAAGGATAATATTATAGTTAGTAATTTCTATAACGAAGCATAAGGCTTATTTAAGATAAATACTAATACGTAAGATAATAAATGCTATATAAGTTATAGTAGTAACGGCGTAACTATTAGCTATCTTAGCTTAATAGGGTCTTAACATTTTAATAGATTTAAGGCTATAGAGTTAGAGGTAATAAGGGTTAACGATGCTAAATATGCTACTACCTATATTAATGAGGATTTTTACTTTAGTATAGGAGCTATCTAAGAGAAAGATACTTCCTATAATGCTCTACTATTATCCTACTTTTAGGATAGTATTAGTTTTAAGTAATTAATTAATTAGTAGATAGGTAGTAGATACGTAGACTACTACTATGCTATAATAAGGTTCTTTCTTAGATTTAGATTTGCTTAGGTAAGCTTAGATAGCTTTTATTTAGCGTTTCTTTCGTTTATTTTATGCCTCATTAGAGTTTAGCTTATCTACGCGTTAGTACAGAGAAGCTACACGTTTCCTTAGCGTTGGCTGTAGATTAGGAGTATATTATTATTATCTTCTACGCTTAGAGCATAATATAACTAAGAAGTATAGATTAAAGCTAATTTAGTTTAGATATTATTATTAGACATAGTATCTTTATTTTAGTAGGGTGTAGTTTTAGATCGTAGATTATGGCCTTTATTATTATATTATAGGTAGCGTTTTTCTTTCTTAAGGCGTAGGAATAGGGCATCGCCATAACGTAGAATTATCTTCTAAGTATTCTTATCCTTATCCTTATCCTTATCCTTATCTTTATTGTTAGACTTCTTACGGTCTAAGAGGCGGTTAACTTATTATAGTTTCGTTATAAATTTAGTGCTTATAGTTACTTTGCTAGCGTAGAGATAGCTTATTAGCTCTTTAGTAATTATATTACGTATATAAGTTAGTTTATTAGTATTAGATAAGTAGGCCCTATTAGTTTTGCTAGTAAACTTAACTAGGTAAAAGCTTAAGTCGTTAGTTTTCTTTATCTTATTAGATAGATTTTATAACTAAAGAAGGGTAGCTTTATATTTATTAGTGCCTTTAAAGTAGTAGTTAAGGTCATCCTAGAACTTTACTATAGAAATATATAAGTTAGGTACGTTATATTAAGCGCAATTAATAATAAAGCTAAGAGTAAGGTCTTTATATTTACCATAAACCTAGATAGCTTAAGATAGCTCGTTAGGAAAGGTACGTACTTCGTAGTAAAGGTAATCTTTAACCTTAAGTTTCTACTATAGATATGAGTCTTATTTCTTATTATCGTAAGTGCTAGGATCTTACTATTCTTATATAGAGTTAGCTTTAAAGCTTATAGATACTTTTAAGGTAAGTATAACGCTTTTAGTATTAAGGCAAAGATTTAGGCGTAGGTAGCCCTAAGAGAGTAGCATTATATTAACTTCCTTATTAGAGTCTATCTAGTATACTAGTTCTTTAGTCTTATAAGCTAAGTTGCTTAGTTAATTTTTAAGATCTTAGACTTTTCCTTCTAGGAGTGCGATCTAATTACGCTTTTTAGTATAGGAGTTATATAGACGCTTAATAGTGTCTATAGCTCTAGTTACCTCGTAGCGATTAATTACATCCTATTCTTTAAGGTAAAGTTATCACTTAATTAACTAATAAGCCTTACTTATAGCTTAGGTAGCTTTACTTTCTAGGGTATAGATGCGTTATTATAGGAGGGAATTTTATACCATAGCGTCATTATATATAGTAGAAAGGTCTGATATACTATCTTTATTATGTTAGCATTCTTTTAATAGATTTACTAAGTTAATGCGTATAGCTTTAAAAGCGACGCTCATAGCTTAAATAGATTTAACGTAGTTACAAAATTGCTTAAACTAGGTATTAGCGTAAAAGCTAACGCTATGAGCAAAGCCTATTCTATCCTTAATAACCTCTAGCTCTACTTCGCCTTAGACATAGTAGAGCACAATAAGGTTAATAAGTATAGGTCTAATCTTTCCTTCTAGGTTTAGAAACTTTTATACTTAGAATACTACTTAGTTTTATATAAGGTACGTAGAGATAACGTAGGTTTAATCTTATAGAGTAATGCTAATGTATATTGCAAAGTACTATAGGAATTAACTTTTAAGGGTAATTTAATCAATCTAATCTTAGTCTAGCGGATATAGTTATATATCGTAATGTATTGCTTTCTTGCCTTTGTCCTTTTTGGATGTACTCTAAGCGCTACCTTTAGTTTATTTAATAATATCTAATAGGATTAGGGCTTAGGCCAGAGAAGGGTAGCGAAAGTGGATAGAAGGATAGCGCTAGCTATAGCTACGAGGTAGTGTAGGTATATTATTATTACTATTAAGGTCGTTAGTATTTAACTACTACATAGTAGACTAAGTCTCTTAAAGTTATTAAATTTTGGATTATAAACGTATCTCCAACTAGGGATTACTAATTAGTTTGCTAGACATAGTCCATAGAGTTAGTATCGTGCGATAATAAGTAGATAGCGCTAGTACGTAGGGTTTAGCTAAGGTCTTCTAAATAATTTGCTTCGTTAGAGTAGCGAGTTTAGGATAGGGTTTAGACGTTTTAATTAAAAGTAATTCTTAGTTTAGGTTTATTACTATTAATTTAGGTATGTAGGAGAAGATATAGGTATAGGACGAAGCTATTACTATAGGTCTAGTAGATATAGGGTAGAAGACGCTAAGATCTTCTCCTTAATTACTAATTAGTCTATACTTATAGATCTATTTAGTCCTTATACGTGAATCTCTACGCTAGTAGAGTTATTATTTTTACGGGTCTTAAGACCTAGTTTTTACGTAGAATAGCAGATTTTAGACGCATAAACCGTCAAATTTTGCAATATTAATAGGCGCGTTTTAAAAATAGGTTTTTAAATATTAGAGTAGTCTTAGTTTTATGTTAAGGAGCTATAGATGTAAGGATGCAATCTAGATATAGATATAATTTAAGAAAACTAAGATAGAGAATCTAGAAGAGGGATTAGGGCTGGCAGGAGATAAGCTCTATGCTAGCTAAACCTTGGGCGCTAAGCCCTTGGCATCACGTGATAGGAATGCCAGAGATCTTGTAAAGAGATCTCAATGGAGAGGATCCGTAACATAAATCCTCTTTATTAAGATTTCTTTATAAGATCTTTAGTATTCTTATTATATAATATTAAGGGCTTAGTGCCTAAGATTTAGCTAGCATAGAGCTTATCTCTTGCTAGCTCTAATCCCTCTTCTAGATTCTCTATCTTAGTTTTCTTAAATTATATCTATATCTAGATTGCATCCTTGTATCTATAGCTCTCTAATAACTTTACTACTATCTATTTCTATTAAATTTAATTACTAGTAATTATAATAAAGCTCGTTTAAAGCGTCTTCTTTAGTATTATTAAAGCTATATTAATAGACTAGTTTAAAGAGAGAACTACTAATATAATAGAGCTTTAATTATATTATTAGTTAATTAAGCTTTTTACTATTTATATAATTAAAAATAAGTATATTTATATATAAAGCTAATAAACGCGTATAATAAGGATTTTAAACCTAATTAATTACTAAAAATAATCTTTCTAAGAGAATTAAGTTAGCTATAGTTTTAAATAGCTTAATAGTAATATCTAAAAGCTTTAGAACTACTATTTAAAAACATTCTTAAAAATATAGTAGTTTTTAATAAGTCTACGCTTCTTCTTCTTTATAAGATATTAAAAATACTCCCTATTGTCTTCTAAAAGATTTAAATTCCTTATAGATTTAATTAACCTCTTTTTAAGCTTTCTTTTAATTATTTTTAGTTATAGAAGAATAAGCTTAGAACTATTTTATAAGGGCCTTAATAGAAGCTAAATAACTTCCTAGTATATATATAAATTTTGTTTATTATCTTTTAGCTATGCTAATAGGCTATATAGACGCTACTCTTACTTTTAAAAAAACTCTTATAAAAAAACCTATAGTATTTTTTTAATTGCCTTTTAATAGCCTCGTTCTAGTATTATTATAATATTCTCTTAGTCTACTACTTCTAAATAAAAAGACTTATATTATCTCTTTATAAACTATAAAGCCTACTAAAAGAATTCTAGTTAGTAGGTTAATATAGTAAATAACTAATAGTTACTAACTACTAAGGGTCTTATATAGCTTAAGTATACTATATGTTATAAAGATTCTATACTATATATTAAGATCTTAATTCTTAATACTATCTTTATTACTAGTTTCTTTTTTAAGACTTATTTATTATCTAATTACTTAAGGCTATAGCGTCTCTTAAGATAAGTTAAATTTAGCTTTTTAGCGCCTATTTCTATTTAGTATTACTTTATTATTAAGTTTTACTATTATAGTTTAATAAGTTTTTATTAATCTTTTCTTTCTTAGAGGCCTATAGCTATTATCCTTATATAGTTAACTTTCTATATAGTTTTATAATAAGTATATATAATACGTATTCTTAAGTTTTTATAATTAATTTTTACTTTTAATAAGCTTTAATATTATAGTATCTCTTAGCTATATTAAGCCTTTTCTTTTAATATCTATTAAGTAAAGTACTTATAATACCTTTTAATTAAGTTTTTCTTATTAATTTATACTCTTTAATATTATATAATAAGCTATTAAATAGTAGCCTCTAAGTTTTTAATAGTTTATATAATTTACCTTTAGAATATAAAGTATCTTAAATTTATATAGTTTTAATTACTTTATCCTCTTTAAGTTTCTATTATAATTTTTATTCTTTCTAAGTTTTTTTCTAAAAGTAAGTCCTTTATAAGCTTTCCTTTCTTTTCTCTTTTTTACTTTTAGATACTTAATAAATATTCTATACTTATAAGTATTTTTCTTCTATTACCTTTAAAAAAGATAAAAACTACTTTATTTATAGATATTAAAAATTCTACTTTATTCTTAAATATAAAATTAGCTAGTCCTATTTTAACTTCTATTATAAGTTTTTTAATATTTTTTTATATATAGTATTAAATATTATAATATAAACTATATATATCCTTAGTATAAGAATTTATTTACGCTATTTCTAAGTATTATATTATTATATAGAGTTACTTAATAGTAAGTACTTAATTAATTCTAATACGTTTATTATAGTAATTATTTATATTTATAGTTAGGCTAGCTCTAGTTAGTATCTTTATTCTTATTATAAAGAGTAAAAGTTTAAGTATAAGACTATAAATATATCTTTACTCTTAATCTTTTACTTTTTTTAATATTATAATAAGATATTAATAGAGTTAAAAAAGTAAGGTAAACGTTTCTAATATATCTTTAATAAAATAATAGCTAACTTAGTTAATACTTATTAAGGTATAAAAGAGAGTATATTATTAAATAATAAAGAAAAAGCTATTAAGTAGGTAAAAGTTATAAATAATTTAGTAAGTAAGTTTATTAGCTATAAAGCCTAGTTTACTTTTATTATAGCTTTATTAATATAGTAGAAGAAAAAGAAGCTAAAAGTTAATATATCTATACTAAATAAAGATTTAGCTTACTTATAAGCTATTTTATTAAAGCTTTATACTTAAAGTATAAAGATAAATATATTAGTAGAGATATCTTAATTATTAAGTAGAATAGTATTATTATTTAATAAAGAGTAGTAGATAGATATAGAATAAAATTAATTACGTTCTTAGACTTAGCTATTTTCTTTATAATTATATATTACTAGCCTATTAGTACTATAATATTATAGTTAGTTATTTATAAGATCCTTAAGTTTTAATAGTTCTCTATACGTCTTAAGGTCTATTTTTATAATTTTTTTAGTTAGCCTAAATTACTAAAAAGCTCTACTCTTTAGTAGCTATTTAGCTACTATTTAAGTATTTCTTAGATTAAAAAGTATATAAACTTTATTTAGTATTATTATTTATTCTAGTATTCTTTCTTTATAATATAGTAAATAGTTTAGTAGTATATAGTAAACTATTTATTACTAATAGCTATATAGATACTATAATAGAAGTACTATTAGTACTTATATGCTATATAGCTAATTATTAAGTTTAATAACTTCTAATTATATAAGGAAGAGTACTATTACTTATGCTTTATTAAGATTATTATAGAGTTTAATTAATTAGTTAATTTATAACGTTCTTTATACTATAGTAGTATATTGCTATATCTTTATAAGCTTTATCTAAGTATCTATTTAGAGTTTATAGTAATATACTTTAATTAAGGATATTTCTAGCTCTAGTTTAGTTTTTACCTCCTTTTTCTTTTATAGTATATTATTTATTAGTTATATTACTTACTTATAATTAATATCTTATTTCTACTTTATCTCTAATCTCTTTTTTTATTACTTTAATATATTAACTCTCTAAGCTATAATTTTAGTTATATATATCTATACTAGTTTAAGTATTATTAAATTTCTTAGTTATTATTACTAAAAAAGTATTCTTTAATTCCTTAGGAAGTTTGCCTAGTATACTTTAGTAATAATTTTGCTTATTTTTTATATTACTATTAAGTCTTTATTCTTATTAATATATTCCTTTACTAAAATTATAATATTTATTTAAAGTAGTTTAATCCTTATTTTCTTATTTAATAAAGTAATAAAAATTTTTTAGTATCCTTTTATTATCTTATAAAGTATATTATTCTAAACTACTACTAGTAGTTTATAATAATCCTTTAGCGTCTTAAAAGATAATAATCTTAGATCTTATACTTATGCTTTATATATAAGAGTTAGCTTAATAACTACTATATAAAGAAGCTTTATCTTTTTAAAGACTAGTCCCTATTCTAACTATACTATTCTTAAAAGTACTATTACTTACTTAAATTCTTTAGTTCTAATCTTTTTAATATAGTCTTTCTAGTTTATTTTTCTATCTACTTATATACTTAGTATTTTAATACTCTCTAGTATAAGCTTAGTAAATATACTATTTACTATTACTATAGATTATAAGTCTACTTTTAAATAGTAAATATTCTAAGTAAAGTATATTACTTAATATTTATTAAGAGTAAACTTTATACTATATTTATTTACTTAGTTAGTATACTTTTAGTAAGCCTCTTCTAGTCTTATATAATTCTTTTAAATAATATTACTCTATATAACTAATATAGTATTATTTATAAACTTAAATCTAAAAATATTATTACTTATATCTTAGAAGTATTCTAGTAGTTTTAATATAAAGAAGAGAAAGAAAATAAATAAGAAGAAGAATTTTTAAAGAATTTTTATATTAGTTATTATTACTAGGCTTTAATACCTAGTAAATATAATTTAGGTTATATAATTAGTAGTAAAGCTTACTATTATATTAATTAGCTACTAAAAAACTTTCTTTATCTCTAGGATATAAAGGAGTTTCTTTAGATTAATATTATTATATACTCCTTAAAGATTAAGGCTAAGTATTAATACTATAGCTTTTACGTTTCTTTTCTATATTATTTTAATAGTACTTCTTAGGAGCTATACTATTATTAGTATTAACTACCTTACCTTAGCCTCTCTCTAGTTTTAAAATAGTAGGTTATTATTTTCTATAAGTTAGGTAAGTCTATTAGTAATAATCTTTTTAACTAACTTTACTATAATATTCTTAAAAATAATTAACTAATAAGCTAATAGTAGTAAGTAGTCTTTTTTACTTAGCTTTTTTAGTACTAGCGTATAAAATTACTTTAGGTATTCTAAGATTATATTACTTATTAGTATTTTGCTAATTATAGGTACTAATCTTTTACTAAATTTTATTAGTTTTAGATTATTACCCTTCTTTTTAAGCTATACTTTAAGCCTAAGAGCCTTTAAAACTTTATTTAGTATATTAATAGGTTTTATTACTTTATAATTTAAGAGGCTACTAATTACGTAATTTATCTCTTTTATTATTATTTTATAGTCTATTTCTAGTTTTAGAAATAAAATAGTATTCTTTATATTACTTAGGTCTACTACCTTAGTTTAAAGGAAGAACTTTATAGATAGTATATTTACTTTATTTTAATTATTATAGGTATAGTTATTACTAGTTATCTATCTAAGTATTAGTAAATATAAATCTTCTTTTAGTTTACTAGCTTTAGCTCTTATTTACTTATTTATTCTTTATAGGTCTTAGTTCTTATAGCGCTTATAATTCTTTATAATTCTTTTTATAAAAGTCTACTAAGATACTACTTTATTCTAATATAGAGATTTCCTTAGCTAAGCTATAACTAATTTATATATATACTTATTTTAATTATTCCTTATTTAAAAGTATCTTCTCCTTATATAGCGTTTTTCTTATATTAATAAAGTAGTTATAAATAACTATTTATATAAAGCTTACTTTAAAGGTTTTACTTTTAGGTAGTAAATCTTTAATACTTCTATTATTATCTTATATAAGGCTTTTATTAATATATCTTTAATATCTTATAAGTTATTATTTACGTATTTAATAAATTATTTTATATCTAGTTTTTATATATTATATTATACTTTTAGTATATACTTTTCTTATCTTAAGGTAAGTTAGATTAGTACTAGGATATAATCTTTTATTAGTATCTAAGTATTAACTAGACTATAGAACTTTAGTCTTTCTTAAAAGAATTAAGATATAAATATAAGATTAATTACTATTTTTATTATTCTTACTCCTTTTTCTTTACGTAATTTATAAATTAGCTTTTCTTCTAATATACTTAAGTAGAGTCTTTACTAAATTGTATTATAGAGTAAAGTATTTACTTAAGGTTTAATAACTAATATTACGTTTTTTTATTAATAGTAGTAATAATTAAAGTTTTCTATTAATAAGATCTCTTTTTCTACTTTATTAATTACTTTTATTAGTATTAGGTATTTAGTAATATAATTATAGTTACTTACTACTAAACCTTTACTATATATATTAATAATTATTAGTATTATATATCTATACTAGAGGTATAGTATTAAAATAAATTAGTTATAATATCTTATTTACTAGTTTCCTATATTAAGTATCTTACTTATTATAAAGTATACTCTTAATTAATTATTTTAGTTATATACTAAAGTGTAGCTAAAAGGGTAGTATATTCCTCCTAGCTTTATAATTCTTCTAAGGTCTTAGATTACTATAATTAATTACTTAGTATTATTTAGTAAATTAAAGAATAGCTTTACTTTTCTTTTATTTAATTTTTTATAATTATATTATATAATATTAATATTATTTATTTAAGTTTATTATTTAAATTTTGCTTATTTTATTACTAAAGGTTAGTCTAAAGTCATCTATAGCTTATTCTACTCTCTTACGATTATTTTTTTATTATTCTTTTAAAGCGCTATCTTTTATAGTTTATAAGCTATTATTATCTCTATTAAAGTTAAATATGCTTATAATTAATTTTTAAGTATTCTAAATTAGGTTATTATATACCTTATTCTTTATCTCTTATAATATTAATAGTCTTTTAGGATTCTTAGTCTTTACTTTTCTTTTCTTTATACTATTTACTATAATATATTTATTATTATCTATAAGCTAAATTAGTATAGTTTAGGTAGGTAACGTAGCTTTTATTTATTTTATATATTTTTTATTTACTACTAAAAATTCTTTTATACTCTTAAAGTAAGTTTAGTATACTTTATATATATTCTTCTACTATATATAGTATTCTTAGTTTTACTTTTTCTCTTTTCTTCTTTTTTTCTTATTATTTTTATAATTAGAGTATTAAACTAGGCTTATCTTAGTATAGTCCTTAGTATTATAATTATTTATATATTTACTATAGTTTAGTTTATACTAAGTATAAGCTATTTATATATAGCTCTAAACTTAGTAGTAAAAGTACTATTTAGTAGTATATTTTAAGTTATATAATTTAGTAAAAAGCTTCTTTACTTTAATAATAAACTTCTTTTAAATAATCTTATCCTTTATTATTATTATTAAATAGAATAGTATAAGTAATTCCTTAGTATATACCTTTTTATACTTTTCTAATTCTTTTTTTATTTATTTATACTCTACGTCTTTATAAAGCTACTAGACTATTTCTATCTCTAGGCGTTTAAACCTTATCTTATTTCTATTAACTAATTCTTTAATTAATTTATTATTATTTATATTCTTATTATAAGCTACGTCTAGTTTAAGTAGAGCTTTTAAGATTTCTATTAAATAGTTTTATTATAAAATCTAGACTTTATCTAAGCCTACTTAGTATAGCTTATTTTAGATATAGTCCTTATTTAATTATATATTAACTATAATGTTAATATTCTTACTAGATAGTGGCTTAATAGCTATTACCTATAAGATAGTTTTCTTAATCTTTTTAAATAGCTTTACTTTATCTTACTTATTTTTTTCTAATATATTTTTAACTACTTTTATAATATTAATTTAAACTATTAAGCTTATAAAGAAAGCTTTTTAATTAGAGATTAATAAATTAAGTCCTTTTATAACCTTTACCTAAAAGTTAGGAGTTATTTTAATTTTAGTAATCTACTTCGTAATTATATTAAGTTTTTAATTAAGATATACCTTAAGGCATATTAATAGAAAAGCCTTATTTATAATTAGAGCTAGGTAAAATACTAGTTATTTAATATAGTTTTATATTATAATAAAGAACGCATAGTATTATATAAAATTAGCTATTAGCTAGTTAAAGAATAGTTATATTAAATCTCTCTCTTTAAATATAAGTCTTTCTAATAGTACTTTAATTCCTCTTTATGTTTCTATAAGTAGTAGTTTTATATTGTTTTTTTATTTTTATATTACCTTATTTTTAATATAGGTAACCTTTATAGTAATAATAGCTATGTATTATAAATCTTTATTTATCTTTATAGCGCTAGCTATTACTTACGTCTAGTTAAAAGTTATATCGTTATAATAGTCTTAATAAGACGAATCTAATAATAATAGTTTTATAGAATAATTCTAAGAAATTAATCTTTTAGTACAATAATGCTTCTAACTTCCTAGTAATAAAGAATTATTAGGATCTACGTTAGTAGAATTTAAAGCTAAAGCTAGGCGGTTATTATTAGTAACCTATTTATAGAACTTCTTATTAAGTAATTATTATAGTTCGTCCTAAATATACTAAATTCAACTAATCTTAGGATATTCTATAGTAAGATTACCTTAATCTAATCTAACTACGTGCTATCCTTTTATTACTTTGTCTAAATAGTATTTTAATCCCTCTAATTCCTTTTAAGTAATATAAATAGGCTTTAGGATACAATAAAGAAGTTAAACATCTTATTAGAATTAAGGGTTTTTTATAAGATTAAAAACTACCTTATTTTTAGCTTTTATAGCTTAAGTATCTCTAAAAATAGAAATAGATTAAGTAAAAGCTTTAATAGATATAGTACTTCTATTTAAAGAACTAATAACGCTAAATTAGGACTCTGTTAGAGATTAGGGTTATAGAGTAGGTAAAAAGGTTATAAGATACTTAATAGATTAGGTATATAGAAACGAGAATAGGAGTAATTACTAAGGAACTATAAAAGGATTCCTTAGCCTCTATCTTATTACTTAGAAACTTCTAAGGTTTCTCTCTAAGCTAAAGTAATCTATCTATAAGCTAAGCTACCTTAGAAGTATATTTAACTACTAATTATAATAGTTAGGAACTTATTAATTCTCTTAACTATAGAATATACTAAAACTAAAGAAGTAGCTCTACTAGCTTTTAATAGCTATTAAGCTAAAGTACTTAGGCTATAATACCTATCTTAAAGAGTTTATTAGGTTTAATTCTTAATATTATCTCCTTAATAAGAACTTAAACGTTCTTATAGGTTTTTAAAAGGTTAACTATATTCTAATAGTACTAATACGCTTTAAGGTATATTATATTATAATAATATAAACTACTTAGCTACTATTTAGCTAGCTAGATAATAATCTTAATAAATCTTAATAAACTTATTATTAGTTTTAAATATTACTTAAAGAGGTACTCCTTAAATAACGATTTATAAAGCTAAACGTTATTATTAAGTATCTATTTAGGTTTATTTAGGTTTATTAAGGACTTAAGCGTTTTTAAGTTTCCTTAGATTATTATCTTAAGCCTACCTAATTTATAAGTCATTATCTATTAAGGGTAACTTCTCTTTTTAGAATCTTTACTTATAGTAAGAATTAATATTAAAGCTTTCCTTAATAAGAAGTACTTAATAAAGTAAGTATTTATCTTCTACTAACTTAATTAAATAAGAGAGTATTAAATAAAGTATATTTAATCTTATAATTATATACTTCTTCTAATTCTTTTTTATTTTATTTTTATAGAATTAAGGTATATATCTAAGTAAACTCTAACTAACTAAGTAAAGCTTACCTTTATAAATAGAGCTATAGTATAAAAATAAGTCCTAACTAGTATTCCTAATATTTTACTAGTAACTTCCTTATAAATCTACTTAATATACTTTATACTTTTTTATATCTATTCTTTTTAATAGCTATTATAAAGAATAAAGTAAGAGCTAATAAGGTTCTAAATAAACCTAATCTATTTTTATTTAATGCTTCTAAGGTTTCTAAGAATACTATTACTTTACTAAAGACTCTAATTATTAACGTTACAAAACTAGCTAATTCTACTAATACTAATATTACTAAAAAGGTAACTAACTAGGTTAAATTTATTAATAGTATTAAAATTAATATTAATAATAACTATATTAAACTATTAAGTTTACGCTACTTCTCTAAAGAGCTTTTAGAATTTAAGAAGATTAAAAAAAATACTATTTAAGCTAAGAAAAAAGAAAAAGCTTCTAAACGTAACTATAAAGATAAGTTTAAACCTTCTTAGCTTAATATAAAGTAAATACGTTCTAATAATATTATACGTATTAATAAGGCTTAAGCTTAGTTTAAATTATACTAAACCTTCCTTATCTATAATATATTAATTAATTATAGTTAATTAAATAATAAACGTCTTCTATATAACTTTAATAATAATAAGATAGAACTATTTAATATAGATAAGTCTATTTTATATAAGAATAAGGCTAAATTAATTATTAAATAGTTTCTTATACTTAATTTATATTAGTAATATATTAAAGTATATACTAAGACCTTTTTATATATTAATCTAAAGAATTAGTACTATATAACTTATAAGAACTATGTATTAGCTTTTAAGATTTAAAATAGTTACTATTATATAACCTATAAAATTATAAAGTCTTATTAATAGTATCTTAAAGTAAGTTATTCCTAATTAGTTTAATTTAAATCTAATTATTACTAATTATTTCTTAAGTTATTTCTTATAAGAAGGATATTATTAAGAACCTCTTTACGAAGTATTATAATATATTAAAGATTTACGTACTTTACTAATAAACCTATAATAATAATTTAAATAAGTATAATATAAGTTAGCTCCTTTATACTAAAAAAGTAATTTACGTTACTAATAAAAACGTTATAAAGTTTATTTAAATATAAGTAAACCTTTTTATTATACTTAGGTTTAAACTAATATAAATAGATATATCTATATTAATACTATAAATAATATCTTTTCTCTATATTCTAATATTACTAAGAGTAAATATAATAGTATCTATATAATACTAATATATTATAAAAATAATAAGAAGATCCTTATAGCTAAAAAGGCTACTTATTATATTAAAATAGCTCTACTTAAAGCTACTATTAGTATTACTTATATTAAGTATTATAATAATCTCTATACTTATTATTATAGATTTAAATTGTTTATAAATAGTAGCTAAAAGAATATAAGTACTCTAATTATATTACTTAGATTCTAACTAACTCTATTCTAAGTTATAAATACTTTATTATATTAAATTAGTAAGCTTATTAATATTATAAAGATACTTACTTCTTAATAAGCTAATAATATTAAAAAGAAGAAGAAGGCTTTTAATATAAGTTAGTTTATAACCCTTTAAAGCTAGATTAATAAGTATAAGCTTAGTTTAAGTAAGTAGATAATTCTTTATTATTATTTAATTATAATAAATTAGATTAATTCTAATAATAATAATTTAGAAACTAAAGAGTCTAAAGAGTAAATATAATATTTAGTAAATATATTTAGTATTAGGTTAATATATTTAGTATTTAATAAGTAAAGTTAGTTATATTTTAGATTTATTATAAGCTATTTATTAGTGCTTAATAGCTATTAGATTCTATTTAAACTAATTTATATAAATAGTATAAGATAGTTTCTTTTAATAAAATACTTTTTTAAATTTCTAAGTTCTTTCTTATAAACCTAGATAGTACCTAAGAGTATATTTTTATAAATTTAAAATTATTATTTTAAGGTATTTAAAAGGTACTCTTTTAAGGGTTAATAAGTAAAGCTAAAGTAATATTAATAGTTTTAGGTTTAGGTTTAAAATTAGTTCTATATCTAGTTTTAGATTTTCTCTAAGTCTTTTTTATTTAGATTATATTTATATATATATTTATAAAAACCTATTTATTCTAAGGTATTATAATAATACTATTTAGATACTATTTAGTTTTATCTAAATAAGCTTATCTTAATTATAAGTAAAGTAAATTATTATTATATATCTATATATACTATAAAATAATTACGCTTTTATACTTATTTTTTTTATAAAAAAAGGCTTATTCTAAGTCTTATTATAATTATTTTAGTCTACTTAGCCCTTTCTTAATTAATATAGATTTAGTAAGCGCTAAAAACTTCTTTAGATATTTTCTTAGCTTCTTAGGCTCTAAATAAGGTTTATTTAAGTTAAGTTATTTTAAGTTATATTTAGTTACTTCTATTAGAGCTAATTTAGCTAAAAAGATACTCTTTTTCTTTAACTTTTCTTAATAACGCTTTAGCGTAATTAAAAAGAAGTTACTAATAGATTCTTAGCTTACTTTAAATATAGAATAATTCTTCTACTTTACTTTATAGTAATAAGTACTATCTTTATTAACCTTATATTTAATTACGTTTTTAATCTTATAGTAGTTAGTTTCTTTAGAGTTTAAGGTTTTTTAAGGTAAGACTATTTACTATAAAAAGCGTATATTAAGTATATATTATTATAATAAAGAAATATAAAAAATATTATAAACTAAAGTATTCTTAAGTAGGTTAATATAGTATATATTATAGTTAATAATCTCTATTACTTTAAAAAAGCTTATATATTTAATATCTAGTTTCTTTTTAGACTTAGCTATTCTAATATTCTTTATATTAAGTAGAACTTAATTATTTACTTTTAAGATAACGTTCTTATAGCTTTTATTATAGTATTTAGCTTATAAAGTTTAAACATTCTCTAAATAAGCCTAAAGAGCTTTTTAGAAAGATAGAATATATTCTATTAGTTCCTTTACGTTAAGAATAATATTTATTAAGTATTCTTTAGGTACTTTTAGTATATATAGGTATCTATTTATATATATTATAAATAGAATAATACTAATTAAGCTATATATACTATTATTATATATAAACTTAGTAGAATTAAGCTTTTTAGCCTAATTATTCTACTTCTAGTTATAGTAGATATATAAATAGTACTTAATTTTTTAGTTTTAATGCTCTATTTATTTATCTATTTAGGGTTAAAATATAATAGATAGCTTCTATTAGATCTTTAAGTAGTAAAGAAATATATTTTAAAACTTAGAAATAAATATAAGGCCTTTATTAAATATAATTATATTTAGTATACTATAGAGTTATACTACCTTATATAAGAAAAGCTTAGTAAGATTATTTATATTTATATTTTTATAATAGAGTACGTAATAAGCTATTTTAATTAGCTTATAAATAACTACTATAATAAAGTTATATAGCTATTCTTAAAAGACGTTTAAGAGTAAGTTAATAATAAAATTAATTATAATATCTTTTTAGAAGGCTATTAGTACTAATAAGAGTAGAAAAAGCCTATTTTAGCCTTATTTAATAGATATATTTTATTTATAATCTAAATAGGCTATATAATACTTTTAAATATCCTTATTAATATTATTCTAAGTATAATAGCGTTAAATCTTCTTTAACGTCTTACGTTAGCCTTTATAGTCTTTTTTTAGAAAGTTATTATAAAAATATTAAAGAACTTAAACTTTACTATTCTTTATAATAACTTCTATCTATAGGTAAGTCTATTTATCTTTTATTAACTTAATAGAAAAGCTATTAAGTATATTTAATATAGTAATAATATCTACTTTCTAAGAATTATTTCTTAAGTACTATAATAAAGTACTAATAGATATAACTAAGGCGTTAATAAACCTAATTAAGTTTTTATTAAGCTTAAAGGCCTTAAATAATTATAGTTTATCTTAAATAAGGTTTAATAAAGTATTTATAGTTTTTTTTTACTTTATATTATTTAAGAAGACGTAGTTTAGTCTTTATAAAGGCTTATTTATAGAGTTCATCTTTTTTAAATAGTACTTAATATTAAACTTAAACTTAGTAAGGAAATCTACTTATTTTATATATATAATAAAGATGTTTTAAGACGTATTAAGTAAATAAAAGTTTATATAATCTATTAGAATTAAGAACTTTAGAATATTATATAAGTATTTACAAAAGACTTTTATAAAATTAATAATAGCTAAGAATTCCTATTATAAGGTTTTATAGTAGCTCTTAGGTTCTAATAGCTTTTTTAAGTAAAACGCTATAAGTTGCTATTAGCCTTTTTAGTCTAACTTAGTTTACTTTTAGCTTAAAATACTATAAATTACTTATTTAGAGGCGTCTATTTCTAAATAGATTTTTAATATAGGATTATAATAAGTAAGAATTAATATATACGTAAAGATAGCCTTTAAGTTATTAAAAGATTAAATAGCTTTAAAAGGAAGGTTAATAAGAATTAATTCCTTATTATATAGCTATTAATTTTTTAAAGCCTACCTTAGAAGCTTCTTAATTAAAGAATTTAATAAGGAAGTAATATAGGAAAAGTTAGTAATAAAATATTAATAATAGTTTATAAAGCTAATAAACTCTTTTATTTAGTACATATTACATAGTATTAGTTAATTTATAATTATTATAATTCGTTCTAATTTTATTATAGTACTATCTAAGGTTATAATATATTTAAGATACTTAGTTTAATCTATATAGAAGCTATACTTTAATAGTTTAGCGTATAACTTAAACTTAATAAGTCTTTTAAGTATCTTTTTTATATATTTAATGTAATCTTTTTTATTTTTAGAAAAGATAAGAATATTATTAAGATAGATAATATAAGTTATATTAATAAAGCTATATAGAACTTAATTAATATATACTTAAAAGGTAATAAGAGCATTAGTAAGCTTAAAAGGTATTACTTAGTATTTAAAGGACTTATATTTAATTTAGAATACTATCTTCTACTTATTACTAATATAAATATAAATATAATAGTATACTTTATAAAGATTTAGACTTATAAAGAGCTTAGCTCTTAATAGTTAGTCTAATAATTCTTTAATTAATAATAGAGTATAGTAGTTCTTAATTATAATATTATTTAAGTCTTTATAGTCTATATATAAATATAAAGTATTATTCTTTTTCTTTATAAAAATAATTAAGGCTTTAATAGAAAACTAAGATTTATAAATAAATTTTCTTTTAAGATTTTTCTTAAGATATTTATGTAGAATAATTAGTTTTACTTTTAATAGGCTATAAATAAGTTTATAAAGTATATTTATACCTAACTTAAAATTAATAACTAGGTTTTATAAACTATATTCTATTAAATCTTATACTTTATTCTTACTAAAGACCTTTATAAGCTTCTTATAGTAATATAGTAAGTCTTATAGGCTAATATAATCTAATAAATCTATTAGATACTTAAAGAGCTAAGTAGATTTATCTTAACTTAATTAAAGTAACTCCTTTAAAGAAATAGAGCTAATCTTATTATAGTAGTTATTCTTTAAATAAATAAAGAATAAAGTCTTAGCCTTAAAGTCTAATAAGGAGTTCTAGTCTTTAAGCTAAGATATCCTTATAATAATTATATAATATAATAAGTCTATAATATAAAATAATACCTTATTAGTCTTTAGAATCTTATTAAAATTAACTACTATTACTTTAGTAATTATTATTTTATAAATAGTTATAAGTATACTATTTAGGTACTTAATTAACTCTTTTAAGAGATAATATATCTTTAATTAAAGCTTCTTAGCTAAGACGTAGTTTATAATATTAAAATAGGCTTTATTATTTATTATTACGTTTTATAATATATAATCTTAGCCTACTTAATTCTAAATAGTTTCTTATAGAATAATTTAGCGTAATTTCTTTAATTAATATATTTCCTTATTTAGAATTTTCTTATTTCTTACTACTTCTAAGACCTAAATAATAATAACTTTATAAAAGTTACTAAGAAGGTTAAGAACTAGATTATTTATAATAGAAACTATAAGATCCTAATTAGTTACCTTATAGCTTAATCTTTTCTTTTAACTCTCTTTAGCTTTAAGTTAGGGTAATTATAAACTATATAGCCTACTTTACTATAGTTCTAATACTTATCTTTATTAGAGTTGCTAAGAAATAGCTATTTAACTCTAAGCGTTATGCTACTTTTTAGTTTATTTAGCTTTAAAGCCTTATTAAGAGAGCTTAGTCTAAACTTCTTTAACTTATTCTTTTAGGAGCCTTATTAAGTCTTATCTTTTAAATTTTTAAATATTAAACGTTATTTAAAGAATTTATTATTCTTAGTATTTTTCTTAAAAGTAGTTAGTATCTTTTAGTTACTAATAAGTTTTAAGTACTTTAAAATATATTAAGATAAGACTTCTTTAATTATCTTAACTATATAATCTAAGTTAAAGATTATATTATTTCTAAGGTAAGTAGATAGTTTATTATTAAAGAATAATAAGTAAATTAATACGTTATTAATTTTATACTTATAAAAGAGAAGTATAAGCTTATTAAAGTATTCTTAAGGGGTCTTTTCTTTTATTATAGTAGTTAAGAGGCTTTAGAAAGCTTTATAACGTCTCTTAATAGGCGAACTAAAGAGTTTAAGAGCTTATTATTTTATAAAAGCCTATATAGGTTTATATTAGTTTAATTTAGCTAACTAAGTTTAGAAATTAATATAATTATTTTAGATAGGTTATATAACCTTCTTATTAAGATAATTATAAGCTTAGAGAATTATTAAGTATAGATCTTTTTTATATTTCTTTATAGTAAGTATATTAATTATATTAAAGACCTAATTCTTATACTTTTATAAACTTTTAGTTTTATATATTTATAATTTATTACTACTATAAACTAATTTAAAGCTATTATATTTAATATAGGTTAAAATAGTTAGGCTAGTATTATATTAACTCTATTTATTAATTTATTTAATTAAGTAAAGTTTTCTATATTTATAGACTACTTTTATTACTTTAAGTTATTTAATTTTAAGTATATTATATATTTATTATATTTTAGCTTATAGCTATTTTAGCGTCTTTTTTATATTTACTACTAATTCTAAATAAGCTTATTCTATATTAGTAGGATTACTTATAAAGCTACTTAGTTCTATTAAAGTTAATATAACTATATTTAGTATAACTAGATTTAGTATTAGGAGTTAAACCCCCTAAAGCTATGCCCGTTTAGGCTACCCCTATTATATATAAATACTTTAATTAAAGAGTCTCTTAACTTTTCTTTCTCTCTAAGTTACCTTCTTGTTTAGTAGGCTTATAATATAACTTATCTCTTTATTATCTAACCTATAATATTAAGTAACTTTAAAACTAACCCCTCTTTTTACCTACTCCCTCTTTATTTATTAATAAATAGCTAGAATAGTAGACTAAGATCTTTCTTACCTAATAATTATTAAATAGAATAAAGAAACGTCTTTTAAGAGTTTTACTTATAAGAACGTAGAAGTATACTTTACGTATATTAACTAATAATAGATAGAGCTATAGAACTACCTAGACGTATTTTAGGAAGTAACTAATAATAGCTTATAATAAATAACGAATAGTATTTTACTACTTAATAATACGCTTAATTTATCTATTTTATAATTACGTATAACTATTACTAGTTATAAATAAGCTTTATAATAACTAAATAGATTAACTAGCAAAATTCGTATATAATTAAATAAGAATATATAATAAATTATAATAGTCTATACTAAATTCTAAATCTAAGTTAATAGCTAGAATAAATAACTTATTAATATCTATACTAGTAGTAAGATTTTTATATAATAAGTAAATAATACTACCTATAAGATGCTAACTTAATAATAGTAATAAGAATAGAAACGACTTTAGAGGGAATTTATAATACTTAGTATAACTCTTTTTTTAATATTAGCTATACTCTTTATTAAAAAAACCTCTAACTATAGCTACTATTTTCCTTTAATTCTATAAGCTAATCCTTCTTAGACTTTAATTATAATAGCTAGACTAGTAGTCTTTTCTCTACCTCCTCTAATAAATCCTTTAACTACCTAATATAAGCTACTTTAACTACTATTATAAAACTTCTAACTAGCTTTCTTAAACTTAGAATAATATTTATATAAAGACTTAACCCTTTACTTTAATTTTTACTAAATAATTAAAGTAAAATTATATATTAATAGATAAATTTATATAAATAACTATACCTAAATCTACTATATATTTAGCTAGCTTATAAGAGATACTACTTAATAAGTTCTTTCCTAAATTTAGAATTTTACTAGCTATAGTATTATAAGTTTTAGTAAGTTTATAAAATAGATAGATTTTCTCTTCTATAATTTATATAAAAAAATAAAAGCTTTAGTAAATTTCTAAAAGATTTAGTAAGAAGGTAAAAAATAAAGAATCTTTTAGGCTAAGTTTTAGTAATATTTTATTTATAGTAAAGTATAATTTTAGGTTACTCTTATCTAGATATAGTTCTTAAAAAATATTATAGATTCTAGTCTTAAAATAGCTCTAATTACTTATTCTTAGCCTAATAACTTAGATACCTTTACTTAAGAAGCTTTAAAAACCTAGGATTAAATAGTTTAAGCCTATATAAGCTATTATAACTTAAGAGGCTTAAGCGCTAAAATAAGTACTTAGTAGACTTAGCTATCTAGGAATTAGGACCTAGACGTAATAGAAAGCATTTAGGTTAGAGCTAGCTAAGCTTCATTGGCAAAAGTTAAGCTTAGCTTGGGAAGAGGAAATATCCTAATAGTTCTAAGGAATTCTATAAGTCCTGGCAAGTCCTAGCAGGTTCTATAAGTCTATTATTATTAGATTAAAAACGTTTCTATTATTATTTTACCTCCTAGTTGGGCCTAGCGTGTAATTTATATACCATTCTGTAGCCCTAGATTAGGGCTATATTATTATGTAATTTATATTACCCTAGCCCTAATAGCCGTCGAGATACAGCGATTATCATTTTATTAAAAATGACTTTTATAATAACTTCCTAATTAGGCTAGCTATAATATTATAAGTAACACTATTAGATAGAGCTCGTCAAGACGAGTATTATTATATATAGGTTATAGATTATTAAAGCCTTATTACCGTTTGCAGCCTAGATATAAAAAGTGTGGCTTAACAACCTAAAGTTCAAGTAGCGTTTTATATCTTCTATCCTTGCTAACTCTATAAAACCTTAACGGATTTGGCTAGTTCTTTTAAAATACCTATAAAACCTATGATTTATACGTATAGGCGTAGAGATAATAGCCGCATTAGGCTAGATAGCTAGTAATCTATAAGGGAAGGTTAGACTTAGAAAATCTCGTTATTGGTTTTAATGTTCCTTGCTAAGCCAAGATCCCTGTTAACTCCTACCAAAATTTGGCTCCTATCCTGCTAGTCCTTAGGTGACAAGTTAACCTGACTTGCCTAATATGTTAGACATAGACTAACGGACTAACGTCCTAGTAGGCACCTACTAGGACTACCAGCAGAGCTTAACTTTTGCTAATGTTAGCATAACTATTATAAGCAAAATAATCTTTATTTTTACTATAGCTTAGCTAATTATAGAATTTAGAATTATAAATAGGCGCTCTAAGTATTATCTAGAAACTAGAATTTTTCCTATAGCTAGATTAGCTATAGATAAGAATAAGGTAGAGAAAGCTCTACTAAAAGTAGATACTTATAAGATAATACTAGTAGATTCTAGGCTAGTACTACTAATGCTCTAAACGCTTCTTAGAATAGCTAGCTAATAAGGGCTACTACTACTTAGCTAAGAAATAATAACCTTTATAATAATCTATATAATGTTATTAATATAGAATTAGAAAACTAGTAAGCTTAAATTAAAAATATAATACTAAGCTAAAAAATTATAAAAATATTATTTTAGAATAGTATTAAAAGTTCTTTACTTAGAATATAGTTATAAAGCCCTTTTTAATATCTTTAATAATAAATTAACTTTCTTTATATATAGGCTTTATTAATAGTAGCTACTTAACCTATTTCTTTATAAGTCTTTATTTTACTTAAAGATATAAATTTAAATATATATTACTACCTTAAGTAATTCTTATTAAAAAGATAAATAGTAAGACTAAAAAAATTTATAAAATAGTAATTATAAAAATTAATATTAAAAGCTATAAAGAAACTATTTAAGTCTTTATAATAAAAGAAACCCTAAGCTATAATATAATCCTTAGTCTACTTTAAATAAAGAAACGTAATATAGTTCTTTATATAAAACCTAAGAAGTTAGTCTTTAATAAAATAGGTTATATAGTTATAAGTCTAAAGACTTCTTAAAAGAAGTATAACTATATAATAATTAAGACTATAGTATTTAAAATACTTATTTAATAAGCTAGAAAATAGATAAGATAGTCTTAAAAAGACTTAGTATTAATTATATAAATCTTTATTATAAGTTTTTATAACTTATAGAAGGCTCTTACTTCTAAGAAATATATTAATCCTTATAAAAAGTTTCTTAAATAGTATTTAGATTATCTTAACTTCTTTTAAAGAGAGCTAGCTAATAAATAACTACTTATTTAAGGCCCTTCTATAAACTATAAGATTAACTTAATTCTAAATATTAATAGAAAAGAACCCTAGTTATCTTAGTAAGTATTATATCTTATAAATTAGAATAAGTTACTAGCTCTTAAAAGAATTCTAAATAATTTACTAGAAAGTAAATTTATTAGAATAAGTAACTTACTTATAAGAGTACTAGTCTTCTTTATTTATAAAGTAAATAGATTAATTTATTTCTATTATAATTACTATATATTAAATAAGTTAACTATAAAAGACTACTACTCTTTACTACTTATTTGTAAGATATTAAATGTTAGGGACCTATAGGCGCAAGGGTGTAAGCTAATAGTAGATGTAATTTAAGAAAACTAATATAAAGAATCTAAGAGAGAGGATAGGAAATAGTTATAGGTAAGCTATACTAAATAATTCTTAGGCACTAAGCCCTTAGCATTACGTAATAAGGGATACTAATAATATTATAATAGGATTAATAGTAGTAGATTTATAATAATACTTCTTCCTCTAAGATTAGTACTCTTAAGCTAAAAACTTATAAAAGGATAAGATTTATAATTAAGTTGTATAGTCTTATAATTCTAACGCTTTTTGGGGTATAAAATATAAAATATAAAAGTAATAAAAGTAAAAATAATAACCTTTTTTTATATATAACTACTATATATACTTATTCCTTATACTGCCCTTTAGCCTACTAAAGTAACTATTAAGAGGTATTAATAAACCTTAAAATATCTTTAAAATACTCTAGTTTATAGACTAAGTATTAAGGTACGTATAGTAGTATTCTTTTACTATTTTAGGAGAATTTTATCTAAATTATATTTCTTCTTCTTCTTCTTCTAAGGGTTTATAAATATAGAGTATAGTTTAAGTTTATTAGAGTTCTAGTTATAATATTTAATAACTAGTTCTAGGTAAGAGTTAAGATCTAACTATAGTTACTAGTTAGGGTTATAGTTTTAGTTATTCTATCCTATAAACTAAACTTTATACTATAAGACTTTCTTTTTACTAAAGCCCTTTATAATACCTATCTTGCTATTAATAATATAGTTAACTACTTACTCTTATTCTATATTATTATCTATATTTATAATTAAGGGAGGATTATTAGGTTCTTAGAGCATCGTAGCATATTTAGGGATAGAGTAGAGTAGCTAAGCATAGAAGACTAGGTAGATCTTTATCTTCTTTAGTAATTCTAGCTTATAGGTAAAGGTATTAATCTTTTTAATAATTTTAAAAAGTCTAGTAGATTTATTATTAAGGAACTTTAATAGTTAGAGAGATTTGTAATAATAGGCGTTAAGTTATACTTAATTACTTAGTTTAAGGTCTAGTGCTAGTTAATAAGTCTTATTAGCTTGCTTTTCTATAAGGGTAGTAGACTATAAGATTTATTTATAGAGATATTTATAGAGGTTAGTATAGATATAGAGATATTAGTTAGTAAGCTATTACTTAGTCTAGGTTAGCTTAGTTCCTAAGAGGGCTTTTAGAGGCATTAGTTCTAATCCTAATTAGGGAAGATAACTATTAAGTATATAGAAAGGACTTATCTTAGTAGAGGCGTAGATAGCATAGTTAGCTTTAAATTTAGTAAATAGTAGTAGTTTTACTTAGTCGTTTTGTTACTAGTTAATAAAGCATCTAAGGTAAGCTTTTAGTACTATAATTAATATTTCTATAATGCTATTACTTTATAAGTACTAAGTAGTAGTTAGGTAGATAATAATACTAATATACTTATAGAGACGTTGCTAGAATATAGATATAAATTATAAACTATAGTTAGAGAGAATAAAGTTAGGCTATTCTATATACTTCTATATTTAGTTAAGGAACGTAAGAACTATTATCTATACGCTTAGGTTAGGAAGGGAAACGAACTATTAGGTACGTGTTAGCCTATCTATAATAACTATAACGTAGTAGTAGATAGTCTTAAGGTAAATATAGGGTAGTAAGGCGACTATAAAGTTAATAGAAATATTAGACTAAGCGTAGTTAGGTAGTAGGAATAAGTAGAAGAGACCTTACTTCTTTTACTTAACTAGTTTAGAGAATACGTACTTGTATACTTTAATGTAGTACTTTACGTCCTTAGCTATATAGGGCTAGAAGTAAAATTAGTAGAGGTGCTAATATGTAGAAGCTATGTCACTATAACTTATAACCTTATAATTATATATATATATAATAGCGTAGTGTTAGAGACGTCTTATAAAGGGGATAAAAAGTTGTTATCTGTATTAAATAGTACTATTAGTAAGTACTTAGTAGTCTCTAAGTTTAATTAAATCCTTCTCTAGAATGCTATATAGTAGGTAATATAATTATACTGCCTTAAAGTTATAAATTACTTAGATAAGCTTATTTAATTAGCTAGCCTTAATAATATCTTTCTATAATATCTTTAGGTTAGCTAGTATGCTATCTATCCTAGAGTAATTAATTAGCTTACCTAGAATTAGGGTAGAATCCCCTATAGTTAGTTAATTAATTAGTTTACCTTTTGTAGTTAGCACGTTAACTTTATTAGTAATAATTATAGCAAGTTTAATTATTATAGGTCGTTTGCTATTAATAAGGAGAATAGTAATCTTAATAGTATATTAAGTATTATAAGAGTAAGATATCTTATAGTAGGTATTAAAGTTATAAGGAGAAAGGATTAGTTATATTTATTAAGTAATCTATAAATTATTATTAGATTTTAGAAGATTTTATAATCTTTAAGTTAGCGTATCTACTTTTACGTTAGAGGGATTATTATAATATTTAATCTTAAACTAGAATTAGGAGAGAAACTCTGTCTATTAAGCTTAATAGCGAAATAGCTTTTTAGTTAATATAAAAGTACGTAAGTTAAGATAGTTAGTAAAAACTTATATAGAGTTAAAGGTTAAAAATAATTTAGGTTCCTATTCCTTAAACGCTTATATAATTATAAGTAGCTCTTTATTATAGATATTATAATTATATTCTACTAGGGTTATCTTTTTAGAAAGAAAAGCTACTAGATAAAGCTTGCTATCTATGCCTTTTTAAGAGAGAATAGCTACTACTACTTAGTCTAAAGCATTAATTTTAACCTAAGTCTTAGCGTTAGGGTTAAAGTAATAAAGGATTAGAGTAGTAGTAAAGGCCTTCTTTAAGGCATTAAATGCTTATTCTTTAGGTTTAGTCTTACTCTATAGAAAGTATAATAGGACGTCCTTTTTAGTTAGCGTAGTAAGTAGTATAATAATTTTTAAGTATTCTTTAATAAAATAATAATAAAAGTTTATAAAACTAAAAAATATTTAGACGTCCTTTAGGGAGGTAGGGTAGTACTAGTTAAGTATAGCATTAATTTTCTTCTTATCTATTTGGATTTTATTAGGTATAATAATAATACTAAGATATTTAACTAATTAGGTTATAAACTTAGATTTAGAAATATTAAGGTAGAGTCTAGCTTTTTTAAGCTTATTAAGGATTAAATAAATGTAGGTAATATGCTCCTCTTTAGTCTTATTCTAAATAAGGACGTTATTAAGGTAGACTATAATAAAGTTATTAAGGTATTTACGTATAGTGCTATTAATATAGGATTAAAAGCTTCTTAGTAATCCTATTATACTAAATAGTATTACTAAGGTTTTAAAGAGTCTATATTATATTAAGAACGTAGTTTTATATTTATCTCCTTTATAAATTTGAATGTTATTAAAGGTAGTAATAACGTTAAATTATAAGAAGAATTTTGCTTTATAGATCTTTATTAAAGTCTCTATTAAAAGTAGTAGTACGTTTTAGTTAGTTAGTATAATTTTATTAAGTTTGTAGTAGTTAATATAGACATAAATACTATTGCTTAGTTTGCTAATGTATAATATAGATATAGCGTAGTAAGAAGTACTTAGGTAGATAAAGCTTTTTCTAAGTATATTCTTAATGTATTCCTTAATAACTTGTACTTATTAATAAGATATGCTATAGGATTTACGTATAGGTGTTTTTATATTTAGGTTAGTAGTAATAGTATAGTTAAAACCTAGTTAATATAGTAGTAGCTTATTAGCTTAGCGGGAGTTAAATAAGGGGATATAGTAGTGAAATTCTAGTAGTATTAATTTTAGTAACTCTTCTTATGTTAGTAGGTTATAGTTAAGCTTTTTACGCTATTTAGTATAGTCTTTAGTAGAGATTGTAGCGATGCTAGCAACGTTCTACTAAGAAATAGGGTTAGGGTCTTCTTTCTTTTTTAAGGCGTTAAAGTTTTCTTAGTAAAGGGCTATAAAGTAGTAATTTTTACGCTCTATTATAGCTATAAAGACTTATAGTAATACTATATAGATATTAGGAGTGTTTTTTTATTATTTATTTATAACTACTTAACCTTTATAGTTGATAGTAATTAGGTAATAGGAAGCTATGTAGTACTTTATGTAATACTTAGAGTAGAAGCCTAATATACGTTAGCTACCTTAGAGCGTAACTTTATGTTTATTTACCTATAGGTTACTAAGGATTATGTCGTAGTTAGCGACTTTTATTATAAAGTAAAGAATCTACTTAAGGTAGATACTAATACGTAATATAATAGCTACTATGTAGGTTATCTTTATAATAGCGTAGCTATTAGCTATTTTGGCGTAGTAAGGTTTAGTTATTTCTACTAATAGAATGCTGTGGATTTTAAAGTAATAAGGATTAATAATACTAAAAGTATTACTACCTGTATTAATTAGGACTTTTGTTTTAGTATATACGTTATTATTAATAAGGACATTGCTAGTAGTACTCTACTATTAGCCTATCTTTAGAATAAAATATTTTAATAATTAGTTAATAGGGACGTAGGCTGCTAATATATAGATAATAGCTATACTTATAAAGTTGCTTTTAGTCTTAGAGTTACTTAGGTAGTTAATAATAGCCTCTATTTAACGTTTTTATTATTTATTATATACTTTTATTTTATTTAGCTCCTTTGCGTAGCGTTATAGAGAAGCGTCTAGTTTCCTTAGTCCTAGTAGTAATAATTATTATATATTAATAAGTAATTATGCTATAGGGTTAGGTTTTGTAGTTAGGTGTTATCTTACTATAGATAAATACTAGTAAGCTTAGTAGAGATATTAGAATTAGAGAGAGCTAGCTTACCCTTATACTTTAAGTTCTTATCTTTATAGTTATAACCTTATTTACTATATTAGGTATAGTGGTAGTCTCGTATTAAATATTAGTATAGAGTAACTTTATAGTATAGTATATAGTTAATTTAGTTATTAGTTTAGTTACTATTATTATTATTCTAATTGCTAAATAGCTTATTCCTATTATTAGTTTTATATTTAAGGTTTTAGTTAATAACTTATAACTTATTAATATATTTAGTAATAGTAGTAGCTTTAGAAAGGAATAGGCACTATATAATTTCTTTAATAATTATATATTTAAGATAAGTAACCTTATCTACTTCTATAAGGCTAGCGTTAGTAATTTTGCTATTAAACTTAGTAATATATAGAGTAAGCTTCTTAGTCTTCTTTATTTAGTTTAAGGAATTTTATAACTAGGTAATAGCGTTTTTATAAGTATTACGCTTTTAGGTATATTAATCTAGGTCCTTCTAGAACTCTATTATATTAAAGTATAGGTTTAGTAATTTATATTACATATAGTCCTTAATAAACCTAAGGGTAATATTAAGAGTTTTACTATATACCTAAATAGTAGCATCTAGTTTTATAGGGAAAGAGGCTTACTTATTATAAAGATAGTCTTTAACGTAGAGTTTCTACGTAGAATATTATTTAGGGTTATAACTAGAGTATTTGCCTAGATTACTCTATTTGCGTTTTTTGCTTTTACTACTAGCTAAGGATCTAGATACTATTAGGGTTAGGCTATTAGTTTAAATATAAGGGACTTATTAATAAGAGAAAAGTATTACTTACTTATTATTAGAGTTAAGTTAGTAGATATTCTTTTTAGACTTATATATAAACTAATTAAGCTAGTCTTTAAGATCTTTATTCTAGAAGTAAAGAGCTATAATCTTATTACGCTTCTTAGTATAGAAGGTATATAGTTATTTAATATTATTAAGTATTTTATTAAGTTCTTATTAATTTATATTATAGGTATTCTCTAGGTAGAGGATATATTTATTATCTTTATAGTTAGCTTTAATTACGTAGTTAAGTTGTTAGTAAAGTTGATTTGCTTTTGCGCGTACTTTATTAGCTATAACTATAGCGTTATTAAGTTTGTTAGTTATGTCTTTAATACCTTGCTTATAGTATTAGTAGGCGTTTATTATGTTATTTAGTTAGGCGTAAGTTTCTTAAGTATAGAGATTAGCTACTTAGGCTAATTTAATATAATTGTGTAGCTATTTAAACTAAAGTTTTAGTAATATAGTAACGCTACGAAGGAATCCTTTATAAGTCTTAATAATTTCTAGATATAAGTCGCTTTAAGTATAATATATAAGTATAGGGTTTAGAGGGACGCTTTTAATAGTGTTGTTTAGAGGGATAGTTTCCTAGGCTTAGAAGGTAACTTCTTTATAAAGGAGTTATACTAAGGATACTTAATTCTTCTTATTTAGAGTAATTAATTAGTAGGTAATAAGGTAAGAAGGTATTTAGTAGTTTAATAGTAATTCTTTAATCTAGGCTTAGTCTACTAACTAAAGAGTAGTAATTAGAGGATTAGTAAAGGATGCCTTCTCTTTACCTTTGTTTTAGAATTATAATTAGCTATAGATATAGCTACTCTTAGTAATTTCTAGAATATTAGATAGTAGAGGTGCCTTAGCTATAGAGCTATAATGAAAGTATAAGGAATTATAGCGTAAAGCTTAGCTATAGGATAGTTCTATTATAGCGTTATTATTATTACTATTAATCTAAATATAAGGTAGCATAATTATAAACTAAGTAGTATTCTAAGTTCCTAATTGTTATTACTTATAAAGATAGGACGTAGAATAGGTCTTATAGGTTTTACTAGTATCTTCTATAGTAAGATAAGGGTTTAATATAGAGTAAGTATAAGTAGTAGGCGTAGGTGCTAAGAAGTCTTAAAATAAAGTATAGATAGGTTATAAAGGTATAATAAGTAATTTAGGGAAAGGAGTAGGAGGTTTAATTTATTATAATTTGTTTTTAAGGCTTATTATAGTATAGTAAGATAAGTAAAGTCTTATTATAGGTATAGTAGTAGAGAGAAGTAGTAGTAGTAAAGGAAGATTATTAACTTATAGGTCTAGTAGAGTAGAAGTTTTAAGTTAACTAGGGTCCTTTAAGCCTTTTAATTAGACGCTAGAAGTCTGAGCTTTTAGTAAGGTTAAGGGTTAAGAGTTTGCGTATTTGCTATGCTAGTAGGTTAGATCTACTAGGATCTAAAAATAGGATTCTATATTTATATAGGTAGATGTATTAAATCTTTAGATTTTAATACGCTGAAAATTAGGATTGTTTTTTAAATAGTATAAGGTATTAGTTTTATATTAGGGACCTATAGGCGTAAGGGTGTAAGCTAATAGTAAATGTAATTTAAGAAAACTAATATGAAGAATCTAAGAGAGAGGGTAAGGAATAGTTATAAGTAAGCTATACTAAATAATTCTTAGGCGCTAAGCCCTTAGTATTACGTAATAGGGGATGCTAATAATATTATAATAGAATTAATAGTAGTAGATCCGTAACATTAAATACCTTAAGAAAAGTATAATAATTTACTAAACTAGATATATCTTAAGTATTTTATAAGATTTATATATATAAAGAAGATAAGTAAAAGACTACCTTTTAAATATAATATAGCTTATTTAAATAGATAATAATATTATTTAAATTATTAAATACTCTAAGTATCTTTTAAAGGTTTATTAACTCTATTCTCTAAGATATTCTAAATAACTATATTTTAGTATACTTAAATAACGTCTTAATTTTTAGCTTAGGCACTAAAAAATAATATAAAGCTTATGTTTATAAAGTTCTTAAATAGCTATAAAAAGTAGAACTCTATCTTAATATCTAGAAATATAAATTTATAACTACTTAGATAATATATCTAAGCTATATTATTAAGGCTAAATAAGGAATCTTAATAAACTTAACTAAAGTTAAAGCAATTTAAGAATAGGACGCTTTTAGAAATATTTATAGAGTTTAAGCTTTTCTTAGCTTTATAAATTTCTATTATAGGTTTATACTAAACTTCTAAATAATTATAAAACTTCTTATTTAATTTACTTAGAAAAATATTTTTTTTTTATTTAAGAATTTAGAGAAAGCTATATTTAAAGAGCTAAAATAGCTCTTTACTACTAACTAAATACTAGCTTTATTTAATTATAATAGAGAGACTCTTATCTATACTAACTCTTTTAATTATTCTTTTAAAGCTATATTAGTATAAAAGGATAAAATAAATAAGTTTTAACTAATAGCTTATTTCTCTAAAAAATATAATTCTACCTAAAATAATTACTTAATCTATAATAAAGAGATATTTATAATTATACTTATATTAAAAGAATAGAACTTAAAGCTATAAGTAATAGAGAAGTTTAAAATAATATCTAATTATAAAAACCTAAAATACTTTATAAAACTATAGAAGCTTATAAAAAGGTACGTCTAATAGTTTATTAAACTTATAAAGTATAATATAATAATTAAGTACTAACTAGGCTTATAAAATAGTATAGTAAATAGTCTCTTTTATTATAAATAAAATATACCTTAGAACGTAGCTAATAAGAAGATCTAAGCTAGAACCTTTTAATTACTTTATACTTAAGGAAACTAATTACTTAAACTACTTTAAGCCTTACTTATTTATATTATTACTCTTTTTATAATAGTTAAAAGTAAATTAGTAGAAACTCTATTAGCTAATAAAGCTTTAATTCTAAGTTTATTACTACTAATACTAAATATCTCTAAATTACTAATAACCTAGTAGAATAAAGTAATATAAGTTAATAATACTTATTAAGTAGCCTATTAAATAATTAAGGCTAGTAAGTATAAATTTTCTTTATTAATTATAAATATTAAGATCTTTATTCCTAACTACTTAATTAATAGTAAAAATTACTTTTACTAAAAAGAATAATTATAGATCCTAAATCTAGAACCTTTATAAATAGTAATACTATAAGTAATATATATATTCTTAACTTAAGGTTATTTTAGCTATAAAGATATTTATTAAGCTTTATAGCTATACTTCTTTTAGCCTAGAATTATAGCTAATATAAAGTATTTTATAAAAAATTATAGTATATATAGCTAATTAAAAGTAAGTTATAAATAGAAAAAAGGCTTTCTAAAGTCTTTACTTATCTTAAGCTAATAATAAAAAGAACTATTTATAGATTTTATAATAAACCTTTCTCTATTAAATAAATATATAATCTTAATAGTTATTACTAATTAGCTAAGTAAAGGAGTAATTCTAATCCTTTTTACTTAAAGAGAAGCTAAAAATATTATAACTATCTTTTTATAATATGTTTATTTTTTTTATAGTATTTCTAACGTAATTATCTATAATTATAATTTAGTATTTATAAAGGACTTTTAAATAAAGTTTTGCGTACTATTATAAATAGAGCTATAGCTATTAACTATATTTTACTCTTAGATTAATAGCTTTATAGAATAATAGAACTTAGATATTAAGGCTAAAGTATAAATATATATAAACTATATATAATTAAATTAGTTCTTATTAATACTAATACTCTAATTAATACTTAACTTATAATACTTATTTATAATAAAACTTTTACCTTTCTTTTTATTCTATAGCTTTAAAAACTTTATTTTCTTAAACTTTCTTAAATAAGCCTTCTTATCTAAATAGAAAGATACTCTAAAAGAAAAGAAAAAAGAAACTACTTATATAATTTTAAAAGCTATAGAATAGACTTAAGATACTATAATCCTTGCTTAAGAAAAGATATAGAAATAAGCTAATTAAATAAGAATTTAAACGCTTAAGTATAAAGTTAGTAATTAAGTCTAATTAGATCTAAAGAATACTAAAATTAAATAAGTAAAGAAGAAGTTTAATTATTAATACTCTAAGTTTTAAGTTATAAAAGTAGTTAGCTTATATATAATTATATTAAATATACTATAGAAGATAAAGAAATTCTATATTAACCTACTTAGACTAATAATAGATAATCTATTTCTAAGTTAAGATATTAATGATTCTTATTTACTACTAATCTTAATTAAGAACTTAAATAAAGAAGAATAAGAAAAGTAGCTAGTAAAGAAGATTATAGCTAAAAAGTATAAAAAGATAATAAAAAATAAACTTTATATAGTTTATATTATTAAATAGATAGGTTATTTAAATATAATAAAGAAACTAATTAATTTTATTAAATAATTAAAAGCTTATATAAAGTAAATTAAGAAAATAAAGTATATATAAAATAATTATAAAAGATTAGTATTAAATTAATTTATTTTTTAAGTATAACTAAGATTAAAAACTAGCCCTTCTATTATAATAATTAACTCTATAGAGATATAATTAAAAGTACTATTTATAATCTATATATAGAAATACTTTTCTTTTATTTATATTAAGACTTCCTTTTCTATTAAATAAAATTAGAAAATTATAAAAATATAAGAAAATTAAAGAAATAAGACATATTTAATAAATCTTTACTACTAAGGAAGATAAACTTAAGTAATACCTTAGAGTATAGGAAGACTAAAGTAGATAGTTAATAGTAAAGGATTCTTATTCTTTTTAGTAACTTTTTTCTTATTATTATAAGAATACTTCTTACTTAAGCTAATATTATTATTATAGATATAGTTTAAATATATATTATATATAAATCTTGTTTATTGTCTTTTAGCTACGCTAATAAGCTATATAGACGCTACTCTTACTTTTAGAAAAACCTCTATAGGAAAACTTATAGTATTTCTTTAGTTGCCTTCTAGTAGCCTTATTCTAGTATTATTATAATACCTTCTTAGTCTACTACTTCTAAATAGAAGGACTTATATTATCTTTCTATAAACTATAAAGCCTACTAAAGGAATTCTAGTTAGTAGGTTAATATAGTAGGTAATTAGTAGTTACTAATTACTAGGAGCCCTATATAGCTTAAGTATACTATATGTTATATAAATTTTGTACTATACGTTAAGATCTTAATCCTTAATACTATTTCTATTACTAGTTTCTTTTTTAGGACTTATCTATTACCTAATTACTTAAAGCTATAATATTTCTTAGGATAGATTAGATTTAGCTTTTTAGCGCCTATTTCTATTTAGTATTACCTTATTATTAAGTTTTACTATTATAGTTTAATAAGTTTCTATTAATTTTCTTCTTCCTAAAGGCCTATAGCTATTATTCTTATATAGTTAACTTTCTATATAGTTTTATAATAAGTATATATAATATATATTCTTAAGTTTTTATAATTAATTTCTACTCTTAATAAGCTCTAGTATTATAGCGTTCTTTAGCTATATTAAGCCCTCTTTTTTAATACTTATTAAGTAAGGTGCTTATAATACTTCTTAACTAAGTTTTTCTTATTAATCTACGCTTTTTAATATTATATAATAGGCTACTAAATAGTAGCCTCTAAGTTTCTAGTAGTTTATATAGTCTACCTTTAGGGTATAAAGTATTTTAAATCTATATAGTTTTAGTTACTTTTTTTTCTTTAAGTTTCTATTATACTTTCTACTCTCTTTAAGTTCTCCTCTAAAGATAAGTCCTTTATAGGCTTTCTTTCCTTTTCTTTTTCTTACCTTTAAGTATTTAGTAAATATTTTATACTTATAAATACTCTTTTTTTATTGCCTTTAAAGAAGATAAAAACTATTTTATTTATAAATATTAAAAATTCTACTTTATTCTTAAATATAAAATTAGCTAGTCTTATTCTAGCTCTTATTATAAGTTTTTTAGTATTCTTTTATATATAGTATTAACTATTATAATATAAACTATAGATATCTTTAATATAAGAATCTATTTATACTATTTCTAAGTATTACGCTATTATATAGAGTTACTTAATAGTAAGTACCTAATTAGTTCTAATATATTTATTATAGTAATTACCTATATTTATAGTTAGGCTAGCCTTAGCTAGTATCCTTACTTTTATTATAAAGAATAAAAGTCTAAGTATAAAGCTATAAGTATATTCTTACTTTTAATCTTCTGCCTTTTCTAATATTATAATAAAGTACTAATAGAGTTAAAGGAGTAAAGTAAATACCTTTAATATATTTTTAATAAGGTAATAGCTAACTTAGTTAATACCTATTAGAGTATAGAGAAGAATATATTATTAAGTAATAAGGAAGAGGCTACTAAGTAGATAAAGGTTATAGATAGTTTAGTAAGTAAGTTTACTAGCTATAAGGCTTAGTTTACTTCTACTATAGTCTTATTAGTATAGTAAAAGAAGAAAAAGTTAAAAGTTAATATATTTATACTAGATAAAGATTTAGCTTATTTATAAGCTATCTTACTAAAGCTTTATACTTAAAGTATAAAGATAAATATACTAGTAGAAATATTTTAGTTATTAAGTAAGGTAGTATTATTATTTAATAAAGAGTAGTAGATAGATATAGAATAAAATTAATTATATTTTTAGACTTAGCTATTTCTTTTATAATTATATATTACTAGCTTATTAGTATTATAATATTATAGTTAGTTATTTATAGAATCTTTAAGTCTTAGTAGTTCTTTATACGCCTTAAGGTCTATTTTTATAATCTTTTTAGTTAGCCTAAATTACTAAAGAGCTCTACTTTTTAGTAGCTATTTAGTTACTACTTAGGTATTTCTTAGATTAAAGAGTATATAGGCTTTATTTAGTATTATTACTTATTCTAATATTTTTTCTCTATAATATAGTAAATAGTTTAGTAGTATATAGTAAACTATTTATTACTAGTAGCTATATAGATACTATAGTAGGAGTATTATTAGTACTTATATACTATATAGCTAGTTATTAAATCTAATAACTTCTAATTATATAAGGAAGAGCGCTATTACTTATACTTTATTAAGACTATTATAAAGTTTAATTAGTTAGTTAATCTATAATATTCTTTATACTATAATAGTATACTATTATATTTTTATAAGCTTTATCTAAGTATTTATCTAGAGTCTATAGTAATATGCCCTAATTAGGAATATTTTTAGCTCTAGTTTAGTTTTTATCTTCTTTTTCTTTTATAACGTATTATCTATTAGTTATATTACTTACTTATAGTTAGTATTCTACTTTTGCTTTATCTCTAATTTCTTCTTTTATTACTTTAGTATATTAACTCTTTAAGTTATAACTTTAGTTATATATATTTATATTAGTTTAAGTATTATTAGATTTCTAGATTATTATTACTAAGAAGATATTCTTTAGTTTCTTAGGAGATTTATCTAGTATACTTTAGTAATAATTTTACTTATCTTTTATATTACTATTAAGTCTTTATTCTTATTAGTATATTTTTCTACTAAAACTATAGTATTTATCTAAAGTAGTTTAACTCTTATTTCCTTATTTAATAAAATAATAAGAATTCTTTAGTATCCTTTTATTATTTTATAAAGTATATTATTCTAAACTACTACTAATAGTTTATAATAATCTTTTAGTACCTTAAAGAATAGTAATCTTAGACTCTATACTTATACTTTATATATAAAAGTTAGCCTAATAACTACTATATAAAGGAGCTTTATCTTTCTAAAGACTAGTCTTTATCTTAACTATACTATTCTTAAAAGTACTATTACTTACTTAAATTCTTTAATTCTAGTCTTTTTAATATAGTCTTTCTAGTTTATTCTTCTATCTACCTATATATTTAGTATCTTAATATTCTCTAATATAAGCTTAGTAAATATACTATCTATTATTATTATAGATTATAAATCTATTTCTAAGTAGTAAATATTCTAAGTAAAGTATATTATTTAGTACTTATTAAAGATAAACTTTATACTATATCTATTTACCTAGTTAGTATATTTCTAATAAGCTTCTTCTAATCTTATATAGTTCTTTTAGGTAGTATTACTCTATATAACTAATATAGTATTATTTATAAACCTAAATCTAAAGACGTTATTACTTATATCTTAAAAGTATTCTAGTAATTCTAATATAAAGAAAAGGAAGAGAATAAATAAGAGAGAGAATTCCTAAGAGATTCTTATATTAGTTATTATTACTAGGCTCTAGTACCTAGTAAATATAATTTAGGTTATATAATTAGTAGTAAAGCTTACTATTATATTAATTAGCTATTAGGGAACTCTCTTTATCTCTAGAATATAAAGAAGTTTTCTTAAATTAATATTATTATATACTTCTTAAAAATTAAGGCTAAGTACTAATACTATAGCTCTTATATTTTCTTTCTATATTACTTTAATAGTACTCTTTAGGAGCTATATTATTATTAGTATTAACTACCCTACCTTAGTTCTTATTTAGTTCTAGAGTAGTAGGTTATTATCTTCTATAAGTTAGGTAAGTTTATTAGTAATAATCTTTTTAACTAACTTTACTATAGTATTCTTAAGAGTAATTAGCTAGTAGGCTAATAGTAGTAAGTAGTCTTTCTTATCTAGCTTTTTTAGTACTAATATATAAGATTACTTTAGATATTCTAGAATTATACTACTTATTAGCATTTTACTAATTATAGATACTAGTCTTTTACTAAATTCTATTAGTTTTAAATTATTACTCTTCTTTTTAGGCTATACTTTAAGCTTAAGAGCCTTTAGGACCTTATTTAGTATATTAATAAGCTTTATTACCTTATAATTTAGAAGACTACTAATTATGTAATTTATCTCTTTTATTATTACTTTATAGTTTATCTTTAGTTCTAAAGGTAAAATAGTATTCTTTATATTACTTAGGTCTATTACCCTAATTTAAGAAAAGAACTTTATAGATAGTATATCTACTTTATCTTAGTTATTATAGATATAGTTATTACTAGTTATCTATCTAAGTATTAATAAGTATAGGTCTTTCTTTAGTTTACTAGCTTTAGCTTTTATTTATTTACTTATTCTTTATAGGCCTTAGTTCTTATAGCGTTTATAATTCTTTATAATCTTTCTTATAAAGGTTTACTAGAATACTACTTTATTCTAATATAGAGATTTCCTTAGCTAAGCTATAACTAATTTATATATATACTTATCTTAGTTATTCTTTATTTAGAGGTATTTTTACTTTATATAACGTTTTCCTTATATTAGTAAAGTAGTTATAGGTAACTATTTATATAAAGCTTACTTTAAAGGTTTTACTTTTAGGTAGTAAATCTTTAGTACTTCTATTATTACTTTATATAGAGCTTATATTAGTATATTTTTAGTATCTTATAAGCTATTATTTATATATTTAATAAATTATTCTATATCTAGTTTTTATATATTATACTATACTTTTAGTATATACTTCTTTTATTCTAAGGTAAGCTAAATTAGTACTAGGACATAATCTTCTATTAGTACCTAGGTATTAACTAGGCTATAAAACTCTAGTTTTTCTTAAAGGAATTAAGATATAAATATAAAGTTAATTACTATTTCTACTACTCTTACTCTTCTTCCTTTATATAACTTATAAGTTAGCTCTTCTTCTAGTATACTTAGATAGAGTCTTTACTAAATTATATTATAAAGTAAGGTATTTACTTAAGGTTTAGTAACTAATACTATGCCTCTCTATTAATAGTAGTAGTATTAAAGTCTTCTACTAATAGGATCTCTTCTTCTACCTTATTAATTACCTTTATTAGTATTAGGCGTTTAGCAATATAGTTATAGTTACTTATTACTAAGCTTTTGCTATATATATTAATAATTATTAGTATTATATACCTATACTAAAGGCGTAGTATTAAAATAAATTAATTATAATGTCTTACTTACTAGTTCTTTATATTAAGCGCTTTACTTATTATAAAGTATATTCTTAATTAATTATCCTAGTTATATACTAGAGCGTAGCTAGAAAAATAGTACGTCTCTTTTAGCTTTATAATTCCTTTAGAGTCTTAGACTACTATAATTAGTTACTTAGTATTATTTAGTAAATTAAAGAATAGCCTTACTTCCTTTTTATTTAACCTTCTATAGTTATATTATATAATATTAATACTATTTATCTAAGTCTATTATTTAGATTTTGCTTATTTTATTACTAGAGGTTAGTTTAGGGTTATCTATAGCTTATTCTACTCTCTTATAGTTATTTTCCTATTATTCTTCTAAGGTGCTATCTCTTATAATTTATAAGCTATTATTACCTCTATTAAAGTTAAATATACTTATAATTAATCTTTAAGTACCCTAAACTAAGTTATTACGTACTTTATTCTTTACTTCTTATAATATTAATAGCCTTCTAAAGTTTTTAGTCCTTACTTTTCTTTTCTTTATACTATTTACTATAATATATCTATTATTATCTATAAGCTAGATTAGTATAATTTAAGTAAGTAATATAGCTCTTATTTATTTTATATATCTTTTATTTATTACTTAGAATCTCTTTATACTTTTAAAATAGGTTTAATATACTTTATATATATTTTTTTACTATATATAGTATTCTTAGCCTTACTCTTTCTTTCTTCTTTTTCTTTTCTTATTATTTTTATAATTAGAGTACTAAACTAAGCTTATTCTAGTATAGTCTCTAATATTATAATTACCTATATATTTACTATAGTTTAGTTTATATTAAGTATAAACTATTTATATATAGTCCTAGACTTAGTAGTAGAAGTACTATTTAATAGTATATTTTAAGTTATATAATCTAGTAAAGAGTTCCTTTACCTTAATAATAAACTTTTTTTAGATAATCTTATTTCTTATTATTATTATTAGATAGAATAGTATAAGTAATCCCTTAGTATATATTTTTTTATATTTTTTTAGTTCTTTTTTTACTTATTTATACTTTATGCTTCTATAGAGCTACTAAACTACTTCTATTTTTAGATATTTAAACCTTATTTTATTTCTATTAACTAGTTTTTTAATTAGTTTACTATTATCTATATTCTTACTATAGGCTATATCTAGTTTAAGTAAAGCCCTTAGGATCTTTATTAAATAGTTTTATTATAAAACCTAGACTTTATTTAAGCCTATTTAGTATAGCCTATTTTAGATATAGTCTTTATCTAATTATATATTAATTATAATATTAATATTCTTACTAGGTAGTAGCCTAATAGCTATTATTTATAGAATAGTTTCTTTAATCTTTTTAAATAGCTTTACTCTATTTTGCTTATCTTTTTTTAATATATTTTTAATTACTTTTATAATATTAATTTAGACTATTAAGCTTATAAAGAAGACCCTTTAGTTAAGGATTAGTAGGTTAGGTCTTTTTATAACCTTTACTTAGGAGTTAAGAGTTATTTTAATCTTAGTAATCTACTTTATAATTATATTAAGTTTTTAGTTAAGATATATCTTAAGGCGTATTAGTAAAGGAGCCTTATTTATAGTTAGAGCTAGGTAGAATACTAGTTATTTAATATAGTCTTATATTATAATAAAGAATATATAGTATTATATAAAATTAGTTATTAGCTAGTTAAGGAATAGTTATATTAGATTCCCCTTTTTAGATATAAGTCCTCCTAATAGTACTTTAATTTCTCTTTATACTCCTACGAGTAGTAGTTTTAGGTTATCTTTTTGTTTCTATATTACCTTATTTTTAATATAGATAGCCTCTATAGTAATAACAACTATCTACTACAAATCTTTATTTATCTCTATAGCGCTAGCTATTACTTATATCTAGTTAAAAGTTATATCGTTGTAATAGTCTTAATAAAATGAATCCAATAGTAATAGTTTTATAAAATAATTCTAAGAAATCAATCTTTTAGTACAATAATACTCTCCTTTAAATATATATTATTATAAAATTCTAAAAGCTAAATATAACTAATATACTATAGCTAATTCTTAGAATTAGAATAGCTAACGTAGTAAGTATAATACTACTCTTTATAAGCTTTAGTTTTTTTAAGTTATAGGATATTTATATAATAAATATTTAAGGCTTTAAGATAACTAGCTTAGCTACTAGTTAACTAAATTATAGTAAAGATACTTTAATAAATTATAATACTATAAACGTTAGGCTATAAATTATTAGTAAATCCCTTAGAGAAAGTATTTAATAAGTTAAAATAATTATTAAAGAAATTAGGAGGATAGTTAGCTATAATATAAATAGCTTTATTTTATAAATATATTAATATAAATTAAGAAAGGTAAAAGAAGTATATATAGTCTAGTTAATATAAAGTACCTTAAATAAAGCATAGTTCTATAAATTATAATAATTAATAACTATATATATCTTTTTATAGATAAGAGTAGTTAGTAGATAAAGACTTAGGTTATAAATAATATTATTCTAATAATAGAGTAGGACTTAAGTAAGAGTATAAAAGCTTTTATTTATATTATTTTAATAAATCTTATATATAGCTACCTTATACGTAGTAGGTAAATAAAATTAAGAAGTATTATAGTTAGTAATATATATATAAAGAGGAGTAATAGTAATAAGGATATAATTATTAAAGCTAATAGTATAGTTAAAAGTATTAATAATTAAAATAGCTATCTCTATATAATTAGTAAGGCTATAGCTATTATAATAAATAACTTACTTAATTAGTTAATTAATTAATAGATTAATAAATTAATTAATTAATTAGTTAAGGAGAGAAAAACTTAATAAAAGCTAATTAAAAGAAAAAAAGCTTATTTAAAGTATAATAAAGGAAGAATAGTTAACTCTATAAAATAATATTACTTTATATTCTCTAAATATATAGATAGAAGTATAGTAACTTAACTATAGTTATATTCTTTTAATCTTATTCCTTAATATTATAATAAAGCTCTAACTAAATATAAATAAAATAACTTACTAATTAAGTAACCTCTATAGAGTTATAGCTAAAAAAAACTAACATTATATACTAAGAAAGAGGCCTTATATCTAGAATTTAGTTTAAAATAGGTAAAGTATTAATATAAAACTAATAGTTAATAACTTAAGCTTTATATTTTATACTTAAAAGTAAACGTATAGATCTATACGTTATAAATAAAGACTTTATTATAAACTATAAGAATAGTAGGCGTTAAATATAACTAGATAAGATTAGGATCTTATAATTAACTTAGTATTTTAGTTAGAATTTTTTAAATAAAGAGAGTAATATTAAGAGTTAAACCCTCTAAAGCTATACTTATTTAGGCTACCCCTATTATATATAAATACCTTAATTAAAGAGTCTCTTAACTCTTCTTTCTCTCTAAGTTACCTTCTTATTTAGTAGGCTTATAATATAACTTTTCTTTTTATTATCTAACCTATAATATTTAGTTTAGCTAGTTTTACTTTAAAGGCTTTACCTTTAGGTTTTATTAGTTTATTACTTATAACTAATTATAGTATTTTAAAGAAAAAACTTTATAGATACTCTATTAGTAAGAAATAATTATAATATTAAAGATTAGGATTATAAAATAGGTAAAAAGGTTATAAGATACTTAATAGATTAAGTATATAGAAATAAAGATAAGAGTAATTACTAAAGAACTATAAGAGGATTTCTTAGCCTCTATTTTATTACTTAGAAACCTTTAAGGTTCCTCTCTAAGTTAGAATAGTCTATTTATAAACTAAGCTATTTTAGAAGTATACTTAACTACTAATTATAATAGTTAGGAACCTATTAATTCTCTTAACTATAAAATATATTAAAGCTAAAAAAGCAGCTTTGCTAGCTTCTAATAGCTATTAGGCTAAGGCACTTAGGCTATAATACCTATCTTAAAGAGTCTGTTAGGTTTAATTCCTAATAGACTCTTAGTAAGTAATAATTAAAAATCCTATCCTATAAGTAGTTCTATAGTTATTAAGCTAAAACTCGTAGAGTTATTTAAAATATAAGGGCCTCGTTCTAAACTAAATAGCTACTTTAGTAATCTTTAATAATATAGCTTTTAGTAGGTTAATTCCTTTTAAAATATTACTAATTAGTAGCTAAAGACTATAAAAATTATAAAGTACTATTAAATACTTTTTAAATACTTTATTAGGATATTTATTAAGAATATTTATAATAGCATATATAGTATTATAAGTATTAGAGCTAATTAAGTTAATATATACTAAATCTTCTTTAGTTTATTATTTAAAAGCTTCTATTAAATATATTACTAGATTTAAAGCTATTAAGTATTCTCTACGTAAATTAATAATTTCTAGGTAAAAGGAACTTAAAAAGGGAATAATAATATAAAAATTAGCTATTTAGTAACTAGCTCTATTAGTATTTTCGTTTATAAAGAAGTTAAGAAGAGGCTAATTCCTAAAGATACTTTAAAGCTTTAAGAGATTCTATTTATAGATATTTTTAATAAGAGGTAGCATATCTCTTTATTATAGAGGATAGTATCCTAAAAGACTTACTAATCTTACTAAATCTACTTTATAGTTATATATTATTAAATAGTATATTTTATTATATATATTAAGTAGTAGAGCTTCTTAAACTACTCTCTTTATATAGCGATAATTCTAATTAATTTACTTTTAAGTACGTAAAATAGCTATATTAGATTAAATAATTAAAGCTACTATCCTAAAAGCTAAGTACCCTTTAAATTAAGAATGCGCTTTTTATTAACTAATATATTCTATAAGTTAATAATAGTAATAACGGCAACTTTAATAAGTAGAACTAAAAAGATTATTCTTTAGTAGTAATATTTAGTATTATAAGATATTTACTTATTCTTATAGAGTTTAATTTAGTAATCTAGAAGCTATTTTTAGCTTAGATAATATAATATTTCTAAAGGTAGAAAGGAATTATAAATATAATTTAAATTAATTAGAAACTTATACTATTATATAGAGCTAAATAAAAAGAATACGTACGTCTTAAAAAATTTCTTATTTAGGTATTAAATATTATACTATTTGTATAGTAAAGTTAATCTTATTTTTAGTTAATTAAAAGACGTAAGAAAGATTAGGATTAAAGGGATGCTAGTCTTTATTAAGAAATTAAGCTAAATATATACTTACGTATCCTTTTATTATACTAATAGATTAAGTTATACCTATCCGTAGTAGTATATTAGTAAATTATAGTAATATACCGCCGCAGAAGGTATACTGCAGAAGTGAGAAATACTGTATTACTATAAAGGCTACAGTGCCATTAGGGTTATATTGTCCCCCCTCTAAAATTATGAAATAGCGCTTTAGGGCCTAATTAGAGGGCGAGAAGATCTAAAGAGTGTATTAGTATGTAAATTTAGTAGTATAGCTTCTTAAATTGATCTTACTAACTCTATCTTTTTCCTAAATTATAATATTATTTGTTTTAAAGCTAAATCTTTATTAAATATCTTGATTTTTAGTGTTTTAATATTATAACGAACGAGTTTTTAATATACCGCGCTATCTTGATTCTTACTGCTAAAAATAGGTGTAAGATATAATTAACCTTAGCTACTATAAGATATTTATTGCTAAAGCTATTAGATGCTATAAGAATATTGTAAAATATTAGCGTTGAATAGTAAAGATTAGGGGCTTATTCGATTTTGTAAAGTTATATTTAGGGCCTTTATTAGTAGTAGATTTTAATATATAGGTCGGATTATTTAAATATTTGCTTTATTAACCTAATTTAATATAATTTAAGATATTAGAGTTTATTTAGAATGTATATAAGGTAGTAATGAGTTAATGTATTATCTCTTAGGTCCTAAATAGGTATAATTATACTAAAAAGAAAGTTAGTAATAAACTAATACTAAGGGACGTATTCTTATATTTTATAGTTAAAGGTTATTACTACTTAGCGCTTTGCTAAAGCCTATTATAAATATTGCTTATAGATGTTAAAATATACTATTAAATAGCTTATCTTTATTAATGAAGTAGGGTGTAATATTATTAGTATCTTAAGAACGATAGGATAGAGTGAATTAGATATTAAACTAAATATTAAGAGCTTCTTAGTATTAGATAAGCAAAAATCAAAGAATATTAGTAACACTACTAAATAGTATAATATCCTACTAATATATAGCGTTAATGGCATCCTATTAGTAGATATCTACAAAGCTAATAGCAATAGTAATAGCTTTGCCTAATAGTATAAGAATAAGCTTCTAGATATCTATTAGCCTTATCCTCTTCTTTAAAGTATTATCGTTATAGATAATATGTTCTTTTATTATAGCGAAGAGGTCTATAAGATATTTAAAACTATAAGGGTGTAATTGGAATTCCTATTACTATACTACCTAGATTTCAACCCTATTAAAGAATTTTTTAGTAATTTAAAGGCCTAGTTAAAGGTAAATAACTACTAGTAGTATAGCTATAAGAATTCTCTATCTTTTAAGCAGTTTTTAAGTATTAGAATTAAAGTTTTAAGTAAAGGAGTACTTAGTAGGAAGCGAGCTAAAGGGCATATTTAATATAGCAGTTATATTATAAAGGAAGCTAAAATTCTTTAGGGCCTAGGGTTATATAGGAATATCTAGGAAACAGCTTTAATTATTACTTCTAATCCTAACTTCTTTATACTATAATAAGAATTTAATATTAAACTACTACTACTATAAATTTTACCTACTTAACTTAGAACTAGTACTATTAATAAGAGAAATCTAATATATATAGTACTAATAGAAATTAGTAATAAATTCCTTACAAAGTTAGATTATATTATTAAAATCTTATATTATAGCTCTTATTAAAAGATACTTAAACTAAGTATAATCTTTACTTACTATATAGCCTAAACGATATCCTTTATTCTAAAGAGCCTTAATAATAGCTAAAAATACTAAACGCTATTAAAAACCTAAATTAATATTATACTAGCTATTAAATATATTAAATTCTTCTTCTAGATAGTATTTTTAGACTAATAGTAGCTTAAGGATTAAACCTAAAGCTATAGCTAATCTACTACGACGTAGTAGAAAGCTTAAGTATATATATTAGCTTTAGCTACTCTAGACCCTACTAGAGCCTCTATTAAGTAAGTTTAAGCTCTCTTAATCATAATAAATATTAATATAAATAGGTTGCAAAGTAGAATTCAATGCTATTATTATTGTTATAGTTACAATTCAATAATAAGCTCTTTAAATAGTTATAGCTTCTAATAAGTTTAATATTATAATCTTAGGTAGTGCTTTAATTTTAGCCTTATTAAAGGCTATCTTTTAGGCCTATTTATTTAACATTATAGCTATAAGGAAGATATATTTACTATAAGAATCAATCTAGTAATAACTACTATTAAGATAATTTAGATAGTAGTTATCCTAATATAGCTATTTACTTAATAATATAATAAATTTTAAGGTAGAATTTATACGTCATTAGTATTCTTTATAGCATAGATTTATCTATTTAAGTATCTTAGCTACTATCGCTAACGCTAGAGGAAGTTATTTAGGCTTAGTAATACTAAATATAATCTTCTATTTAGGATTACTAACGCGTTAAGAGTTCTTACAAAAATCAAACTAGTACTAGTAAGTAATTTAGTACTAAATTAGAGTAAGAATACTATTAAGCTCCTTATTACTTAGGTTAGAATTAATACTAAAGCTATACTAAAGATCTTTAGTCCTCTTCTTTATCTATTACTTTAAAAATATCTATATTAAGATAGTAGAACTATATATTATTCCTTACTCTTTAAGGCGTAGATTAAGCTATTTCTATATCTTTTTAAGTACTTTAACTAGACTCTAGTAAAGATAATCAAATTTATTCTTAATAGTAGGTATTCCTTACTTTTAGATCTTTATAATAATAATAATTTTAGAAAGGAATTTAGATACTAGTAAAGCTAAAGGTATAGAGTTAATCTAGAGAACTAAGGCGCTAGAATTAGGTAAAAATATCTTAGGATACTAAGTACTATTTATTATAGTATTTTAGATGCTAGTTTTAGGTAAATACATCTCTTAGATATAGTTTAAGCTATATTAACACTTATAGATAATATCTTAAGTAGCATTAGGAATATTTTAGGTTACTTTAACTAGAAGGGATTAAGTAATATTAATATCTTAAAGATATAATTTATTAGTAACGTACTTTAAGATATCTTAAGTCTTACTATCTTATTATAAAGGATACTTATCTAGTTAAACCTAAGAAGTTAGCAATATTAGTAAACAATTAAGAATAATAGTATTTATATTAATTTTACTATAAAGAATAGGTAATAGCATAAGCTTAGTATAAGATATAGGAATTAGATTCCTAAGATAAGAAGATATAGCTAGAGCCTTTAAGGCTAGCGTAGACGTTTTTAGTAAAGGAATTCCGCCTATATTTATATAGATCTTAAATAACTATCTTATAGCCTTTTTAAATATTAGTATATAGTATTTACCTATAGTATATATTAAAATATAGCAATTTAAAGATTAGATAGAACTAAGAACTTAACAAGTATAAATTATAGTATTAAGAAATATTTTAGTACTAAAAGAGTAGTAAAAAGTTATATAAAAGATATTAAGGAATTATTAAAAGTAAGATAATATTAAATAGGTATATTTTAATAATTTTAGACTAGATTAATAGAATATCTTATAGTTATTACTCTTACTACTTTATTAACTTTAAAATAGTACTCTATTAGCGTTACTAATACTAAATCTTTAGCTTCTTTACTACTATTAGATTTAATTATTAATAAAATAGCCTTTAGTGCTAATAATCCTATGCTATTTAATATCTTTAACTCTAGATCTTTAACTCTACTAGTAGGAATACTACTATTCTACCTACTTTATCTTTAATATTTTTAGGAACCTAACTCAAGATTATGGCCTAATTAGCTCTATTAAGATATAATTACTATTAAAAAACTTTAAATACTATTAACTAGTAAAAATACTACCTATTTAAGATATCTTAAAGTAAGGAACAAGTAATAATTAAATACTACTATTTCGCTATCTATATTGTTAGTATAGCTTTAAAAGCAATCTAAGATATAGTATTTAGAAAGGATAGTTTTTAGGGGCTGCTAATAGGCCGCAACCAGAATACGCCCTATAAATTTGCACTATAATGCCTATCCTGTCCTAAGGATCCACCCAATTACGGCATGATCCACTAATTATCCATTTTAAGGGGGGGGACAACATAACCCCAATGGCACTGTAAAGCTCTCCGCCACTCCCGCGATTTCCTAAATTTGGCTGAACGGTTGTGGAGCTTATTTTTTTTATGTAGCAACGCCACCATGTTTCGCAATCATCGTGCAACATCGATACGAATTCTCTTCGATGAAATGAAACGTTATCGAACACTACTCCTCACGTTCCAGCAAGCATCTCTGATGCAGCTAGGCAAGCCAGGTCTCGACATATGCAAGTCAAGCTTTTTCCACCCAACCTTCCGCTTGGAGAAGGACAGCTTGGCGCATTTGTTTCTCAGAATAGAAGAATTAAGCATCACTTTGACATTGACAGTTGATGAACCCTCCCCATCACCAACTACCAAGACCAATGCCCTAGATCACAGACCTCCCAAGAACAAATAGGCCGCTGATCCATTCTCCTTTGTTCCAACAAATTTTAATCTTACCCCGTAAACAACCATTACTACCAAGCTCAGCTTCAGCTTCTCTAAAGATCAGTTCCAAACTTATCAAACCTGTCTTATTCAGATATGATAGAGCCAATAATTGAGCATCAAACGCCGCGCGTCAGAACATCCAACGGAAATCCTACCATCCATTCACCTGCCAAGAACTGTCGCTGTTGAAAGCCAGTCTGATCTCCCGCTTGGCCAAGCCGTCATGTAACCAGTCACATTGCGCAGAAAGTTGAAACACACCTGCCAGGTATTTTGAAATGTTTCATCCTGCCCAACATGACCCCAACGGTCTGGAGCCAATCCATTCTTTTTGCGTGAGATCCTGGATGACGATCTAAATATTGGCATCATGCCAAAAATGCAATTGTAAATCATGAGGATGAATGAGGTATCGCTTCACGCGACCAGAGAGATATTATTTATGCATTATCGAATGAATGAATTATGAGGAATTCACAGCTCATTTTCAATGTTCAATCATTAAACCAATGACGGACTTTTGTTTGGCAGGACGGAGATTGAAGTCACTTTGACCCCAAGCCAAACGAAACGAGGTACCTGCGAACTACTTCGTCGTTGGTCTACTGGCAAGACTGGTACCTGACCTAGAGACGGCGAGAGGGCGGTTCCGGTTTTGTGTTTCGAAATTTATCACTTCTGAGTTCTGTCCTGTCACGTTGATTTTTTGGGCACGGAATCTAGACTAGTTCCTACGATATAACAGTTTTATTGCTGGAGTAAATGTCAATTCTCTCTCACCATCTGTATAGAAGTACTTCATATCGATTAATTCATTACTGGAAAAGGGTCAAATGTACAATCAAAGCTCTTATGATTAGAAATATTCATGCATGAGGTATATCTGCTAGAAAAGCGCATCAAAAAGCCTCACTTTTACACGCTGAATTGTGGATATACCGACCTTCCTGAGGCTGGAGCATCTTTTCAATGATCAAGAAAGATCACTTGCGCGTTGGAGTAATAATGTCATAAAACCAGGACTTCGCGGTGGAAATCGGGTGGGAAGCTGTGTAGAATTTAGGAGGCAAGGTAATAATGAGCTTTGCCGCTTTATTGCGCTTATCGAACATCAAACTCGAACAGGGTTTTATCCATTGCTCATAGATGTTTTAACTCATGAATATCTCATTTCTTTGCGATAAGTTGCATTCTTTGGAAGGCAGTTGAAGTAAACAGTCGTTGCCATGGAGAGTCGCGCTAAGCCCAAATCAGTAAATCGTACACAATCTCTACTCAGAACCTCCTCTCCCAGATCTTCAATCCTCGAACCTTGCATAGATCCAACAACATCTCTCATTTTACCGGTCTACAATCAAGCTCACGAACTTACATGGCCTAGTACAACATGGCACCACAAAAAAAAGGATATGGCAAGCGGCGGCGGCCAGAGCCTGTGTTTCGACTGACACCATTACTTCAGTCCAGTCCACGAAAAGCGCCAGCGGAGCCGAATATTGATGACCTTACACTCCAACTCGAGAAAATCCAGATAGAACAGGATGATAGTATCCTCACTCGCTCTAGACGGAAAAAGCTGCTCGAGTCTCAAGAGATGCCTCCAACAATGGCTCCAACGCCAACTCGATCTAGAAGCCCGATAAAGACCAGAACCCAGGAACCATTAGAAGTGGACGACTTGGCAGCACTGGTCACATCACTGGCAATTGAGAGTAGCCCTTCGCGTGAAGCTCAAATCAAGCCCCAATCGGAAATAGACACAATCCCAGATCTATCAGAATCATCAATATCACAAACCTCATCCACAATATCTCTCGTCGAGCCACTCGACCCATACACCGCACCACTTCTATCACTATCCTCCGACCCAGTCAACCGCATTAATCCAACTCCCTTCTCAGACTGGTCTTCCTCTCTCGAACCACACTTCAACATCATCAAAATCGCCGAAGCGTCCTACGGCGAAGTCTACCGTCTAAAACTCAAAGCACGCCACCCACTATTCACCGTCTCCGACGAGTCCGTTCTCAAAGTCCTAGCTCTCAAACCACCACCAACCAACCGCAAAAAGACCAAGGCGCAGCAAAACAAAGAGGACTTTATGTCAGCGGTTGACAACGTGGCTGCTGAGGTTAAGCTCCTGCAGCGCATGGCCGATATTCCCAGCTTTACCAACTTCCGCGATGTGCGTGTATTGCGTGGCCGACCGAGTCCCGTGTTTGCGAAAGCGTGGGCGGCATTCAATGAGGAACGCGAAGAGGAGGATAAAAGCGTATTTCCGGATCCTAGCAAGAAGACGGCGTATAGTCCAGACCAACTATGGGCAGTCATTGAGATGCAGGATGCTGGCAAAGATCTAGAGCACATATGTCTGAAGAACGTGTTCGCGGTATGGGACGTATTCTGGGGCGTTACATTAGCCCTCGCCAAGGGAGAGCAAGAGGCGGAATTTGAGCATCGAGATCTGCACATGGGCAATATTTGCGTGAAGCCGCGCAAGGAAGACGATGAGATTGGTGCAGAGAACGCTAGAGTACGCAATGTACATGGCAAGCTGGGCTTTACTGGATTGGAACCTACACTTATCGACTATACGCTGTCGAGAGCCGAGACATTTGGGAGAGACGAGAGAGGTCGGACAGTGCCGCTGGTGGAGTTTCTGGATTTGACGACTGAGGGGGCGCTATTTGAGGCCGATGCTACGTATGAATATCAGTATGAGGTTTATCGGTATATGCGGTCTGCCATGTACTTCTCTGATGCGTTGGCTGAGTACAACGAGGATGATGCCGCGGAGTCTGGACGGACGTGGGCTGGCTTTCATCCGCAGACGAATTTAGTGTGGCTGCACTTTATTTTGCATAAGATGTTGGAGACTGTCGTCTGGCCGAGCAAGAGTATGCCCAAAACGCTCCAGTTTCTGGAAGTTCGGGGAAAGCAAGAGGACAAGGAGGCGCGGGCCAAAGCGAAGGAATTGGAAGCAGCGCTCAAGAAATTGAGAAAGATGTTGGATCCTCGCCATATTTCAGGTGAAGATCTGGGATCTGCTGCAGACCTGGTCTCCATAGCACTTGATAGTGAGTGGCTAGACATGGAAGACATTGTTGGGGATGGAGATGATTCTCTTAGTTCTCTGCTTGAACGGAGCTGATCTTGTAATGCTCAGTATGACGATTTTGCTTTATAGCGAGGCGTTGGGTCTTGTTGCTTATACTAGATTTGTAGAATTATCAACTCATTCCATATACTTTGAGTCTCATTACTACGACCTAGCCATCTTTGTTGTTGGATTATTTCCGTTCGGGGTTTCCAAGAGTCGTTGCACGAAAGTCATGCCGCTCTGGTCAGTGCAGCTTGCTGCCTTCTCGTTGGCTGGAGACCAAGGAGTGCGATCTCTCATAAGGTTCGTATCGCTTTTCTGGCAGCTATATCTTCCTTCGACATTAGCCTCCTAATGAAATCCAATACTTGTTCCAAATTGGGAAAGAGCGTCAGGTGATATCGCGTGTTTCACGTGGCGCTCTTTCCGAATCGGCTGAGACAGGTGGACTTAACTCCGGTGGCAAGTACATCTCGAACGTCACTTCTGCTTTCCGTTCCAGTCACTACTCAACTGAGGCCGCCTCAATAAATCCGGTCATTCCTGGGCGATTGCTCTTTCCTTCACTCTTTGATTGGAAATTTCTACCTCATGGCCCACATCTCTTGACCTGATCTTTTCCTCTCTCCCACCCTCCCTCCACCGCCCTCTCTACCTCCGAACATCAGTCCTACACTCGAATTACAACTGTCATCAACATGGAAGAATTTCTAGCTGTCGCGCGCGATCAAGACGAACTAGAGCGAGACATTGGTCGCCAGGCCGACCAGATACTCACGGAGCAAGCGGATGAGCGCGATGTGAAGCGACTCGAAAAGACACAATCACAACTCGACAAATTGGCCGTGCAAATACGGAAGATCAACGAGAGACTCGCCGGACCTGGATCTTCGTTTGTGAAAAATCCACTTCGAAACGAGAAGTCTAGATTGGAGAAGGAGATCGATGGATTGAAGAAGGAAGTTGATCAGATCAATGGTCGCATTGCTGAGCGACACCAAGACTCGACAATCGAATCTCACGACAATGGCCGGTTACCAAACGAAAGCCGACGCGATTTTCTTATTCGGACCGGCAAAATTACTCCATTCTCGAAGCTTGCGCAAACTCAGGCGCCATCAGCGAACCTTGCGGATATATTGCTGGCAGCAGAAAAGGAAGGCGAGGTTGAAGATGAAGTTGATGAACTCGAGTCTGCTAGTGGTCCGGTCTCTCATCAAAATCTTTTACAGCCTGGGTTCGCAAATGATGATTCTAGCAGCACCAATGATTTGCGACGCCATGCTCTTGGTCTTCGAACTCAGAAGCGACGAAAGGTCGGAGGCTCTGACGTCTCAGATGGTGTCCGTGTATCACATTCACCTTCAGCTGACGAGTTCCAGCCTCTTGATAGCAGCGGGCGGGCTTCTATTGGTGAGGACAGCGGTAGCGACTTTGATACTGAAGAGCGTCCGACCAAACTAAATGTCACAAAATCTAAAGCTAAATCTCGTTCGAAGAAGCGAAAAGCAGAAGATGATGGAAGCGAAGAAAACGACGAGATTGATGATCTCACAGGCGTCGATGATGGAAATGAGGCCCACTATCAAGCGCGACTGAAGAATTGGAGCCGAAAACGTGCTGCTGCTCGCGAGAAGGCTCTTTTACGGACTGACGACACATCGGCTAAAAATGCCGATCATGACAATCGCGCCGAATGGCTTAAACCTCACCCTTTGCGACCAGATGCTGTTCTAAGCGAAAACTTCAAAATTCCTGGGGACGTCTATCCGTCATTGTTTGACTATCAAAAGACTGGGGTTCGATGGCTTCACGAACTTTACCAGCAACAAGTTGGTGGAATCGTTGGCGATGAAATGGGTCTCGGTAAAACTATTCAAATCATCTCATTCCTTGCCGGACTGCACTATTCTGAGCAGATGAAGGCTCCGACCATCGTTGTATGCCCAGCGACAGTCATGAGACAATGGGTCGATGAATTCCACAAATGGTGGCCGCCCCTTCGAGTTTCGATTTTGCATTCATCTGGAAGTGGAATGATCAATGTTCGAGAAGAAAAAGACTTCGAAGACGAGCTTGAATACGAACGTGCTGATCGGGGTGCTGCTCCCAAATCCAAGAACTACAAATCTGCCAAGGGCATTGTTGATCGAGTCTTCAAACATGGGCACATTCTTGTCACTACATATTCTGGGCTTCAAACATATGCTGAACTGCTTCTTTCTCGAGAGTGGCAGTATGCGGTACTGGACGAAGGTCACAAGATTCGAAATCCTAACACAGCCATCACTCTCTATTGCAAAGAGTTGAGAACCCCCAACCGAATCATTCTGTCTGGAACACCCATGCAAAACAATCTCGTGGAGCTTTGGTCCCTCTTCGACTTTGTCTATCCTATGAGACTCGGAACCCTTGTAACTTTCCGTCAACAATTCGAATATCCTATCAAGCAAGGCGGGTACTCGCATGCATCGAATCTTGCTGTTGAGACTGCGATGAAGTGCGCAGAGACTCTGAAAGACGCAATAAGTCCCTATCTTCTGCAACGGTTCAAAGTCGATGTTGCTGCAGATCTTCCCAAGAAGTCTGAGCGAGTCTTATTCTGCAAGTTGACCAGCAAGCAACGACGCGAATACAAACACTTCCTAGATTCTGGAGACATGGCATCTATTACCGCGGGAAAGAGACAGCCTTTGTATGGTGTGGACATTTTGCGCAAAATCTGCAATCATCCTGATCTAGTTGATCACAAGCGATTGTCAAAGAAGCCAGACTATGATTATGGCGATCCCGCAATGTCTGGGAAGATGCAAGTTGTCAAGGTAGGCTTTCTATATTACCACATATATCCTGCCCAGGTTTACTAACAAGGTAACAGGCGCTATTGGAGCTTTGGAAGACCAACGGCCATAAGACATTGCTATTTGCTCAGCATAGAATCATGTTGGACATTTTGCAGCGCTTCTTGAACAATATGGAGGGATTCAACTACATGAGAATGGATGGAAACACCACTATCAAAGATCGGCAGACCCTTGTTGACAAGTTCAACCGCGATCCAAACATCCACGTCTTCCTTCTGACAACCAAAGTCGGCGGTCTAGGCGTGAATCTCACGGGAGCGGATCGTGTCATCATCTATGACCCAGACTGGAACCCGTCCACAGATGTGCAAGCCCGCGAACGTGCATGGCGTCTTGGACAAAAGAAAGAAGTTGAGATCTATCGTCTCATGACAGCTGGTACAATCGAAGAAAAGATATATCACCGACAGATCTTCAAACAATTTCTGACGAACAAGATCCTCCGAGATCCAAAGAGTCGTCAGACTTTCCAACTCAAAGACTTGCATGATCTATTCACACTTGCCGATCCCACCGACAAGACAGAAACCGGCTCCATATTCAAAGGCACTGAGATCAAACTCAAGGATAGAAATTCCTCTGAAACGCAACCATCTCATTCAATTTCATCACGCAAGCGTCGAGCTACCGATGATGAAGAAGTTGACTCTCCTCGAAAGCGTCGAGCCACCAGCGATGAAGAAGTCGCACGAATCCTACCTATCGCCCCCATTGTCCGCGAGGAAGAATTCGCCGCCGAAGACCCAACACCTCTCACAGATAAGGAGAAGTCTTCTCGTGTGTTATCTGCGATCTTCTCTCGTGCAGATATCCATTCCGCCCATGAACATGACGCGATTCTCAACTCCAATGGCTCTCGCAAGGCTTATGGCGTAGATCCAGAAGTCATCCGCGCCAAAGCGCGTCAAGTCGCAGATGAAGCCGCCCGCGAACTCGAAAAAGCGCAAGAAATAGCACGTACTCTCCCCGCCGGTGTGCCGACTTGGACCGGCACCTTCGGCATGGGCGGACATCCAGACGATATCCGCGGCACTCCAGCTCGACGTGGCGGTGGTGGTGGACGAGGAGGGCGTGGTGGACCTTCTGGCTCGTCTGTTCTCTCTGGTATGGCAGCGCGTCGCCAAAATGGCTCAGCATCCACCACAGGCCCGGGCAACGCAGGTCGGGGAGACAATCGTGGCGCATCACCACAGACGAACTATATGCCTCAGGGCAAGGAGTTCATGATGATGATTCGAGAGTTTATAAAGGTGCATGGTGGGAGCTGCTATTCGCAGAACTTGATTGATCATTTCAATCGGTATTGTAGTACGCCGCAGCGGACGGCTGAGTTTCACGAGTTGTTGCGGAAGCTTGCGTTTCATGAAAAGGGGCAACGTGGTCGTGGGAAGTGGGTGTTGAAGGATAAGTATAGGGAGTAGGAGCAATGGGTGGACTGGGCTGGTGGAGGGTGCTGATTGGGGAGATTGTTGTAATTCGCCAGGCTGATTGAGGAATTAGATAAGTAGGATCTGTGGGACGATTCTAAAACATATCATCGAAAGCTACTTGGGGTGTGTAACTTTGCCATGTCTGCTTGTTATCAGTTCCTTCTGTAAAACTTTGGTGCCTTTAGGAGTTCCTGGTAGTGGCTCTGGACAACCAAGCTCATATGTATATTCCTGCCATACACTCGCGCGGATGAATTGAGCTTCAAGAATCCTCTGAAGATCTTGCTATTCTATGGATTTACCTATGATATAAATGGGGCTCGATAGCAAATTCCATACGGTCGATTAACATTTGCAAAAATGGACTCACTTTCATCGCTTCTTGCCCATGGGTTTACTCAAATCCTACTCGGGCGGTACCGTAGCTTTCGTTTCATTTGCACGTTTAATTAAGCCTATTTGGGATTTCAAATTTGGGCTTACTAATATCTTTTACCATATTATATGTAGAAAATGTCCCTTTTGCTCACACGTGAAATTCAAACCTCTACTTATCATTAGTGAAAGATATTAGTAAGCCCAAATTTGAAATCCCAAATAGGCTTAATTAAACGTGCAAATGAAACGAAAGCTACGGTACAGTCGAGTCCTAATTCTAATTGGTGGTGTTCAAATCCTGCCCAGGAGTTGTATTGTCACAAATCTCTCAGCCCCGCCCGCAATCACCTTTCACTCAAGCTGGTAGTCATCAAAGATCTGCAGTCCTATCACCACCGCAGGTCCATCAGCACGGCTTCATCTCCGTTCACTTACGTTTTCGTCTGTTTCATTCGGCCCGCTCCCATTAGCGCCCTGATCTTTGTTGGACTTGTATTCGCCAATCAGCAAGAGATCGATACTACTTTGCTTGATTTCTAACACCCCGTCTCGTGGATATGACGAGCGGCGAAGTTACAGACAAGCCTACGCAGTCAGGTCGATATCAGGAATCCTCTATCGATCGACTATCTTCGTCGGAGTATAAGAACAGTTCTACAGGAACAGTAGACGTAGCTTCCCCAGCTATGACTTCCAAAAACCTCAACAGATCCAAGATCCAAATTTTGATCAGAGAATACACTGAAGATCTCGCGGCTGGATTGCTCCATCCTATTAGTTACCTTCTTTACGATCGCAAGTTCAACACGGATCTCATTTACGTGATCCCTAATAAGATCGGTACAGAGACATTGAGACTGGCACTTATTACATACATCAGAGAGCGTACGGAACAACCAAGCTGGAGCAATGAGAATCTTCAAGTTCGCCCTCGCAAGCGCCCTAGCGATGACTGATTCCACATGCGCCTTGCCTCTCGTGGTCTTTCCAGACAACATGAGCGATGCAACAGCAGCCCGACACTTTTCTGGATCAAGCGACCTAGGGATATCCCCATCAATATGTATGCGGAGGCTATGAGCATTTTCCTACCACACTGCTCGGAACCCTTGAGCAACAGCTTTTTGACATGTCAATCACGAATTGCAAACATCTCAAACTTCTTGATCTGGGTGGAGGCACAGGACTGAGGGCCTGCGACGCTCTGAAAGCCGGCGCTCGAGTGGTTGACGTGGTCGATATTTCCGCTGAAATGATGCGCCTCGGACAAGAATAGGAAAATTCGATTGGACGTGGTATAATACGGCAGCATGATTGCGAATCAAAACAATTCATTATCGAAATCTGCAGCTCATGGAAAGTCCGGCGTGGTCTTCACTGACCTTGAGAAATTTACTGAAGGACTGAAACTTCCATATCGCACGACAACCAATCCTCCACTTGATTTTGAGTCTATCGCATTACAGGTCCACTTCACAGGAGCTCTGGAAATACCACGAAAATTCTTTGAAGCTCTACAAAACGTGCTGTGGGAAGAGACTCCAACTGTGATGGCTTGTCATGACTTTTGGAAGTCATATTTGGCAGACCCAATCTTATACATTTTCTCAGCACGGAAAAAGGGCTGAAATGACGCGACAAACACAGCTTTGATGCCCAAAAGGATAGAGAAGAAATTCAGGTCGCTTGAGGTGTGGGACCAGATCAATAGATGTGTTTAATATAACATCTAATATACATGAATATATCGCAGTACCCTCATTCAACCGCATCTACATTTTGTAGTATATCACGACAGCAACAGAATTCTTGCGGACGAATGTAGACCAACAGAACTGCTGCGACAATGCGCTTCATAATAGCAATAGCTCTGCTTTTTTGCCACTCAAACGCAACAGCTTACAACCGCGCCGCCTGTCAATCAGCATCACTACAGACCGTCGCGACAGCATGTCCACCAAACACCCTCGCAGTTGGCCCTAGTGCCAACTTCAAGACCATCCAAGCAGCTATCAAAAGCATCCCGTCAAATTCCAATGCATACATCATCCTCATCCAACCAGGTACATACCAGGAACAAGTCAACATCACTCGATCCGGGCCAGTCACTCTACTAGGGGCCACCAGCGCACCAAATGATGCGTCCAAGAACAGCGTCACTATCCTCTGGAAAGCTGCAACTGGGACCAAAGAGACTGGCAACGGAGACAATGCATTTACATCAACGCTCACTGTGGCACCAACACTAGATGCCAGTTTGACCGGCTCAGGACCAACCGGCCATGCGGTTGCGCCAGGCACGAAATTTGGGAATACAGATTTTCGGGCCTATAATGTTGATTTTGTGAATGATTTTAAGCAGACGAGTGCTGGGCCTAGTTTGGCCGTTAGTGTTAGTTATGCGAATGCTGGGTTTTATTACTGCCGGGTCAAAAGTTATCAAGACACGGTAAGCTTAACAACATGACTTTGGATGTGATCGATACTGACGTTAGAAGGTGTATGTGGGCAAGCTGGGAAATGCATACTTTGATAAGTCGGAGATTGCTGGTCAAACGGATTTCCTGTACGGATTTGGCACGGCTTGGATCCAGTCATCTACTCTTCAACTTCGTGGCTGTGGTGGAGGTATTACGGCCTGGAAGGTATATGTGAAGCAATCACTGAACCTAATATATGCGCTGACACGTCTAAAGGGCACGAATACAACATTTCCTAACAAATATGGTGTCTATATCCATGAGTCAAAGGTGGTAAAAGCAAGTACTTCCTTATCAATTCGTGGAAAGTGCTCACTCGGAAGACCTTGGGTATGCAAAATTCATCTGCTACTTTCAACTTTTATGATGCTGACATCTACCAGAACTCCATGCACCGCTCCATATTTTCTAAAACCGAAATGGATGACTCAATTCGCTCAGCAGGATACACGACATGGTCCTCCTCCGAAACCCGCGTCCATAGCGAAACCATGATGGCCGAATACAGCAACACTGGCCCCGGTTTCAACGCAGCCGGTCGACGAGAAGGCAAAATCTCTCACGTTCTCTCTGATTCCGAATTCGCAGGCTACTCGTCTCCAGCGAAAGTGTTTCAATCACCGGATGGCAAATTTGGGAATGTTGAGTGGATAGACACGAAACCAGAAGCATGATATATGTTTTGGTAATTTGTGGCATTCTACAAACACTAACTAATGAATACAATAATTGAGCCTTGTTGTTCCTTGTTATTCTACTCAGCTTGACATGCTCATTACGCCTATGACAACCAGCAACCACGCTAAAGGAGTGTATATATTTCGCCACCAATTAAGCAAAGAACGCACCGAATACTCCCAATGCCGCGACAGCCTTGACGAACTCTGCTCCGCGCAAACTATCCGCCGCATTCGCTGTTTGCACCGCCGGAGTAGTTGGTTTAGTTACCGTCGCCGGTGGCGGTGGAGGAGTATTTCTGGGTCCCGTGGGCGTTGTAAGAACAGTAGTACTCGTAGTAGAAGGCGGTAGTGCGGCTCCAGTGATAGTCTGCGTTACAGGCGCAATTGTCGTCGGTGGAAGTATAATTGTGGTGACGACTGGTGTTGGCGCGGCGCCAATGAGGGTGGTTGTTACTGTCTGAGGAGTATCTGTTCATCGTCAGCCAGCCGTCCCGGACTCTGAAAGGTTAGATGCTTACTGATTGCGCAAAACCATTGCCCATTCGCTTGAATTGGATGTAACGGCGCTGGACAACATACGCCGCCTGCTGCGCCGCATGGGACTGGCGCATTTGGGTTCTGGACCACGGTCGCAGCTGGAAGTGGCGCGGCTGGAACCGTGACGATGTACGGCACTGGTTGTGGGACAGGCACGGGATATGGTTGAGGAACTGGATGGTTGCCTCCCCATGAACCACCATTTCCCCATCCGCCGCCTCCATGGCCGCCCCATCCTCCTCCACCGCCGGCGACATCCGCGACTTCTGCGACTTCTGCCAAGGCTAAACTGGCTAGGCCTAGGAGTGATAGAGCTTGAGTTCCTAGAAACATGATGATAAGATGGTGATGACCCAGTCCAATGCCAGCCTGTGAATTTGGGGATTAGTGTTAGAGGCTTGGAGCAAACGATTGCAACCAGCCGCCGAGAGAGGGGGTAGAAGGGAGACAGGTGGGATTCAGTCGAACTGTGATAATGGGTTGTTTAAGAGGATCCATTGGCTAAACGCTCTATAAGTTGGACTCCTTTACCATGGTAGTGTCAAGCCATGGGCAACAATGTATAAAATTGCATTAACTGAGTTGTCTAGACCGAGTGTAGTCCACTCAAAGCTGGACACTAGAGCTGTTCTCTGCAGAACAAGTGCAAGTAATTGGTCTGTGGAATGGCAGTGTTTACTAGAGAACAAGGCTGAAGTTATGCCAAAGCTCAGGGTTAAGACGAATAGGCGTTGGAGGTAAACTTGTCTGCCCTATCTAGGAATCTATCAGTTTATGCTCAACCTGGACTCTAAATTTAATGAGACCTACTGCAAGGTATCTCGTCAACAGAACCGAGTAGTCTAACCGGCCAAAATCGTGAAGTTTGTGCATAATGCCTAGCTCTTGACTCGAAATTCCCGTTGGAACGCAAAAGCTGTGGTAGAATTTTGGTACTTTAAATATGCCTTTCAAAAGTCAACTAGCACCATTGCGGAGAACGGCGCTTACAACCTACAACAATACCCAACAAATGGATAGCTTCGACTGGATAGGCAGTGATTCCAGTAGGTCTATGTTTGTAGTCATGTCGGTAATCCTGGTCTGACACAATGTGCTATATCATCCTTGTAAAATTCTGTTACAACTGACCTCGTTCAAAATGCGTTCAAGAAAGATTCTGGTGCCCTACACGTGACGATAAAAGATAAACCGGAATGTAGGATTCGCAAAAGAGGACGAATTGACGTCTAATTTGGGGTTGTCGCTCAAAAGTATGAATTAGATAGCCCTCTGAGGGTCAAAAGTCAAGACATCAACCCAAAAGCCTCACCACCAACTCCTAGGGCAAGATCATTGGTTGTCGCTAACGCCAGTATATGCAAATTAAAAGGTTTTCCAAAGCAAAGAAGAAGCCTGGGCTATTCGTCGTCTAGAATAGAATTCGCAATCCGACCGAATATAGGGATTTGAAACCGATCCACTGTCTCCGCTACGACAAGTCAGTATACCTTTGGTAGTATATAATATTATGAGCATCATACCATCTTTATACGCCCTGAAAGTCATAAACCCTATCAATCCCAGATCGCCCACTAGAATCAAATAAGATAAAATCCGGGACCACGAGAATATGATGTGTAGAACGAAGAGTACTGAAAAGGTGAGAGCTGACTGCCAGGCGTGGAACCTTTCCCAGTTATTAGCAACAAGCTTCAAACAACATCTGATCCCCTAGTGCTCTTACCTGACATAGTCGCTGCGATGCTCAAATAGCAATAGAATTACCGGACCTGCAGGCGGTAATCCAAGGTATGCTAGACAAGCCTCCCAGTCTAATCGTAATCCCAAGCTTGTTTCGTACAAGTCTATGCCAGATCTCCGCGACCAGAATCCACCGGCCGAGCCTAGTGTTCGTTGTCGCCCGGTCTCTAAATCATCATCTGCTTCTTCTGTCGGCCATCCTTGACCTGGATTGAAGAATGTCTCGTTGTTCTGGTATGATGGGCTTTTTGGTGGGGAAAAGGCGCCAGGGCTGCGGCGGGGAGGTTGGGCTTGTGGTCTGGGAGAAGGAGACTTGGTTGCTGGAGGTGAGAGCGTCCGTTCAATATCGGGGGCGGTATCTTGGTATGGTCTTTGAGAATTGTTAGCATTCGAAGGGGGTATAGAACGAAAGTTCGGCTTCGGAGGCTTCTTACGCGAAGTTGTGGGACATGATGATGTTGAGGCGGTGGAAGCCGGATGTGGTGCTAGTGGAGAAACGAAGGGCAAACGAGTAAGTTGGTACGTCTTGAGGGTAGAGGGAATAGACAGAACAAGAAGTCGGCGTGCCGGTATCGTGAGGTGATGTATGAGAATGCAAGGCGAGCTCTCCGAAAGGTGATGCCTGCTTGGGTGACGAAGTTGGCTTCGCGCATGGGCAAGCAGTCCGTGCATGGATCTGGCCATACACAATTTTGATTGGTGCATTGATAGTGGCTCAAAGCTCTAGCGAGGCTTGAATAGTGTTTCAGCCTGATGGCAATTAGAAGCTGATCAAATATCCTATTTCCTGTTTCATCCTTCAAATTGCATGACTGGTCTATGAATAATAAGAGTAGACCCCAAGGGGTTATTCACTTAGCTATGAGCGCTTACATTCCAGCAAACCATGAATATAAAGTGTCTAGTAATAGAACTCCTCAATGTTCATCAACTCTCCGCTATGAATAAAATACTCATCGCCGTTGACAACTATTGTAAATACCAACATTGGTAACCTGAAACTACTTCCACTCTTGCCCCAAGATCTCTTCCATTGCGACTCCTTTTGGCAAGCTAGGAGTCAAGAAACTCTTCAAACCTTCAAGGTCAGTTTGCGAATAACTGTTAATCAGCTTATGCGGATCTTCCACACTCAACGATGCCCTGACAAACATCATAAGCACACTTATCCAACCAACACCAATCTCCCCGTTCCGTATTCCTGGTGCGTGGCGAAACTCAACAGTCTTATTGTCCCCCGCTCCATCAAGATTAGTGAAGCTCCAAGCAAAATAGCGTTCTGTATTAAGGACTGCAGATGATTTCGGGTTCATCAGTCTGACAAGCTCGGCAATCGTCTTAGACGACAGGATCTCATCAAATACCAGCTTCCAGCTTTCGTTGGGTCTCGATTCTGGGAAATGTGGACTCAATCCATTTGGTAACAGCAATTCCAATGACTCTTTGAAGTACAAAGCGCAACAGCTTAGTTTCTGAAGATCAGTCAAGCTCCATTCGCCAGAGGCCGGTGAAATGTGAACATGCATTGGGCATTGAATGTCTCCTCTCATCTTGGTGTCCAAGGATTTGAAGACCTGTTTTATTGGAGAATGCCAATCTTGATCTCCAATGTCAGTAAAGACTGGAGAGGTGATCTTAATTTTGATTTCGTCTGCCACGTCTGCCACGTCTGCCAGTCAAAGTCAGCTTAAGCATATACGAATATGACCCAGCAGTGGCCGGTGGGCTATGAAGATGACGTTTTTTGCTCAACGCATCAGTGCAAGAAGGAAATTCATGTCTCTTACCTCCAGATTCTCTCTCGTTGTCACTGAAGTCGACCTTTCTGAGACTCCAGGCCCCATGACTAGTAAAAGATTTTCCAACAGGCTCACCCTCTGCCTGCATAATTTTCTCATTAGATCCCATATGAAGCAATGCGGCATTCATCAAGGTCTCAATTTCCTCAATTGTATGCTTGCGAGCGGCCTGATCTGGGTTGATAAGTGGACTAGCACCCGTGCTGATAGTCTGCATACCAGAAAGGCTCTGCAACATTTCGCTCGGTTGCCATCGAGGTATCATTGGGTATTGTTGGCTAGTAGTGCCAGCACTGTCTACCGCAAACATAGGAGCATTTCCTAGACCACCACTCTGATCCGGGTTATCGAGATTGAGGCGAGCTAGCATTGCTGTCATTGCTGTCCTGTGCTGATCGTTCAAGAGCGCGAGGCGTGTCTTCATGTTCTGAAGTTTGCGGTCTCCTTCGGAAGCTTCAGTATCTTCTCCACCGGCAGGAGTTGCCATGGCAGATCCCGCAGTGTTGTTTTGATCATCGGCTTGGCCTTGGTTGTGCTCCATGCCTTGTTTTTCTCTATAAGCATCCAGTTCTTTCTTCTTACGTTGTTGCTCTGAGAGCATGAATTGCATTTGGTGATCCTGAAGAGCGAACCTACCTGCTCCACTGCGAGGGTCGTCCGGCATAGGGAATGGAAAGTTGTATGACCCAACACTAGGCCTTGAAGCTGGAATCATTAGTTCTTTAAGTTTCTCGTTCTGTTGTACGGCCAAATTGAGCTGCTCTTGATAATTCATCTCCCCTCCACTTTCTTCCTTTACAACTGATCCTTCCTGTTCCTCGGACTGCATGGCCTCTCGAGCAAATCGACAGGCAACCCTCTTGACATTTTGCTTCTCCAAAAGCTTCAACTGCTCATGATAATTCTGTAGCGCTATGGGATCTGGTGGTGTCCCAGCCTCAGCATTTTCGGTGGGCAGATTGTAGCTGGGAAGATTGCCAGAGATTGATGGCACAGTCGTTGCCTCTGCGGGAGGGTTCGAGAGGAGACATTCGATTTCGAAACTGAATGTCAGGTTTCGGTACAACATGGTGACAAGATCTAGCCACGTTTTGCCAGATTGATTCGAATTTTGGGAGGATCTGGGACTGGAAGGGGACACTGATCAAATGTGGTGAACATGATTGAGCTGGTGGGTGGGGCAGCTGCATGAAGACTGATGCATGTCAATTGACTGATGATCCTCGAATGCTGCCCTTGAGCTTATCTTCCAATTAAGAACAAATGCGTTCCGGAATACCGAAATCTTGATTATATGAACTGCAGTCTGCGGTATTGCCGTTCGTTGAATCTAGAAGAAAGCGGCTGGTGCAATAGTGCGGTGGTATAGGACTGCTCAGTGTACATGAGCTTGATCAAGGCCCTGCATTCACAGCTCCTGATGCCATAACAGAACAACTGAAGCCATAAACGAATTGCTTCGACCGTCTAAATATATCCTAATCTAAAACGAAATGAGAACAACACACCTCCCATGAGAACACATAAAACTATCGTACAGACCTTGACAAAACCACAAGCACTGTTCCCGCCAGCAGCAGCACCAGACCCCGTTACCTCAACAACGTCTCGAATTCCGTCTTCATCCCAAGTATGCGCTAGGTATTTCCAGAAGCAGTAGCAGTAGTAGAACCCCTGCTCAACAAAGTCTCAATATCACCCAGTCTCGCACTTCGTTCATTACCACGTTTCGCCTTCTTCTCCGACAGCGCCAACATCATAAGCTGTCTCTTTCGTTTCTGAATCTCCAATACTTTCTCTTCAATACTATCCGTCATGACCAACCTATATACCGTACAGGCTCTCTTCTGTCCCAGCCGATGTACGCGATCAACAGCTTGGTCCTCGATCGCAGGCGCCCACCAGCTATCAGCGAGGATTACGCAATTGGCGGAAACTAAGTTGAGACCGACACTGCAGACTGCTAGACTGGCGAGGAGGACCGTGACTTCTGGATCTTTCTCGAACGCAGCCATGGCGGCATCGCGCTGAGATGCTGACATTTTGCCCGTGATTTCGACAAAGCGGATGCCAGTTTTCGCGACTTGGATACCAATAACGTCCAAGAACGAAGTCCATTGGCTGAAGACGACGGTTTTATTGGCTTTGTTCTTGTCGCAAGCTTGGAGGATTGAAATTAGTGCCTCGACTTTGCTGCTTGTTTCTGTAAATTGCATGCCAGCTGGCTTATCGTCGGTCTCTTCTTTTGCTGGCCTCAAAAGTTGGCTGACATCGTCAAGTTTGGCGCGACACATGGGGCATTTGTGCTGGGTTTCGATGACTTTTTCGATGCAGTTGTAGCAGAATATGTGGGAGCACATGGAAATGACTGGGTCGGTCATACTGTCCAGACAGACCGGGCAGTCTTCTTGGGCTTCAATATTCAGTTGCAGCATCTTTTGGAGAAGTTCCCGGTTTTCAGGGGTTAGATCGAGACATTGGCCTTCTTTGATTTCCAGTTCTTTTAGACGAGCTTTTCCGACAAGTTGCCAGTGGTTGCAGAGTTGGCGCATTCGGAGGAGGACCTCTAGCAGATTTCTGTAAGCTTTGGATGCATCAACTCCAGACTTGCCTCTGGCACGACGATAGTCCTCAAGAGTGCCAGTAGCTTCGGCAGATAGTGCATCGTATTGCTCTGATTCATGAGGATGGAAGTCAATTCTGTGAATGTATTCGGACAGCTCAGGAAGTTTGAGGTCGATGAATTGCATGTCTTTCTTGCGTCGTAAGCAGATGGAATTCATCAATGCTTGTAGATTCTCGCCAGCTTTCACAAGCCCAGCATTCAACGGTCGAATAATGGCCCCATTGAATAGCTCCCATTGGTTAATTCCACCAGTGAGACGCATAAATCGGACAAGAGAGTATAGATCCTTCAAAGAGTTGATGATAGGAGTACCAGTCAGCGACCAGCGAGATTGGGCCTTCAAGGCGCAAACAGCTGTGCTAGTTTTCGCCGCTGGGTTGCGAATGATATGGCCTTCATCAAGAATGATTCTTCGCCAAGTGATGGCACCAAGGCCGCTCTTTTCGCGATTGTGGGCATTCTTGCCAAAATGTTCTGAACGGATAGTGTCATAAGTTGTGACAACGAGATCATAACCTTCCACAGTCTTCGGGTTGAGCGGTGCTCGCTTGGAGCCGTGATATACCAGAATTTTGAGTGCACTGTGTTCATGAATATGCCGCTCAGCTTGCTGCACCCAATTTGACATTACGCTCAAGGGAGCGACGATTAGCGATGCAGCTGAGACTCCGGCTCCTTTTGGAATTGCAAGTTCTCGATCAGCGATGATCAAGGAGAGGACCTGGATAGTCTTTCCCAAGCCCATATCGTCAGCCAATATACCTCCACTAGCAAGCTGTGGAGATCCCTGATATGAGAAATTGGTTGCCAAATGCGTAAAGTAGCCTGGTTTGGTGGGTGAGCGCTTCCAAAGTTGGACAGAATTGTTGCCCGCGGGTACTTGAGGAGACTCCTTGTTAAGAAGCCACTGAAGACCTTGAAGCTGATAGGGCAAAAGTTGAGACTTGATTCCCGCTGGTTGTTTAGCCATGGGCATATTTTTCAAGTAATCTTCGCCCAGGCTGAACTTTTCGGCCATCTCATCAAAGTTTCGGGGATTGAACTTTTCGCTTTCTCTCATAATATCCTCTAGGTTTGGAGCCTGTTCGAGTGCAGCCATTGAAGACCCAGCCCATTCTGGAGTTCCGCTTCCCCATTGGCCACCATTACCATTCCCGACGACAGCAGCCTTGGCTTTTTTGAGGAGCTTTTCTCGCTCTTTCTGTTGGCGCTCAAATTCTTTCTTGCGGGCAGCTTCCTCTCGCTCCAGCTGGCTCAATCCACTGACTGGCAATTTCTTGTCTTTCATCTGCTCTTTGACACGAGCTCTGATGGAGGGATCGCTGCTTCCAAAGAATTGGAGAAGTAAGGGGCAATCATAATCACCCTTTGGTCCGCGAGTGATTGCCTCTATCCTCAGCGTATTCTGGTCCATGAATGGTGCTAGTTTGGCGGCTATAGTTTTGGGGATATGCCCGATTTGCTGATTCTGTACGTTAAGGATCTGAATGGCATTGGAGTCATATGGGTTATTGGGTTCTCTTCGGACAAGGACATGTTCGTTGCTAGTGACATAGCCATTGTAGAACCGAACGCCTACGATCTTGGACTCAAGAGCTCCGTATAGACAATCGGCAGCGTTTTGATAATTTTGGGTGGGATTGACTTCGAGGTCGTCTGCAACCCAGTCATCATCATCTGAGAAGAATTCGTCGGGAATAGTAATATCTGAGTGAATGTTCTGATGGAAAGACGGATTCCGCTGGGAGCTCTGTGCTTGTGATGAGGCAAGATATGACGATGGTTGAGAGCTTTGGGTGTGATGGGTGTGATGGGTGGTCTTTGGATTTTTGCGAGATACAGGGAGTTGGAATTGACGATCAGGCTGAACAGGGGAGGAAGAAGTCAGATCAATGACCACAGGGTCAGCAGCTCGTTTCTTTCCGCCCTTGGGTGGTGCCATATTGATTAATGGATGGCAGAATGTTAGATGAAGCTCAGATTGTAGTCGGGTCCTGCGAGGAGCTATGGTAAAGGCAATGAAGCTGAAGCATAAGGACAGCTTGACAAGAAAGGAATTAGTGTGGGTGAGTAGTCAGCTCAAGTAGGGAGGAAACTCGAGATAAGTGGTAGGATGACGTGTAATAAGCGCGTTTCATAACAAATCCGAGGTCTCACTGTCCCAATTTAGCAAGCGTGTTTTGTCACAATCGCGCTCTCACGTGCTTCCATCTTGCATCAAATCTGTCAAGTGGAATTGATCAATTGCCTTGATACCCTCACTAAGTACTCAACAACTCAAATAGAGAATTAGCTCCAACTGTCAGGTAACACTTCAACGAGACAGGTTACTACGGAGGCTGCCATCTGGTTTGCTGCTTGCCTGCTGCTACGTAAGTAGTCTAGTGCTAACTATGTAATGTCTTTTACTATGTACATTGTACACGCAAGTCTTCGAATACCTAAAGAATGTAGAGATAGATTCCTAAAGAAGTAGCAGAAATTGAGGGGTAACGATTGCAATGATTAGAGATATAAAATGATTTAAGAATGAGGTTGCACATGAACCGCAAGACCCCCACGAAAATGCAAGGCACCTCGAAACTCCATGTCGTAGCATCCTAACTTTTCCAATTTACTCCACCGTTCACCCGTCTCTCTATCTCGGAATTAACTTCACGATTTGACATCCTTTGATAAATAGTTAGACGATATCAATCGCAGTCCAGGCCACAGAACCACAATGCCATCCTCGCGCCCCTCAGCCAGATCCAGATCGCCACACTCACGAACCGCCCATCCAAGCCGAAGATCCAGATCTCCTCGACCCTCCTCGCACAAGACACAGAAATCTTTTCCCTTCAAGGTTAGACCTTTGTCGAAACATGAACTAGAGTCATTTCGCGGACTATTTGCCCTCTACCTCGAAGCGCAGAAACAAATCGATATCAATGAGCTAGACGAAAAAGAGCTGAAAGGACGATGGAAGAGCTTTTTTAAGAAATGGTAAGCAGCTCCAGGCAACATAATATACATCTTCTAGACGCTAGGCTGACGATTTTGAGGAATCAAGGTGAACTAGCGGAAGGCTGGTATGATCCCGAAACGAAGCGCAGAGCAGACGAGCAAGCTCTCGACGTCCCTCCTCAAGAAGAGAATGTACATGAGCCAAAGGCACAAGACTCGGACGATGAGTTTGGTCCGGCGATGCCAGCGCATGTGTCTGGCGGAGCAAGAGCCGGACCATCTATACCCAGCCTCCAAGATCTAGCATATCGAGACGGTAAACACACCCATCTTCCCACAAGAACTCCCACCTAACTCTTCCTAGAACTTGTGCAAGAAAGCCACCTAGCATCCCGCGAAGACACCCGATACGAGCGCAAAACAGAGCGCAAAGCACAGAAAGACCGCATGGAAGAACTAGTGCCACGAGCCGACGCAGGGACCCGGGAACGCCAACTCGAAAAGAAAAAAGAAACGTCAGCATTACACGCCTCCTTTCGAGAGAACAGATCGCCGGGCGCAGAAGAGATTCCCGAAGGCGACTTGATGGGCGATGACGGCATTGCGAACTATAAGCGCAAGAAGATGGAGGAAGAGAAGAAAAAGTCAGAGAGACAGCTGAGGAAGGAGGAGATTTGGCGGGCCAAGGCTGAGGAGAGGAGGGAGATCTTGGAGGTTCGGAAGGAGAAGGAGGATCGGACTATGGATATGTTGAAGGAGTTGGCGAGACAGCGGTATGGTTAAAGTCCGGGTTCGCGTATTGATGAAACCATTCGTTGAGTATGAATTGATTTATCCATCCAAGTAGTAGGAGATGTTCTACAGCCCAACGATACTTTGAAGTTCCTACATTGTGTTCACACAGATATTCCAGTTACGTCGTTTCATCTACTGAGGGACTTCAAATAGAGATGTAGACGGTTATATTCTCAGGCTAATCATTCTATTGCTTCAGCCTCGTTCCCTGGATATCATCCTTTGCGTCCTTCACCAAAAATCTAAAACTTCATTAGTCTCACGCCCCTTTCAAAAATGGCACGTTAAAACTTACGAATACCACCAGATAGTAGGCACCACCGTCCCCAAATGCCAAAGACTATGCGCATCAATCATCCCACCCCAAGGCGCAAAATCAAACAACTCCATACTCATCGCCAAAACCACCCATGCAACAATCATACCCGGCCACGCAGACCACCACTTCTTCGTCCGCTGGAAGCGATAGACACTAAACCAACTCCACATCACATTAGCCGTAACGCCTACCGCAATGTTCGCTGCCATGTTGTATGTGTAGTCCCATGTCCAGAATGATAGGTATGAGACGTGTGCTATGTATAGCGCAACGCAGATTAGCGTCCACGCGCGAAGCAGAGCAGACTTTGAAGGCGTGGACTCTTCCAGTCTAAATATCCGAATTGGACAATAATAAAGACCGTATAGCACGCTTGCGCCGGCTGCGAAGTAATCCAGTTTTTCTGTGAGTGCGAAATCGCGGGTGTGGAATAACATGCTGAATGTCCATGTTACGAGGCCAAAGTATCCGAATAGTAGGTAGTATTTCCTCAGCTCGTAGGACGCTGGTACCTGGTCTTTTAACCGTCGTATACCCGCATCGTGGGCGAGAAAGTTTAGGAGCGAGAAGAGGACGCTAAAAGGCTCTTGCATGCCTAGGAAGCGGTGAAAGGGCCATTTTCCGTGGAATTGGAGGATTGGTTCACGGTATGGAGGGTCGCGTGCGAGACGTTTGTCGGTTACGACATGTTGGCAGTGGTAGTCGCATTCGGCGGGACAGTTCCAGAGAAGGAGACGGCGTTGGAGAGGGATTGGGGTCGGGTTGGAGGAGTCGCAGTTCGTTTTGATGCAGACCTAATGGTTGGGATGTGAGATTCATTGTTCTGTTGGGGGATTGGTGGTATAGGAGGAGCTTACTTTGACGCATTCCTTAAAGTCTGGTAGGCGGTCACCTAGTGATGCTTGGGCGGGGACGGCTTGGAGTAGAACGATGGATAGGAGTAATGCGGCCCAGTGCCGTCTTCGAGCTTCCAAGGGCCGCATGACGAGACAAAGATGAAGATAGAGATAAATGTCGAGTAGATATCAAAGTGTCAAGTTACATGTAGCTATTTCTGGGCGCGAAGCAACGCCACGGCCCGTAGCGACAGTTGCAGATGGAACGTGCACCGGCTCATATTTCGGCCCGATGTATCTATCTTCTGGTACAGTGCATCATGATGTACATGTAATGGTTTCTTTTCCATCTATCTGGAAAAAAATGTAGTACATCTCAACTAATAGGCCAGAAGTCTATCAATGTTATGAATTGAACCAGCGAACATTGGCTTGTTTTGGATTTTACATGTGAAAAACCTGACGAGTTTCTACCGGTATTAGACTACCAGCCTTGCATGAATGGCGACTGTGGGATTTACCACTAAAATCGGATGTAAGCAATTCCGAAGTACAAAGTAATGAAAATGTTAGACTGGCATAAAACAGTCGTCAGCACAACAGCCGTGGCTTGAAAGGCTTTTGATAGTGCTTGATATAGATTTCAATTGGGAACATATACGGGGTATGGTTGCATTACCTATTCTATTCTCAATGTTACATATCTTCAATCGGTAATAGGCTAGTATCAAGAAATTCTTTGAGGCTTCTAGACTTTTATCTTGAGTAGAGCTTTGATGCGCGGCCAGGATAGAAATTGGCATGTGCAGAGTGCCTGCGCTCTGCAGAGGCTTGTGCCATGACAATGGCAATCTAGCTGAATTCCGATACTCTGAACTGCAATTGCGATAATAGTGTTTAAAGGTACAAACAAGTTTCACCAGCTCATTGAGCGAGACGTGCTTTGATCGCGATCCACATTCTGATTTAATACGCTTGTGGTATGGAACTTGAAGGAAGAATTAAGAGTTCTGCAAGTGCCGTTGTTCAAGGAGGCTCTCGCAGGAAGTTAGAGGATTCAATCTCGGACCCGGATGGATTCCTGATGGTCGGGGCCTAAGGGTTACTGGCTCGTAACTTCAATATCATGCCATGGCCCATATGTTATCCACTCAAAATGGGTTGGCGACGCGATTGTTGATGATGACCGAAAATGGATCGAATCCTCTTGTCGTCTTGAGACGCAGAAACTTGCAACAATCGAATGCTATCTGTCTTCACGATGTCGTCGATCCCAAAGCCCATGAAGAAAAAGATGAATCGGGATAGAATGGGTGGACACTGGACTGTGGAATGTTGGTGCAAGAAGAAATCCAAAGCAGCGGGTTGCAGCGGAAAGATGTTATTGGCCGCCGACGCTAGACGGAGAATCTAGAACGTCCATGGACCCTTTTTTGCAGGGATTACAGATGCTTGTTTCAGTAAGTTCAAAGTTGATACGACCCTCAACTGCCTCCACCACTGACCAGAACCACCTCTCTTCCGCTGTCCTTTTCATTATCAATTTACCATACACCGTACCGGTGGGAACCAGCGCGGCTAGGAGCTGCCTAAGTTAGAGGCAGTTTCGCGAGTGGATCGCAATGTTCACAGGCCGTGTGTGCCAATATCAAAATGTCTTGATTGTTGTCTAGACTTTGCACTTTGGCTGTCTAAAGCTCTAAGCTTCCATCCTAAAAGTACGACTACCACCCATGTCGGATCACTTTGCGGTTCTTTTTATAAATTTGCGGCTGCATATGGTCTGCGCGGCCTCCAGTCTGTTCTGCCGTTTATCCTTTATCCTTACTCTACAAGTCTACTTCAGGCGCGCCTCGGGTTCAACGGGTTGGCGCACAAGAACTACAGACATACAGCAAAACTCGGCACGATTTGACAATGTGGAATTATCTCAACTATCCTGCAATTGCAAATGCCTAACTAGGTTGCCCAAAAACATCCCTCAACCAGGGACACTACATTCCAAGACTCTGTAGAGCTGGGGCACACCTGGCGATATCAGATCCTAGTCTATACTGGCCCAACGACTCTTACTCATTGTAACAAAGCCCAAGAAGAGGCACGGTCTAAGCTATCGGACGGGTCTGTTTGTTAGGCTTGGGGTTTTTAACCCCCGGCTCCAAAAACTTGAGCAGGGTCCAAAACTTTCTTTATCAAGCTAGGAAGTTGGAGCAAACAGGCTACTTTGTGCTTGTATTCAACTAACCCGCGTACCCAATCCCAATACTTTGGCACACTCGAATTCAGCACTGAGGCCAAGTATTATTCAACTTGCTTCCAGTATCTTGTCCGCGCCTGCCGCCATCTACTGTAACCTAATCCATATTGGTATACATTCTCCCTAGAACCTGCCTTGCATCTGCGCAGCTTCCATCGTGGTCCTTCTGCTTCCGGAGCACCAACATTTGAAGTCTCTTAGTCCTGCCTCTTCTCCTCTTTCCTTACCAACTACAATTCCCCTACCAGGCTACCAGGCTACCAGATAGCACCAAAACTCCCACAGCAGGTACAACCAACCGCACAACACTTGTCTCCCATCAACGGAAGCATTTAACACGGCTCGAATGTCAACTTTAATAACAGTTCCATGGATTGAATCTTTGTCAGCCACTGCATCTAACCAATAGCCCATTATTGCTTGACCATCAACTCCGGGACAGTTGCTGTTGACCTCTCTTCAACCTCGACTAGCTAACTAGCTCTACTTCTTGTTGTACTCTACTTACCATTGGTACGTTGTCTACGGATCCATTGGAGTACCTGTTGTTTGTGGGCGGTCGTTGCAGAAGTCAGCCGCATCCCAGAGTACGAGAGCGACAAAGGCCTTTCGGGTTCTTCCATGTCCTCAAGCTTCTCAAAGCATGGACGTACCCACACCTTTCAACGACGAGTTGACCTATGAGTTCGAGCCCAGCTCTCTTCAAGCTACTCCGTTTGATGCCTTTTCAACTTCAAGCTACGGTAAGTTCTCCTCTGGCCTACATGTACATCAACCTCATCTCACGCCACGTGTGTTTGTTGTAGATCCTGTACCATCTTCAGTATTGAGCTCACTACCCCACCCGCAACCACGGCCATCGCAGGTGTCAGTTGCGACCACACCAATTGCTGAAAAGTCCCTGTTCAATCTTTGTGCCACAATCACTGCTGCACTTCCGCCAGCTGTCCCAGAGCAGCGCCCATCGCTGGCGAAAGACGCAGCGAAACATCTTCGGCTTCCATCATTCGCAATATTAGGCATCGCTGTTCCACATTCCGATCTACTGACGCCGGGGCACGAGTTTGATATCATGAACGAGAACAGGCGAGACCTGGAAAATATTAATAGTGATAGTCAAGTCACTTGCGGCGATCAAACACCAGATGGTAGACTCACAGAGCCGTTTCCTTCCGTCGAACCCATATATCCCGATGGTCAACCTAATCTTCAACCACATATTTTCGCTGCAACACCCCCTAGAGAACATGTCTGGCCAACTGACAATACCGTCATGTCAGAGACAGGAGAAGCTGATGTTGGTGGACTGGAGGTTGCTACTAAAGAGCAAGGGGCTGGTGTGCAAGGCGATTACCAATCCGGAGACGTTTCCAATCCATCCGTAGCAGCAATTCGTCAATCTTTCAGAGCGTTGTGGATTGCAGAAGTCGTTCCCCAGATAGGTGAATAGTCGAAATGATATCGGAGCTCGAAGACAAATGCTAACAAATGGCAGTCACTACAATACGGCCTCGACTCGACGATTCGGCGCATTCCTCGCTTCGAATATTAACACATGCTTTACCAGCCCCGTCCAATGAAGGATTCGCCTTTCCAACCATTATCTCAGAGGTCCAATCTCCTCTTTCTCCAGAACGAACCACCTGGATTTCGCACTGGCATGCTGTTTCTGGTCGGTTCAACCTTTCCCAACTCCCTACCACACCACCTACAACGCCAGCACCACCCCACGAAGGCGAAGATTATTTTACCACAAAAGTCTTTGACTCTGCTGTTGCCGTTCCGGATTATCAGAGTATGGAAACTGGACGTCCAAAGCTACCAGGTTCAGTACCATCTATAACTACACCTCGACCAGCAGTCCAGCCATCCACTGTCCATATCTCTATCACAGAACGATACATTCCACCAGCATCAGCAACTGAATTCATAAACCTCTTCGACCCAGCGAGCGGGAGATCTTTACTGTCCGATCGACTAGTGGAGCTCTCAGACCGTTCTGGAATGCTCACATTCGTCTATCCAACAAGAGAGGGCGGCCGTACCTTTCTCAGGCACTACCTCGGAAAATGCCTTGATCCACTGCTTCGCAAGATGATGATAGTTAGACAGCTTGACGCAGACGTGTGTCAAAGAATCGGCGACATGCGAGCCGTGGCCTCCATGCCAACATACGACGAACTAAAAGCTCGTATGCAGGCCTATTGCAATCAGATCACCACATCCACCGGCCAAAACACTACCATTGGCAACAAATTTAAGGGCAAGACCGGCGGTAGAGTCCAGTACTCCCTTGTGTATTCGACGCGCAACAACGTAGTCCTCGCACCAGAAGTCTGGAGCGACTGGTGGTGTCGACAAGAAAAGCCGCGGATTAGGGATACTTTTGATACATGGATCCGCAATCATCCGAATCGAGATAGAGCAGCCAGCGCAGCAAGCGCCAATAAACCAGTAAACTATCGAACGAGGCTACGCGATGATCCGTCTGAAGGCGGGTCTATGAGCTATATCCTAGAGGTGTTGGAAGGCGTCAAAAGATCGGCTCCGGAAAAAGCGCGGGAGCTGGAGCCAGTGGGCATAGAGATTGGTGTTTTTGTGATCAAGAAACAGGGTGTGCAGTGATGACAAAACTCGCAGTGCCGTAATGGAACGAACGGCGGCATTTGATGGAGAAGAGAGATGAAGCATTTTTCTGCATTCGAAGCATTTGAGCGATATACGTAGTATACGATAAGGATACCCAACCAGCAATGAATTCCTGCTATATCATTTGTTAGCTTGAAAGTAGTAAAGTATGCTTGCCTTGGCTCCGCGATTTCCTGTCACATCGGGATTTTCATATTGAGACGAGGATCCTTGCAGTCGCATTGCCCAAGGTTGAGTCGATATAACTCTGATAAAAACAATGAGTTCAGTGTCACCTCGTGGCAAGTCTTAGCAACTAATCAGCATAAGTCATCTTGTTCAAATGCTAGTCAGACCTGGACGAGACTCGAGGGTCGTAGGCCATCACGAAACGATAGCATCGTGCCTCCTGTACAAGCCAAATGTATCCTAACAACGCGGAGTCTTTTCCGAGCGTATTAACAAGATCCATCGAGATGATGGACGTTAGATTTCGTAGAAAAGTGGCAGCAGAAGTTCGATTCGGCCATTCCGATTCGCATGACGCACTATACTTTTGATCCTCATCGATCATTGGCTGAAAGCAACTACATATGGTAGTTCTTTTCGCGGCAGCGCATTATTTCAATTGTTACTTTGATACTTCATGGCTCTGATAGGTAGGCTTTCATAAAGATCAAAAGTTATTCGATCAAATTACAATGTTCGTTTATATGATTGTGTACGTCCGGTATTGGTTCTAGAGCTCTCTGATGAATCATTGGTCCAGACTCCAATTCTTACGACACCAACTAAGAAGTCACGATCGTATTTAGATCTATGATCTACGAATTACCGACTTGACCACAGAAGGGGACGTACAGAGTAAAGAGAAAGCGCTAGTCAACCCGAATCATTTTCTCATGGGACGTTACTGGTGCTTGTCAAAGACGAATGCTAGGTACCTTTCTCCAGACAAGTTAACATCATGTGTCGAGATAGTGGAAGGTTACGACATTATCTGGCAATTGAGCAAGCTTGAGTACCTAGGTACATGTCTAAGCACCCACGTGGCACCTTCTCGTCATGGCTTATCTGCTTCACGCATCGACTTGGTGGACTTTCCTTTTCTTGTAGATAACTTGCCCCTGATAGGCTGTTACACCACGCGGCTCCTTTAGTAAGAATCAATGGGATTGTTTAAGAATTCCATCTTCGATACTGGATTCAGCACTATCACTTACAAAAAAAAATCACACCCGAATTCTTTTCAACCAGACCTTCAATACTGGTCAAGATAAGGTAATACTGCTAAGCTTTGGGGTCAGCGAGCGTGTTTTTCACTAAACTCCACGTTTCCATGCCTTTCAAAACCGCTCCCGTGCCGGATACGGGACAGCTAATTTCGTTTGGGGAATACCGTGAAGAAGCTGCAAACTAGAATGATGTTACCAAAATGATTGGACAATGTATCATAAGAATCCAACCACATGCCTGTCAATTCACCAATCGATTCAGCCAAAATCGCTCAGAGTCAATAAAAAACTTAGCCAAACCGTTATTCTAGCCATTGAACTGTTTTCATTGCCTTTGCCTTGCTGGTCTTGGGGAAGGAGAGAGGCGTCAAAAATGCAGGTTCAAAAGTTCATGCTTAAGAAGCCATGAAGTGGTTTTCCTCTGGGCCAACTCTCAGGATGTTGAGGCTGTAGCCCTTCAAGATACTTCGGCTTGGGATCTAGTCAAGGCTTATGAGCTTAATATGATCATGATATACCTAGACTTTGAATAATTTGTTTAAAGGAACAAAGAAGGGAACAATAGATGATATAGAATCCAGAGAAACGCCACATAACCTCGCTAAGAACTCCCAATAGCTGGTAGACATGTTGTTGGTCCGTTGGATTTCCTACGGTAGGGCTGAAGAGTTCAGCTTGGCTTTTGAGGGTGCTCTTCGACGGCAGGAAATACCTCACGATGCAAGTACTTTTTCTTGTTCACCAATACGTGTCGAGCGGCTTCCAAGAGGAATCATTGTTCGTTAGCTTTGATGCACAAGTCGTCCACTTTGACAGCTTGTGGCGAATTCTAGTTCTGTCAATTGATCTATGCATTCAATTCAGCCATGGCCCAAACGGCGTGTGAAGACGATTACGATGAGCGCTGCTATAAATGACTGCGTATCCTGAGACAGGTACTATCATACATTTCCACCGTCCAAAGGCTCGTATATATTATGTTGTTCTTCAAAGCAGCGCCGGTGTTCACCGTTGTAGCTCTGCACGGTGGTCTCTCATATGCTACTCCTGTATGCGGAGGGCTTCCATCGTCCCTGGTTAGCACTTTGAAAGACAAGGCTGTTGCCAGTGTCTTCTGCTCAGCCTTTCTACGTATGTTCAATTCCTGGCCATAGGGAACATCTTGTATTGCTGACAATCGTCTAGGTGCAGAAGCAAGCTCAACTACAACTGTTACTGTCCCTTCAATAATCAAAACAGTTACTCCATCGGCTCCTACGATAACATTGACAACAACACAAGTGAGACCCTCTACGGTCACTTCAGTTATACCAGCTGTGACCATTTCAACCGTGACTAGCACAGTCAGCGTGGTATCTACAAGTGTTGAGGCTTCACACGTCGCAACGCAGACAACTGTTACTGCATCAGCCGTTACTACCTCTAGCAGTGTATCAACTGTTAGCTCGCTGTCTATCATTGTCACTGCTACTACAACTACAGTATCAGTAACGAGCACCTCTCAGATCCCAGATGTATTTACTACAATAACAACCCCTACAACGGTTATTTCTACAGCATTCACCACCCCAATAATCACGTCCACTTTCACTACTACCAACACGTTCTCTGGGTATGTATCCTCTCCAACAGTCTATACCATTTTTAACGAGTTTCCCTTAGCTCTACTACGGTCACAACCACTCTGACTTCCACATCGCTCGTGGTTCCGCCGCCCAGCCATTCAAAGAGAGATCTTGCAAACCAGAGGATCACAAAGAGACAGGTTTCACTACCACCTGGTCTTGGTAAATGGCTTACACAAGATATTGTAACGGCGTGCGGTCAGTCCTGGATCTTTTGACATGAATGATCTCTTGGAACCTAACCTCATCTTAGAATGCATACTGCCAACATTCCAGATCAAGGTCATGACCAAAACAGTCTCAGTCGGAGCTTCTACTGTTAGCGCTCCTGTCAAAAGTACCGTCACCGTGACGCGAAGTACAATAGCATACTCCCAAGTCCCGGTTCTCAGTACGGCTGTTTCTACAAGTATAACGATGGTTACCACAACCGCTGTTGGCAGCGCGGTCTCTATTTCATTTGCTACAGATGTTTCAACCGTCACTGTCTCTCAGATATCAACTGTGACAGACGTTAGTACCACGACGCTCATCAATTTTTCCACTTCCACAACAACACAGACGAACACCGATGTCTTTTCTGCTTATACGGTCCTTTCAACTTCGATAATCTACGAGGCTTCCACAGTCTCTACGTCAACAACCCTGTCAGCCTCTGCAGTTGTGATTCCTACCACCACAACCATTGCTACCACTACAATTAAAACCTCAACTTCGACCACGACGGTCACAGTCCTCAGAACACCTTGTTCGGATGCAAACTACCATAACTACGATGGCGTAACCGTTGGCTCGAATAGCTATAGCTATAACGACCAAAGTGGCTATACAACAAAGGATGACTGCTGCAGATCTTGCTACGCCCTAGGAAACTGCGCTGCTTTCTTCTACTACGGAGCCGCCACTGGTGGGTTTTGTCGCCGTATCGTCGCTACCAGCGCTGGTTCGGCAGCGAATTCTGCCCAGGCCCCTTTTTGCCCAATGGGCCTTTATCCCATTACCGGCTTCGACCCAGGTGCTGGTACAAATAGCAATTCGAACCCGGGTCAAGAATTAGGAGCTTGTGCGATACAGAATTTTTCTTGAAAATCTTGCGAGTTATAGTTTCACCACAGAGTTTTGTAAGTACATGGCATGACTATTACTCTATGATTGGAGATTGAAGCATGCACATGCTTTGCTCGGAATTTCCATTTGGCTTACGCATACTTGGTTTTTGGAAAGCGAATAAAGCATCTTTCTGGGATTTTCCTTTTCTCACTGTGCCATAGGCACGGCAAAGAATATGAAGGGAAGCATATACAAACAGAGCAAGACTTGAGAGAGGCCGAATTGGTGGTAGTTTCCGCGGCCCGCGGGCTTGGAGGTGAGATACGCTATGGTTGCCTAGGAGTAGGGACATGAATGAGATATATGTTCCAACTTCTTAGTAGAGTGACGGTACCTGGACACCCATTTTCTTCTGGTTTAGGAAACAAGTTCGTGTGATTCGATCATTTAATTATTCTATACAATTGCCTGAATCTACCTAGTGTTGTCCTCAAGCTCTACATAGCCTCAGCCGCTTCAATACCTAGAGTAGAAAACAGCATCAAACCCAAGTGCGGCAAAATCAGCAGCTAGATTCTCTAGAGCTGTATAACTTACTATGCTTGTACTTGGTAGGTTTATGGCGCAATCTTGCTAGCACCTTGCATCGGTTCGTGAAAAGTACTGAATACCTTCCTCCACCACTGCCGATATTAATTGCCATCGCCATGACTTACTGCATATGGTCATGGCATGCTGCAATACTTGGTACTGGTCTATTAATGTACAAGTCAAAAGCAAGCTTTGATGCCGACAGAATCTTCCAACAGCATTCCATAGTGGTTTTATTACCATTGAATCAGGCCTATAGCTCAGGGGTACCCTTAAGATTCAACGAACTCTATAGGCCAATTTTTGTCAAATTAAGAATGAGGCATTGACTCGTTCTCAAAGCAGTAATCTGACTACATTTCACGGATCTTCCCGTGTGCTATCTCGATTGCATATAGCGACGATCGGTTTGGTCAGGGCTCGTTCTTCTATAATAGGTAACTTATGGTTGTCTGCACGCGCATTGACGCGATCGGAGAGCATGATTCGTGGCAATACTACATATTGATCCTGTTTGAAAAATATTTGAGAGTTGGCCTTTCTGAAGAGTCAATTGAACAGGCAAACTCTATCTGCTTACCGAGCCTTGGAAGCCATGCGGTGCTGGGTTACAGCTCAAGAATATGTGATGAAACGATTGGTGACGACTCACTTGAAGAGACTGATGATAGCTCGCTTGCGTAATAGCTCGCTTACGCATCACATTATTATAAGTATAGTGAAAATTCATTGCTATGTTTTAGAAGAAAGTATGAGACGCCTATAGAAGTTATCGCGGAAGAATTGGTACGTTCAAGCTACTCTACTCCACGGAACAAGGATCCATATTTGCACACATTAGATGTAAGAATATCAAAAGACATGCATATACCTAATCAATACAACTTTCGTTGATTCGTTCTATTTTTCTCATTGGCTAGTGCTTCCCCTTTTAGTCCAGTTCTAACATTAGACAGGACTTACCGATTGAAGCAATTGCTTCGAATTCAGTCGATGCTTGGATAAACCTTTGAGCTGTACACGATATACCCAGATTAAAAAGAAGAGAGACGCGAATGAACTCAGAGATGTGGTAATTGGAAAAGCCTAATTGACCTATATAAAACGTCAAAAAAATAGACATATAAGACTGTAAAATATCCACTGAGTACGCTAAATTTTTGCTTCACCCCAAATCACATCCTCAACATGCAGCTCAAATTTCTTTCGTTATCTCTTTTGGTCTCGGGGTCGCTCGCCGCACCTATCGAAAACAGCCTACTGGCCACCCAAGACACCTCTCTCATCAAAAGAGCTTACACAGACCTCGGCACAGCCTACAAAGTCCTCCAAAGCGCATTCTCTGAACTCAATTACAGCAATGGACGCCCGGTATCCGCCTCCCGAGTTCCCCCATCCCACCAGCAGATCATAGATCTCTTCCGACAGACCGGCCAGGTTCTCTTCAGACAGCCTCAACTCGGGTTGGTAGAGGCCGCAGGACTCGTAGGCCCTGCCACCGAACTCGCCAGAAATATAGAAGCCGCTCTTACCGTTGTGGTCATGGCGAAGCCCATCGTCGCTCGTACGAATGAACGAGATGCGGTTAGCCAAATGCTGAGCGTTCAATTCACTGAGAATGCCGCTTGGGTCAATGGAATACTTGCCTTGTTCCCAAGAAGCGAGAAGGCCGCTGCATCGCGGGTGTCAGACGAAGTTAACGCGGCATATAAGAAGGCAATGACGGCTTATGCAAGGTGATTGTGGTACCTGGCTCAGTGGACTGCTGTGTTACTACCTCTACATGTATATATCCTGCGAGTTCTGTAGTTGTCTTGTTCACTAGACATGATGACACCTTTAATTAATGCTTATCGCATGATAATCCTGCCTTATATTTGTGTCGCCTCAAATAATGAAAGACCTCAGTTACAAGAGAAGCAAGTTCGGTATTTCCAAACCGTCCAAATGGCCTGCTCTTTGGTTGTTCCTTTTTCTGCTAGTGTTTTCCTTCAACTATCCCGATGCATCAATTACGAAGCATGTCATCATCTCGCATTTAGCCAGTGTGCATCTTGTCAGTCACCACTATAACCTTGACCGGTGTTGGATATAGTACTGGTTCGAGAGCCGGTGTGATGGTGATCTTGATTGGTGAGATGATTCGAGGTGTCTGATATTTGGCTGAGAGGCAAACCCCGATTATTATGAAAATGCGGAAGTTTAGAAGATCTGATAGAGGTTCTTATCAGGACAATTGTACGGATATTTCTGTGGTTGATAATACGGATCTGAAAACCTAGCGAGGATCCCATACTAAACAGCACGTTGTGGCCAAATATAGATAGATTTTCGTAAGGGCTACAGAGCTCCTCGAGGATTTGACGAATCTGATAATAAGCATAGCCTGAACAATACAGCCTCTGGAGGAATAAAGAGGCAGAATTTGAATGTTCAAGGCGACAATGGTTCATATAAGAGGAGTGCTATGATTCATGAAAGAACACTGCACATCAATCAGATATTTAATCCAGTTATATCAACCATTGTGACATTTATCTGATAGCTTACCACCATAGCTACTTACCAACCTCAATCAAAAACGAAAATGACATTCCCCAAGACCTCAATATGCCTCCTCGTTCTAAGCGCAACCACATTTGCCTCACCACTTTCAACCAACACACATTCACCCCTATGCCAACAACCACAAAACCTATGGTCCTCACCCTCAATGACCGAACTTACACCTGGCATCATAAACATCGATGGCGCAACAACCACTTTCAAGCTCGCAACTGTCACTAACGGTGACATGACTATGGTACCCACAATCACGCAAGGACCAAGCTCGTATGTAAGCGTAGGAGAAATGAAGACGTCCTCGGAATGCGTTGGCTCAATGACTGTTGTTTTGGCACGAGACTGTTCGTTGACGTATATCTCGTCTCAGCCGAATCTAGTGGGCTGCTCTGCATCAATTGGCTTTGTTGGCAAAGGTGTGACCCCCTTCGCTTTCAAGCATGCTGTCGGAGCAGATTTGTGGTTCATAGTGGCTTGGCAACAAGGACGTTCGATTTGGTGGCGAGGACGGCGGTGCCGAAGAGAGAAACGTCCAGTGCGGTTTCATTTCGTGGTTCGTTGCGATCGATGGGTAGTTTCATGGTTATGGATTGGTTGTGGCGTGTATGATGACCTTGATGCTATAAGAGATGTTAAAACGCGATCATATGTAGATATACCCCATCGTTTGAGATAATACCACGGCTTTACAGTTTACACCATGTCCGTATTTGAGTATGCGCTGAGGTTTGATATAGAATACTGTGTTTGCATTTATGCTATTTCACACGTTCGATAGACACGGCTTACATATCTCAAAGCGTTTTGAGATGAAGCCAATCAATCGCACCTCCTTCGGTTGATAGCAAAAAAGTGGTTGAACTGTTTTCGAGTTCTTAAGTTTGTGGCCTTCGAAATTGAAACAGTCGGGTTCGACTACTTTCTGCTGAAGCAATTTGATAACATTGATAAGGACTACCTCCTCTTTAATTTATGCAATGAGCGGATTATATATGTCTGATGGTAGTTCGGTGTTGAGGTACTTTGCTGGCAGGATATGTATTTCCTATGTTCCAGCTTTCGACTGTCAGCAAGTCCTTAGAGCATGTTTTGAGAGACAAAGACTTACTTGTCGACCTTTCCCTCCAACCTTTGACATAATCAACCCATCCACATGTTTGCTCAGGTGCACTCGCTATACCTTACAGGATTAGATCTAGGGTCGAATATCATAATTTGCAGACTTACTGTTTTGCTCTTCTGAGTTACACAGCATCTTGCTTGTCAGGAACAACCAGCCCCAGAACTCTTCATTGCTGCAAAGACAGGTTTTAGTACCGTCTGGGCAACCACTACGTTCCAAAGCGAGTTTGACGACGGCGCCAGGAACACAGTCGTGTATAAGCTCCGGCGAGAATTTGTCATTAGGGACTTCTTGTGGTGCCTTGGTCTTTATGCTCTTTCCGCCAGCGGCTTCTTGGTGCAGTGTGATGTTGAAGTTCTTGATGAGATCAGCAGAGAGCTCGGCGTGCAGGTTTCGGAGCTCGGTGTGTGCAGTTTGGAGCTTCTCAAGAGAAGTGTGGATCTCGGCGTAGTTGTCAACAAGACGTTTGCAGTTGTCGGCGAATTGAACAGTATTTCTCACGTACGGGAAGGTCTTCCAGACAGAGTGCAGCAGTACAGAGGCCCAGAATAATGGCAGAAGAACCATTTTGAAAGGACAACGAGGTGACGGATCGTAGGGATAACGGGCAGTGTTCGACGCTTTGGTCATGTCTGGTTGTAGTTCTGACTCTCGTCTAGACTTTCTTGAAGAGCTAGAAAAGGATGGTCTGGAAACGGCTTAAAGACGCGGGGACTAGTCTTCTCCTATCTGCCTGCCGGAGCCCAGTACAAACGAGAGAGATCCGTGATAAGACGGCAGGTGCCAGGAAAGGAAACGTCAGGAGCTCAGCCTGTACATAGTCTTTGGCAGGAAAGAACCATCTGAAGATTCCTGGTCAATATGAAGAAGTAGAATATCAATTCTCTTCTGACTTACATGTCTGTCGATGAGGGGCCTTGTGGCGAGACAAGTGCTGATATCGAGGAATGAGTAACCAGTTAAGGTATGAGAAGATCTAAATTAGTATATAATCATCGTCGTGGCTGTACATGAAGTATATAACAGAAAAGGTATCATGAAATCAACGCCAACGTCCATCGAATCATGACTTGCTCTTACTCGTCTCATGAACCAACTTGCCTTTCACCCATACAGCTCCAACATTCCTGTCATCGCCATTATACACCCACTTATGAATCAGATCTGGGAACGTCTCCCAGCCGAAATAATCCACTGGTGCTTCCAGCTCATGATGAGTTTGTGCTGTCTCATCCACATTGTTCAGCACAATCATCTGCGCGTCCCAAGACTTTCCAACATCAAATCCGCCAATCTGATCAGCCAGCCCAACGACCTTGGCTCCACCGCGAGTGCCTAGGTACAACACTTCCTCAACGGATAGTTTCGCCGCATCTCCCTCAGTCATAGCCACAAATCGTGACACACCCAACGCCTGTCTGGCCGACTCGAGGATGGAAGCACTGAAACCACCGCTAACATCAGTCCCCAGCCCAACATCAATCCCCGCATCCATCAGCTTCCTCACCCGACAGCATCCTGACGTCAATGCCGTGTTACTGCTCGGACAATGACTGATCTTCGCATCTCTTGCCTTCACCAACGCAACCTCCTCATCCGTCAAGTGCACCGCATGCGCCAAGATCATCTTGTCTGTCAACAACCCAGCATAATCATACACGTCCGCGTACCCTTTACGTTCAGGAAACAATTCCTTGACGAGGTTCACCTCTGGCACGTTCTCGCTAATATGCGTCTGTATTGGATAGCCCGTCTCCCGATGCAACGCGCCTAAATCTGCTAAGCAGCCCGTCGAACATGCAGGCGCAAAACGGGGGGTTATTATTGGCGTTACCGTCTCGTGTGTGGGATCAATGCTGCGGATATAATCAATCGTTTCGCGTGTTTTGGCCAATGTCTCGGCTGCGGATTCGTCGCGGTAGTAGTCTGGGCCCATGGCATCCATGCAGACGCGCCCTATATATGCTCGTTGGCCGCGCGCTTTGCAAATATTGGCGAGTAAGTTGGTGGCGGGGACGTGGATGGTAGCATAGTAGGAGGCGGTCGTTGTGCCGTGGGAGAGGGTACGTGAGACGACGCGGTGGTAGACGTGAGAGGCGCGTGTGAGGTCGGAGAGGGAACCTTCGAGGGGAAATGTGTAGTCGTTTAGCCAGTCGAGGAGGGTGGATTTGCCAAAGATGCCGGCGTTTGGGTATTGGGAGGCGTGGATATGGGTGTCTGAGTGATGGTTAGTAAACTTCTCCACCGGATGGGGGTATGACAGGTAGCTTGCCTATAAAGCCTGGGAAGAAGAAGCCTGTTGTAGGGATTACTACTACGGCATCGGATGTCCAGTCGTGAAGTTTCTTGACGGCTTCGACATTTTCGACATCTCGTTCAACAAAGACGATCTTGCCCGCCTCATCGACTCCTATCGCGCCGTTCTTGCATATATCCAAGTGGGTTGGCTCCAAACTATGCACAAAAGTGCCAAAGTATATTGTTTTCTGCGGCGCGCTCTCCATCTTTCCAAACCAAGATCCTAAAAATGAGTCCCAAATCCACTGAAGCGACATGTAGTAATAATCTGAAACTGCGATGATATGAGTAGCGACGACTCTGCAAGTCTCCCAAGTCTAAGCGGGACGAACGCGCCTTCTTATCTATCTTCCAACAGGTGTAGTTGATCCCACCAACAGGCACCTGAGGAAAAAGCAAGTGGAAGGCTACTGGTGGTTGGGTTCCACACCCGTCACTGCTGGAGATGCATAAAGCTGGGAGCTTTGGGCCTCTAAGAGTCGAGTAGGAGGTCTCCGAAATCCGCTAGCTCTTTCCGGAGGCGAGCGCGATCCAATCGATAAGTAACATCGGATCATTTAACTTCAACCGGGTTCTTGGTATCGATGTAACGACACCAGGAACGAAATGGTTTTCTGTAACCAAGGGGTTACTTTGCCTTTTGTAGGTTGATGTTGTTACAAGGCGGACCAGATCCTGGCTATGATCCGGAATTATTTCCGCCTTTTTATATATCCTCTGATATCAACGGACTACCAGGAACTTTTGGGAAGGATTCTTTGACTTATTTTTTTAATACTGCAGCGGTGTCATGATAAAGAGGCTGAAAATTGTGCCTGTATGGTAGCAATTGAAGTAGTTGTAACTTGATGGAGAATATACCTAGAACTACTGTCTTTTACTCAGTAGGTCTTCATGCATAAATATTTCTATGTCTTACAGGAAAAGGAGAAAGCCCCTATGACGATAAAGGCCAGTGGTTTCAATGCTTCTCACGAAATTGTCATGGAAATCGACCCACAATCCAAGGTAGCACTACATGCTAGTAGTGTAAAAAACTAACCACAACAGATCCTCTATCAATTCATCCAGAAGTCCCAACCTGACATCTAGATACTCCCATGAGAAAGCCTAGCCGCCTCCTCAACCTTCCACTTCAAATTATGAAAGTCCAATCCCGTACTGGCCCCAATAACCAAACTAGCCCAGAAGCACTTATTCCTTGAATCCTCAGCCCAAGCCGTAATGATAATCTTCCCCTTCTCAATCTCGGCCTTCAATTCATTGTAGAACTGCTTCTTCGGAATAATCACCCGAATTACAGACACCAGGCGAGCCAATTTACACCCCCTATTCGTAAGGAACGAATGCAGGGCACCCAATATCATCGACCCAGGTGGCCGCACATTGAGGTCGACAATGTATTGTTTCAGATTCTCCTCATGGTCAAGAACATCGATGCCAGCGGCGCCGTAGTACCCGTTTTTGTGCAGATATGCGGCAGCGGAAGCGACGGTCTCGGCGTAGAGAGCAGCGAGAGACATCTGTCTGGTATAGTCTATCTCTGCACCTTTCCAGGAAAGGTTTTTATGGTTGTCAAAGACTTGATCTGCGATGCAGAGGAGTTTATGTGAGCCGTCTTTGTTGACGAAGAAGGTTATTGCGTAGCTGCGTGTGTGTGGGATATATTCGCTGAGTACCAGGGCGCCGGGCTGGAGATGTTGATTTTCGGAGTTGACGACGCGGATGCTGTTGTTGAGGAGGTCGGGTAGTTCTTTGAGGAGAGTTTTGAGGTCGCTGGGGGTGCGTATTATGTAGATTCCTTGGCCGAAGACTGTTTGGTTGAGCTTTAGGACGAACGGCAGTGTTGTGGAGGTGATTTTGATCGTGGCGGACGTCTTCCAGGCTTCGCGGGTGGTGGAGTTGGTGAGGACTGAGGCTGGTATTTCGATGTTTTCGCTGCGTGGGATCGGAAGACCAGAGTTGGCAAGCCATGTCTTCGATAGAAGCTGATAATGAACGTCTGGATCAAGCACGTGTGGTATTGGACGGAGTTTGCTAAGTGGAAGTCGAGTGGCTAGCAAGTCTGTGCTGCTCGGATTCACCACATCGTCAGGAAAAGCGGAGATTGTCAAGCGTGGTTGTTGCTCGGGTATGAGAATGTTGAAAGCTGCGAGTAGATTGTCTCGATCCTCGCGCTCTTTCCATTCTGGCCTGAAGGTTTGTCGGCCATCGAATGCATATGCGCGCAATCCGCCGGCAAGCATAAGAAACTTTTGAGTCCCTAGAGTTCGAGCGACGAGATTGTTGTCCGGGTCTTCTGGGGCATCGAGCGTCCTTATTGTATCATGATAGATATATCTATCTTCCGGGTCGTTGGTCGCCGGCGGATAGGCCGATACAATGATTAATGTTTCCAACTCATCTTTTTCGAAGGATGGCTCATATAGAGACTCAAGCGTGTAGTCTAGTTCAATTTGAGGGACCTTGGGGAAGCCCGATAAGCGCTTCGAACTATTTCCAAAGAAATGCTTTGTGATCCCCATTTGAGTAGCTTGTAAAAAGTTGATATGCTCGGATTAAAACAATGCGAGAGGTTGCGCTTCGCCGTATGCTCAGAATGGCCATTTTGAAGGGCAAGAGAAACCTTGGTGTAGATATATACTTATTCACATCTTAAGGTGCTAGACCAAAGTGACCGCCACGTGTGACCACTAGATGAGGTGAAGAACTCTGATGAAAGTCCGGTTGTTCATAGGATCATCGGCTGTCGCCCTCGAATGGTCACTGAGGTATTTCCAGAAGACTGTGACTTTCTATTTTGGGCAGACATCTTGTAGAGGCAACTTGATCATCGCAAGATGTGCAATCGACAAATATCAGGCCATAAGTATTTCTAAGAACATGAAGCGATTTTTTTGGCAATTTTTCACTTAGAATCAATAGGCTTGTTGGGGACATCGTTGAATGTGTTCAGCTGAAGTCGCCTATGATGTGCTGTCTTGGACACGAAGCGTTTGACGTCAAGTCTTGGGATCCTGCCGTTCGAGTAGCTCAAGTTGGTCAATAGCGAGAAGGCGAGTGCGTTGCGCCTGGCGATGTAGCAGAAATTGGCGAGATCCCATCAGGAAATCGTTCGCCGTTATTGCGTTCTCAAAGGAGCGGCAACGCGATATGTTCTGCCTTGCCCTCATCTGCTTAAAGAAGTTAACACTCGGATGATCAAATGTCTACCAAAACATATACCAATTAGGATCTCGCCATTAAACTCTCAAAAGAAAGATGAATGAATCTACGCCCTGTCAGCTCGTGAAACAACAAGTAGCTCTAGCCCGTTTGTATCCAGACAATCAATCATCCACACTACCGCCCAGTCAGAAAGAATGTACAATCCTGATTAATGATATTCATTATACCTACACTGCCTTCAAGACAATCATGGACCAAATTCATGGATGCCCTGCGGTCCCAACTCATTGTAATCCGCCCTCGTAAAATATCCTTTGCTTTGTCCTCCATCGACAACAAACAGCACCTTCGCCATAACCTGCGCACCCAAAAACTGCGCCTCATCGAATCCAACGTCTTTCCACTCTGGAAAATATTCGCCCATTTTTGCAAATTTGACACTTGTAGGCGTTTGTCCATGGGATGAATGGATGTTTTGGGAGTGAGCTGATGGAAGCCCGGATGGTGTGGGTTGTAGATGAGCATTTTGAGAGGTAACGGCAGCGAGCAGAAGAGGGTTGACGTTGCTACTACTCGACTGTAGACCATGAGGGCCGAGTTGTGATTGCGGCTGGGGAGTGTTGGCGCCAGTTCCGGTGGGCGTCGTCATGTGTGATGGGAGTTCGGATGTGAATATTGTGGCTGATGATGGGGAGATGATGTATTTTTTCTGGATGGTGGTTATTAGAGCCTCTCGGAAGCCTACATGAGTTGATGTTAGTATTGTAGATTGGCGGAGGAGGAATGTTTGTGTACCTTTTATTTTGGATCCGTTGCCAACTACGATCAAATTGTCCCATACATCACTGCGCTTGGCAACATCTTCTACCGATGATACAGCCAGGTGAATAGCGTCCGCGATCCGTTCAACGATATCACCCGCTGCTTGGAATCTTTCTAGACCGACTTCAACTTCCTTGCCTGATGGGGGGATGATCTGCTTTGGTGATGTTTGTGTACTGCCTGGCTGGTTTCCGTTTGCATTTTCGGCACCAGCTGTTGTAGCTTCACCGCCGTTGGCCGTTTGCGCTCCATTGGTTGGACCGCGAAGGTGAATTGGTAATTCGTAGACAAAAGTTGCTCTTTCCTTGTCTGCATTTCGGAGCTTAGCCTGTTTTGCAGAGGCTGCAGCGGCATCAGCGTCTTTTTTCGTCTTTTTAGCTTTGTCGCTCTTTTCCTTCTCTTTCCGAGCGAGAAACTCTTCCATTTTCTTATTTCCAGCTGTGACAATACTTGCGACATCAAGAACGCCGTCAGATTCCACTGGGTCTGCTGCCTCTTCTCCTACTTCTGTGCCAGGACCGGGGCCCAAAGGAGCGTCCCCGAGAGCACCAGCCGATATTCGTTGTCCTGGGCCAGATCCTATTGCCCCTGTTGATGCTGCGGCAGCGGGATTTGATACCTCGCCAACTTTTGAGTTTGAAGAGCCAGGCAGTGGTACTCCAGGAGGTAAGATCTCACAAATGGGACTTTGCTTTAGCTGTTCGCACATCTCCTTATCAAATCCTTTGGATTTTAGCAACTCGAGTAGTCGCTCGGTCATGGCTTCACCACCACATCGACCAAGAGCAACACCACGTCCAGGTATATGGACGCTGAACTCAGAGATGGCAGTAACGTCCGCCTTTTGGTAACCAACATCAACGACGCATGCATTGACGGTATTATAAGCCCAGAGAGACGTGAGTGCAGAGTCCACGATGATGAAACAAGGAGGTTTAAACTTTTCGAAAAAGAATTGTGTAAGCTTCTCGTAATCGCGTGCGGTCCAGCAAGGTTGAGCGACTAGAAGCATTGGGCTGTGGAGATGCGGACTCAACCTTCGATGGACGTGTTGAAGTAGAGCAAATAGACAGGACCAGTTGACAATCTTGCCATCTTCCATAGGCCATACCGCTCCCTCTTCTGTAGCGTAATCTTCATAGTATTCCGGTTCGCTTCGATCTACTGGGACACCAGCCTCATCTATAGCAGGAGTCTCGGAGGACTTTAACCAAGGGCGGACTTTGTAGGGTTCCCATTCTCCATCTTTTTCTGCAGGAAACATGCATGATCTTATTCGTAATTGCGCCGGCGCAATGGATTCTTGGATTCCGAGTTGCGCCAATGTGGTTTGTGAGCCCGGCGCAATTATCTATATTGTTTGTGAGAGGGATTTCGACAGGGATATATGACAGAATCACATACAACAATTTGTTCATCTTTGAAAGGCATGATGAAGTGCGACGAAAGTAAATTCGCCGACGCCTTTCTGAGGAAGACTGGTGAGAAGCCAGGCGGCGCAAAGCTTGCGATGAAAAGGCTAATGGATATGGTAAGCGAGCAAAGAAATATAAGCAATCGACGCGCTTATTGCTAAACGTGTCAGTTCAGATGGACAGATCAGAGAACCGCAAGCTTGTAAGATCTCTCAAGATTTTGGTATTGAGATCGCGTCTTGTTGCTTTCAACAGTTGAGTTGAAGCTTCAACTGTTTGCTTGGCAGGAACAGGTTGCTTGATTGGTGGCTGGGAAGGCTTCACGAACCCCCTTGCCCCTCAGCAGCCCCACTGTATTCTAAGACATCAGATTTGATGTTGGCTTGTGATCACCATGCAATGTCGGGATGCAATGTCGGGATGCAATGTCAATACATCTTGCTGTGCAGGAATTCCTTGGGCTTTGTAGTTGAACGTTGAATGGCCCAATCCTTCTTTCGGGTACACACGACTTCGACATTTTCATACTACTGACGGCCTTTGATCGCACCATATCATGAGAAATGCTCCCTGTCAATCAAGCTGCCCACGTGGACGCAACGTCGTAGTCTATCATTGAGCAAATGGTTCTCTTATATTCTCTAAGGTTGCGACAGGAACCTCCACATCATGGACCAATATCAGCCACCTCCTATGCCTGATAGCTCTTCTTCTACCACCGAGGTCCTGGCCTGGGTCATCATATCCATTATCAAAGTTGTTCCATTGTTGCTTCTTCGACTGGTTACATTTGTAACCATCACTGTACCTTCCTGGCTATACACACTGCTGTCAGTGAGCTTGACAGTGACCATCAACTTCAGCACACTTGCTTTCATCGGTCTGGCCTTCCTGTCTACCGCTAGTTACTTCATCCGCTACCGATATCACAGCTATGCGCGGGGACCAGTGGAGTCTTCTCGAAAAGATCCAGAGGTTGAAGTGCCCAACCCGCAGACAGACAACTCCAAGCCTGGTCTCTCCAACTACCTCGATGAGTTTCTTAGTGCCATCAAGGTCTTTGGGTATCTGGAGAAGAATGTCTTTCACGAGCTTACGCGAACCATGCACACACGCCGACTAGCTGCTGGAGAGACGTTTCTACTGGAAGAAGAACAAGGATTTTGTCTTGTTGTCGAAGGATCTATCCAAATCTTCATCAAGTCGCAGCACGAAGACTCGGAGGATGTTGAGGATGCAGGGTACTTCTCTCCGGACCGCCATCAGGGGTATCAACTTCTCACTGAGGTTCAAAATGGAGCTCCTATGTCCTCGTTGTTTAGTATCTTGTCACTGTTTACCGAGGATATCACCACTAAAGGGCATTCTGATCATTCCAGTCACAGACGACAATCGTCCATGTCATCCGTACCACCTAGAACACCACCGCACTCCGTCAACAATCTGTCTCCATTGAATGGCTATCCATCACCCAGAGGGCCTACTATGGCGCAATTACCTAGAGCTTATAGCCAACCATCTTCGCTGCATGCGAGTCCTGAGATTCATCCAGATCATCTCACTCAAGTACCGCCGCTGAATCTAGAACCCCAGGCTGATGTACCAGCTACTCCGGATCGTGCAGATCTTTCTTTACAGCTCAAGAGGATGAAATCTGCACACCCAGATATCGTTGCCAGAGCAACTCAAGACTCGACTATCGCTATCATACCTGCGACGGCTTTCAAGCGCTTGACGAGACAATATCCGAAAGCGACGGCGCACATCGTGCAAGTCATTCTAAACAGATTCTACCGTGTAACTCTAGTGACCGCACAAAGCTATCTTGGCTTGACAAATGAGATTCTTGATACTGAGAAACGCATGACAAAGTATCTTCTCTCAGAGCTTCCAAGTTTTCTCCTCGGAAGGCCTCTAGACGCTATCAAAGAGACATTTTCCCATGAAAGAGAAGTCTTGGGACAAGAAGAGGTTGCCAAAGGCATTGCTTTACATAATCCAAGAACAGCAGCTCGAAGGCGAAGAAGCAGCTCAATGAAAAAAGAACTGAGTGCACACGTCAGAATTACTGCTGCTCGATCTGTTGCTCATGGAGGAGCTGACCCACCCTCATCTCCCGAGAATGAAAGATCTGGAGTGAGTGCTGGAGACCTATTTAGAGGATCAAAGGGCAGAAAGAAGGAAAGAACCTTGTATGCTCAGCCCGTTCAGACTCCATGGCAGCGAGTTGGATCGCCCATGGAAGGAGGAAATTATTTTGAAGCTCGGCCTCGCGCCGTGCAACGACAAGAAGCCTCTGAGCATGGAGAGATGTTTCGAGATGCTATCTTCCATGCCATGTGCTCTGCTATGGGTCTTAAGGATTTGAGCAATGGACCAGGTGTTTCTCGAGACAACCCATTATCGCCGCGACTCGTATCGTATGATGCACGAAAGCAGAAAGCGGTCTTTAACACCGTGCTGGGACTTATGGATCCTTACGAAGCGTCGAATGACAATGATTCAGAGGCCAACTCCACATCGGCATCAGGCATCACATCATCACACAGTTCTCACAATGTAGAGGATATGATAGATGATGTTGAGATTGTCTATTTTCCCCAAGGAACTGTACTCGTTGATCAACAAGAACGGCTTCCTGGCCTTTATTATGTCATAGATGGATTCCTTGAGGTTGGCATCACGCTTGAAGGCGAATCGAGCGAATCCAATTTTCTGGGAACACGAGATCTTATGGATGAGAAGAGAGGTCACGGCATTTCAAAGAAGAAGAAGACTTCGCCAAAAGGCCATCATCGGCAATCGCTCCATCTTGTCAAGCCAGGCTCTCTTGCAGGATATCTACCTGCTATATCAGGGTTTCGTTCGTTTGTGGATGTCACAGCGAAAAGCGATGTCATTGTTGGCTTCCTGCCGCGGAAATCATTGGACAAACTCGTTGAGAAATATCCTGTTGTTCTCCTTACACTCGCCAAGCGACTTACGTCTCTACTCAATGGTATGATCTTGCACATTGATTTCGCGCTTGAATATCTACAAGTTGATGCTGGACATATCATCTACGAGCAAGATTCGCCGAGCGATTCTATATACATCATCCTGAATGGTCGACTTCGTGGAATCCAGCAGGGGGACAAGAAGGATATTCGCGTTCTAGGCGAATATGGTCAGGGTGATAGCGTTGGCGAACTCGAAGTACTGACGGATGCTGTCCGGCCTGGTTCACTCCATGCCATTCGCGACACCGAATTGGCAAAACTTCCAAAGACACTATTCAATAGCTTGGCTCAGGAGCACCCTGCCATATCAATGAAAATGTCCAAGGTTCTGGCCAAGAGAATGAGAACTCTAATGTACAATCCGGTCATAGACAGTACCAAAGAGCGTCTCGCAATTGGAGGAGCCAAGAATCCATCTTCTACTGTCAATCTACGGACTGTTGGAATAGTCCCTGTCCGAGATGGAGTGCCCGTAGGCGAATTTGCCGGGAGACTTGTCAATGCCCTGACTCAGATTGGTATATCAGTCATACTGCTCAACCAAACTGCCATCTTCAAGCATCTTGGCCATCATGCATTCAGCAAAATGGGAAAGCTCAAGATCTCGCAGTATCTTGCAGACCTTGAAGAGCGCTATGGAATGGTCCTCTACGTTGCCGACACCAGTGTTCAATCGCCATGGACCTCAACATGCGTAGCCCAAGCCGATTGTGTATTAGTAGTCGGCGTAGCTGATGATTCACCAGCGCTTGGCGAATATGAAAGAATCGTTTTGACAGCAAAAACGACTGCCCGAAAAGAACTCGTTCTACTCCACGCCGAGCGATTATGTCCGCCAGGCCTAACATCCAAGTGGCTGCGCAACCGACTCTGGATCAACGGTGGCCACCACCACGTTCAGATGGAAAACGCAACTGTCTTACAGGCAGGCAGTGTGAAAAGCAGACGGACTGGTGCCGCAGCAGCCATAAAGCATCGAGTCAAGGTCATTCAAGCTGAGATTCAGAAATTCACAGGTAGAAGAGTCACGCAAACACCTATCTACTCAACTACTTCACCATTCAAATCCGACTTTCATCGACTTGCCCGAAGACTATGCGGAAAGTCTATCGGCCTTGTTCTCGGTGGCGGTGGAGCTCGCGGCATAGCCCACGTAGGCATCATACGAGCCATGGAAGAAGCCGGCATACCCATTGACATCGTCGGTGGAACATCAATTGGCGCCTTCGTCGGCGCCCTCTACGCCTGGGATGCTGGCATCGTGCCCATGTATGGTCGCATCAAGCGCTTTGCTGGCCGCATGGGTAGTATGTGGCGCTTTGCTCTCGACCTCACCTATCCCTCGTAAGCTCCCTTCCCTTCGGTTCCATACTTTTCAGCCAGCTAACCATTTTCAGGGCATCCTACACAACCGGCCTTGAATTCAACCGCGGCATCTGGAAAACCTTCGCAAACTACCGCATCGAAGACTTCTGGCTCCCCTACTACTGCAACACCACCAACATTTCCCGCTCCTGCGCAGAATACCACAACTCTGGCCACGTCTGGCGCTACGTCCGTGCCTCCATGTCCCTTGCCGGCCTGCTCCCACCTCTCTGTGACGACGGCAACATGCTTTTAGACGGCGGATACATCGACAACTTGACCGTCGCGCACATGAAATCCTTAGGCTGCGATGTCATTTTCGCAGTAGACGTTGGTTCTCTCGACGACCATACGCCGCAAACGTATGGCGATAGCCTGAGTGGCTTTTGGAGTCTGTGGAATCGCTGGGATCCGTTGAGTAATGCACCGAATCCGCCCACACTGGGTGACATACAGTCGAGATTGGCGTATGTGTCTAGTGTGGAAGCGCTCGAGCGTGCGAAAACGACGCCGGGGTGCCATTATATGAGGCCGCCAATTGATCCGTTTGGAACGCTGGCGTTTGGGGAGTTTGATGAGATCTACAAGGTCGGGTATGAGTATGGGCAGAAAGTGCTGGCGGAGTTAAGGGAGCAGAAGGTGTTGCCGCTTATGGAGGAGGCGGAGGGTGATAAAGGGGATCTGAGGAGGACGAGGATGAGTAGACGGGCTAGTGTTTAGATCTGATTGATGGCGGTGATGCTACTAGGTGGGATGAAATGCTTAACCATTGATGAGGCAGAATATTGTAGACGTGACAAGAAGATTTTTCTGATGTATGATAGCTGTTTTGGATATCAATAAATAGACTTTGCATTGGAAATCCCCATTGGATCCTATCAAATTGCATGGCATAGCGCCCATTTTTGTGCTCACGAATGACTATAATACAAATAATTAAAAATACCGTTTATCCATACAATCTAAAACAGCCGACTAGCTTGCCTTTCTTTCATCAATACTGCGAATCTCATTGTTGAGGACCCCCAAACTCTCCTGAGCGCATATTGGGACTCTAATCACGAGATCTTGATGTCCCCGCCCGTCGCTCAATACGAACTCTCAGCTGCAACCGCTTATTCGACCTTGAGCTCCTTCTTTGCTTTGCGAGCGCGTTTTGGTTTTGGAGCCTCATCTGGAATTGTCAGCATGAGGTTACGCTTCGTGGTGAAGCCGGGAGCTACCCATCGCATTCGGTGGGATCCATAGCACTCGATAAAGAACACATTCTATGGTAGCCGTCGAGTGCGATGGGAGATGTGGTGTTTTTGGTTCATATCAAAGAATGTGATCTGACACGAGGAAAGCTTACCTGGGGTAGCCTCGTCATCGGCTTTGAGCACTTTGAGAGTACGCTTGTTAGGCTTCTGGGAGGTGTTAGCCCAACGCTTCGCGTATCCGAGTGGCCACCATCAAGTGCTGTGGGAAACATCAAGTGATGTGGGAGAGAGCAGTGCAATAAGCTTTGAATGAGAGACTCACCTCTTCCTCAGAAGCATCCTCCTCGACCTTTGGTGCTTTAGCGGCTTTACGAGCCCGCTTTTGTTGCTCAGGTTTGGACACTTTTTCATTCAAGTCCTCCTCTTCGACCTTGGGCTCAACCTTTGCTTTGCGGGCAGCTTTCTTCTTTGGTTCAGGCTTGGGCGCTTCTTCAAGAGATTCTTCCTCCTCAATCTTGGTCTCAACCTTGGTCTTACGAGCACGCTTCTTCGGTTCAGGTTTGGCAGGCTCTTCAGCGGACACATCCTCTTCGACCTTGGTTGCTTTGGTGGCCTTGCGAGGTGCGCCTTTCTTAAGTGCAGGCTTGGATGCTTCTTCATCATCATCCTCCTCCTCCTCAGCATCCTCCTCGGCGACCTTGGTTGCTTTGGTGGCCTTGCGAGGTGCGCGTTTCTTAGGTGCAGGCTTGGATGCTTCTTCATCGTCCTCCTCAGCATCCTCCTCGGCGACCTTCTTCGCCTTCTTCTTTGGAGCGCGCTTGGCACCGGGACGATTCAATTCAGGCTCTTGCTTCCAATCTTCATCGTCGACGTGGCCCTGCTCTAGAGCGCGGCGAACCTTGACCTGGTCGTCGTCATCGAGAGTGTCAAAGTTTTCAAACAAGTCAAAGTTGCCTTCAAGGAACTTATTAACGTTTTCGATTTGTTTTGGGGTCCAGCAGCCCCTGTTGGGAATATCAGTAACATAGCAAAAGGCCTTGTGGTCAATGGACAGTGAGACTTACAAATGTCTATATTTCCAGCTGGCACGGGCTTCGCCATGAACATTGATCTCGACCCAAGTGCCAACACGAATCTCGCCCTTTTCAAACTTGATTTTGGTCGCTTTGCATCGGGCGTCGTCACAGCCAGCTCGACGGTTGGGAGCATACTCTATCATGTAAGCGGTAGGCATGTTGAGAGACGTGGTAATGACGAGAGTCTGTAGTTGGTCAGTGTAAGAGCGTGATAAAAGCTGACGTGCTCTGAAAAGGTCAAACGGTCTCTTCGTTCAAAGTCAAACCATAGGTAGCGTATCTTCCATCGTAGTCGATGGCACCCATAGCATTCGATAAGAAAGGCGTCTTATGGTAGCCGTCGAGTGCGATAAGAAATACGGTCGGTACCTATGGTTTCGTTGGACGTGGTCAGGAAATGTGATTTTCCGCGGAGAATCTTACTTGAAGCAGAGAAGTGGATGTGCTGGAACAGGTGTTTGATGGAGAAAGGCGATGAGAATGGGAGTTTTTGAGTTTTTATGAGAGACGGAGGGTTTGGGTGGTGGCAGTGTTAATCTGGTGTTAATAGGTAGAGTAGGTACCTAGGCAGCTGCCCAAGCCGGGTACTTTGAGATTTGAGGTAGAGTAGGCAAGTATGGTTGGACTGAGGGAAGGAGCGACGGGTGCCAGTCTCAGATGCTCTTTCCCGTTGAGGTCAGTAGCAAGTTAGCAACATGTATGCGCCTGACCTGCAAGCAAATCCTTTTTCCTTTCCTTAATCTCAAATCCTTTGTTCTACTAATCAGGTCATCCTTATACAACACCTGAATCGCAGAACAATTTGTGTATGCAAACACTCCATCTCGGCTACCTGCGTCGACATCAAATGATTAAGGTGTAGCAAAGGGCTTTCTGCCTTATGGCCTGATCATGCCAACAACGTCTGCAGTTGCATGTGCCATGTGGTACCAACTGGCAACATTTGAAGGGTACCTAGATCCAGATGTCGCTTTCTCTTATTTTTTCAAGGGCCCATGACGAAACTATATTCAATGCTAAGACTAACACTCGATATCTGACAGGATCTTGCTTCATTAATTTGGTACAAAATTGAGTCGACAAAGTGAAGTCATGACGATATTGATCAGTTCAAAGCCTGACAAATACCTTGTTGCCTGACACAGTCAACGCGTCAATCTAAACTCTCAACTACACCAAATGCAAATGCAACTTCGTCAATGAAAAAAAGTTTCCACCCCAAATACTCTGCACACAACTCTTTCTTCTCCAGCGATCGACTACCCTCTTTCGTTGGCTCGATACAAATACAACCTCAAGCCACGATGACTTGATGTTTCCACTGCTCTCTCGCTCCCTCAAACAAATACCACAGCGACTCCTCCCGTTTTGCCCCATTCGCCGTACACTTGCCACCAAATTATCCCATCAACAGAAAGGGCCAAGAGTACAAGACTGGATTCTAGATATACCAGCGTACATAAGTTTCAGAGTCCAGGGAATTCCGCGGTATCCTGCCCCAAATCCCAAAAATTGGAGAATAGCAGAAGAATGGCTCCGACCACTACAGCCACACTTCGATCGGTACACCTCGGGCTCAGTTGAAGATGCAGCGGATCATATTTCCGCTCAAGGGGGTTTCACACAAACCTCTTCAAGCGAAGTTGTTCAAGATGATTACTTTGACGCTCAAGTAGGTCAGGTGCTGCTGCGAGGTCGGAATGCCAGGCAAAACCCTCTTGTATATCTCGCGCTCAAAAAGAAGGATTGGGGCATGATAGCTTGGATTGTTCGTGTTATAACTGAGCAGCCACATTTCCGACATGACGACCATTTGGCAATGACAATGGAGCCGATTTCCATCAAGCACATGTCAAACTTACCGCAACCTGCCACCGCAAGCTTCAATGATTTGTTGGCACAGCCTCTATTTCTGGAGATGGACCAACCACCACAAAGTGTTACAGAAGTGGCCAACCGGAGCTCGGCATTATCTTCACGCATTCAAATACAGAGAGCTGCTATCAATACAGTGTTGGAGTTTCTGGGCCAAATGATTATGGTTTCTTATACTTGCAAAAATGTAGCCAAGTCTCAGATGTTTATGGATCAAGTGCTCAATATCTTTGCGATACTACACCACAATTCGGTTATCCCTGACTTGACATACAGGTCAATGAAGAATTCGAGCGAGTCGAGGCTGGCGCCTCCTCAATATCTGGCAGACCTGTATCAGCCTATGCTCACTGCCATTCTCGACGCCGAGTGGAACATCTACCAGGAGCATCCAGAGCTTGCAACATTCAGCTCTGTAGCGCAAGTAGAGATACCTGGCTATGAGTTCCCCGCTCACAACAATCCGAAGCGTATTTTGCCATACTGTCATGGTATCTGGCTGGAACTTCTCCTCTGGATCTGCTTGAGAGGCCACTGGATGCATGCTGGGGGGAGTATTATACGAATGATCAATTCTACGAAGTCGCCGATTGATTGGAAGTCGTCGTCATGGAGGAAGTGGCTTCCTAGTTCCTCCGATGACCGCTGCGTCATTCCACCAGGCACAATCTCCACAGAAGTACTGAACAGTTATGTGGAGGCAATGATCGATGCTTCTGCTACTTCCAGCAGCATTAGTGGGATAAAGGAAGACACGTTGATTCGCTATATGCAGCACGCCAAAGAGCTTTTGCATAAAGACCAAACAGCGGCAAATTCACTTGAGTGGGAACGCACCATGTCTCGGTACTTGATCTCCAAGGATTTGGGCACGTCAAACGTCAAGATATTGAAGGCCAGTAAACTCATTTCAGACTTGATTGCAAAAAAGCATCCGACGGAAACATCAACGAAAGATGATGGGCTTATTGAAGGCGAGATTCGAGATGACACAGAACTTCGTGGCATTCCTTTGCGCTTACTCACTCTCGCTCTTGAACAAGGGGACATCGTTTTGATTCGAGAATTGGTCGAAGCGATGGAATTGCAGCGTATAGTGACTGGATCGCACGAATTTCTCAAAAACCTGCTGTTGTGTGTTTGTGACTCTGATCAGTACGAAGCTGCCCACGATCTGCTATTCAAGCTTCCATCTGGACCTTTAATCATCAAGGATCATTATCAAGAACCCGAACTAGCAGCATCGCTCGTTCGTTATGCAGTGTCCACCTCTAATCGCGCTTTACTAATCGACATATTAAAGCCTGCTGTCTTGACCAACCTACCGCAGTCCAAGTCGACTTTAGCACTTCTTATCTGCCAAATCGAGACTCGACGCTGGAGTGCAGTGCTCAGCACAATCAAAGCACTCGAAGATGGTCCATCTGGTGACTGGCAATTGCGAGCATTCGTCATCCTCGTCAAAGAAGTTTTAACGCTGCAGGGAAAGCGGAGTAAATCTGTCGATGCGGGTACAGACACAGCTGGCCTCGCCCAAGCACTTGACGCGCTATCTCTTCTCTCAATCAAGATGCTACAAGCCTCACCAAGACAATCAGAGCAGCAACGAGCCAGCACATACACGGTACTTGGTGTATTAGCCAGCATAGATCCCGAATGGGCACTATTCTGTGCATCCGCTCTCCGTGGTGCCAAGCGGACTCTTGCACAGAATAAACATACCCATGTTATAACTTCGCTCTCACCCGATTTTATGGCAGTCTTGTTGCAAGGCGTCGCCAACTTTGGGGGTCTCGAAGCTGTTGCACATATCTGGCAAACTTGGTGCATTCCACAAACCTCCCAGGGGATAAAGCACCGAGCTGCTCTTGTGGCCCACTTTCGAACTGATTCAGAGTACTACCCAGAGAACTGGCTACTCGTTGACTTCCCTAGCTGGGCGAAGATCAGATATGTGGGCAAAATGCAGCCTTCTCTCAGCATGGTTAGAGTCTTGCTTACACAAGACCTGTTACAGCCGTATAGGGAACAAGGTGAGAATTCTAGTGTTTTCAAGTCATTGGCTGCTTTGTTAGGCTGGGATGAGAAGATGGTTCGTAAACACTTGATGCAAGGCGCTGAACCATATAAACCGTGGGCGCTGGTTGAAGATTATCGTCGCGACCGCGAAGAGGAACGAGAAGATGCGGAAGATGGCGCGGAATGAAAATTGTAGCGGCTTACACAGTCAAAGGAATACAATTGAATTACATCAATCTTCAGACTATATCTTGACGTGTGTCTTTCATAGGATCAGTATCTGCACGTTGGCTCTACTGTAACTACAGGTCCTACACAACATCGCAATACGAATGTCCCCTGTCAACTTCTATCATACTGCCGGAGTTCGATCCGGAAGATGTACATGTACAAACTCTGCAATGGATTAACACCATTCAGGTCAACTCTCCCCGCAAACTGGTTATGGTGTCGCCATGACCCTGGTCTAACCTCCCACATTTGATCCGGGGCACTGAGTCCGGCTTTGACGTCGACAATATCAACTTACTTCCAGCATCTCAAACTCCACCTTAGATAGCACGAACTTTTTCATCACTCACACTTTGTCTAATAGTACAATCTTAGCATGAACAGATGATGCTGAATAGATCCGTCTCCATCCATTTTAGCATAATTTACCGTTACTCCTAACAGGTAGCCTAATACCTTCATCACCATCCACCACGGACTAACTGCAACGGACAAACTCAACAACCGCCTTACTGATTTCCCCTGACCACTAGTCGCTCAGACCGCCCATATTGCCCAAGCTTCGTGCATAACCACGGGAACTAAAACATGCCATGAACTGCATCCTTCTCAGGGATGGTGCTGTTGTTTTAAAAAGCACGATTGGTCAATCCAATGGCTTATTGACCTCGGCACCACTTCCCCTCTTGCATAATATGCATACATAGAGATATGGGTTTGAGGAATAAATATAATGGCTGGTGAGGGGAAGGTCAACGACAGTGTTTGCAGTAAGCATATTATTTTGCCGTTTCTTCCAATTCTCGTTGCTCGTTGAGCAGTGTTTGAGTCTATCGTATAGTCATCGATTCGCACAGCCTTGTGTACTCTGCGGGCAAGATGGTTATTTATAAGAATGAAAAGTCATATCCGATTCCAGATCTGGATCTTTTGACGATATGTTTTGGTAAACTCATCCCCTTGTCTCTCCTAATTCTATCCATCTCTATGGAGCCGCAATTCTTGTGGAATCTAAGCTAAGACATATCCAATATAGATTCAGAACATTCCTCAGCCTTGCCAGAGAGCATCCTCCACTGCTCAGCCGAGAAACCTAGCATCTCGCTCAACAAACTTGGCCTACAACGCCTACTCGAGGAGTTCGCATGGGGTATTCGCAAACGCTTCAATATCGGCGCGAATGGCAGGAATAAAGATGTTGTTTGTATCTTTAGCTCTGGGCAGCCGGCGTATCCTGCCGCTACGTTTGGGGTTATTGCGGCTGGAGGAGTCGCTAGTCTGGTAAGTGGAGGGATGTTTGGTTTGATGATGGCGAAAATATGTGAGAGGACTTGGTGGCGCCCAGCGCATTCGATGGCGGCCATGGCACTCTATGGCTGGTATGAAGTGCGATGGGCCTTTATCACGACAACGGCATCTCACTTTTCGGCGGGCTTTTGGCTCTTTGGAATAAAGAGAGCTCTTTCAATCATATGCTGATGAGATTCAGGTCAGTCCTAGCAGCACCAGCCATGAAGTCGCTCGCCAGGTAACGTCCGGTCTGGCGAAAGTCTTGATCTGTAGCGAAGACTTTGTGGAGACTGCGAGGAAGGCGCTGAAGGAGATTGAGTATCCGGTCACTCTATGTGTTCTACGCACGGAGCCGGATTGGGGTCTCAGGATTGATGGCGATGAGAGTGATGCTGGTGAACTCAGGGGCTCACTGGCGAGTGAGCGACTTACTTGGGAACGGATCACGGATACACAGGAGCTCAAGGACAGTCTCATCATGCTGCTTTACTCCTCTGGCACTACGGGTGTCCCTAAAGGTATGTCTTCCTAATGCTCCTCTCTCTTCCTCATCGCATCTTCTTCTTCCCATCGCATCATCTCTCAGCCATCACCTCTCCGAAAACCACACACAGCACAACTAACACATACACAGGAGTATGCCTTTCCCACTACAACTTCGTAGCCGAACTCATAATCCTCTCCACCCCCGCCCGCGCCTTCCTCGCCAAAGCCGTAGCAGCCGGCGCTCCCCTCCCACCACCCAACCGCGCCCTCGCCCACCTCCCCGCCGCCCACATAGCCGGCGTAATGTCCTACATAATCGCGCCTCCCTTCTCCGGCGGCACCGTCTACTGGATGGCCAAATACACCTGGCCGCTCTTCCTAAGACTTGCCGGCCAATGCCGCATCACCACCATTTACACCGTGCCCTCCATCTATCTGCGCATGGCTAAAGATCCTGCTGTGAAGGACCAGTTTAGATGGTTGTATAGGGCGAGTGCGGGCGCGGCACCGATTGATGGCGCACTGCAGGTTGCGGCGGGGAAGAAGGTGGGCAGTGGACATGTTAGCCAGACTTGGGGACTGAGTGAGACTACGGGGGCGGTTACGGCGCCTACGCCTGGTGGAGAGCAGGATGTGTCTGGGAGTATTAGTCCCGTGGTGCCTAATGTTGAGTTGAGGTTCGTTGATGGAAGTGATCAGGTACGTTTAAGCGACGGGTGATTGGGATGATAGCTAATGATGTAGGATGTGCCGGAGGGACAGCCGGGAGAGATTTTAGTGCGTGGACCGATAGTTACGAAAGGGTATTTCAATAATCCGGAGGCTACGAAGGCAGCTTTTAGGAACGGGTGGTTTGCCACAGGCGATATAGGCGTTGTGAGAGAGGGGAGATTTTATATTGTTGATCGGTTGAAGGAGCTGATCAAGTATAAAGGTCTTCAAGTGGCTCCGGCGGAGATTGAGGGTCTGCTCATTACACATCCTCATATCTTGGAGGCGGCTGTTGTTGGAATACCTGAAGCTGAGGCTGCTGGAGATACTGTGGCTCATTCAGAAGTCCCACGGGCGTATGTGGTTCGGGTTCCTGGAACGGCCATCTCCGCCGACGAAGTCAAGAACTTTGTTAAGGAGAAACTAGCGCAGTACAAACAGCTAAGAGGGGGAGTGGTGTTCGTTGATGAGTTGCCCAAGAATGCACTGAATAAGGTGTTGAGGAGAGAACTCCGAGACCTCGCGGTGAAAGAAGTTCGGACTGAAAGAGCGAGGCTATAAGCAAATTCAGTATATCAAAACGGACAAAATGGCCTGCATTAAACGAGATATTGATTGAGGTTATCTTACACACCAAACGAGTCTCTTTCGAGGCAGAGCGCTATGCGAAGTCGCAAAACGCTTTATCCAAACACCAGCGCTAAGATATGATAAACAAAGTTAGAATGACTGAGACCTCCTTACTCAACCCCTGAATCCCTACTCTTAGCTGTCAAGTTTCCAGCTTATACCTCAGTCGGTTTTTGCTTCGGCTTGAACAACGACTTGGCCTTAAGTAGCCGTTGTTTCTGCTTCTCTGCCCATTCGCGACTTGCTAGGCGCCCCTTTTCAGCTGCATCAGCACGAGCTCGCTTTGCGGCCTCTTCTTTTTCGCGTCGCTCTCGTTCTCTAGCCTCTTTCTCGATCTTATCGCGGTTATAGACTTCTCGACCTCGTACACGAAGTGCAACCTGTTCTTCTGGTGACAGGACCGCCTTGGTGGTTGCTGGAGCTGAAGTGCCCGATGGATTCGTGTTTCGGGGACGTGAGGTGGAACCAGTTCTAGCCAAAGCAGATGGTTGGGTGCTACCCATGAGAGATTGGCGTTTCTGCATCATAGCAGAACGCTTGGTCGCGAGATCAGATGAACCGTTATCAAGAATCACGCTTCCTCTTTTCAGAGCAGTGTTTGCAGGAGGTTTGTCAGCTATTCTTCCACCGATCATACTCGAGCGCTTCGCTGCCAATGCAGGATCGCGCTTAACGCCAGCTCGGCCAGCTACAGTATTGCTTCTTTTCAGCCCAGTATTTGCGGCAGATATATTCTCCTTTTGATCGTCCTGGGATTCAGGTTCGCCGACCATGCTCATTCGTGCTCGACTGCTAGCGGTCTGCTTTACAATCATGCTGCTTGGTCGTGCGCGAGCCAGATTTGGGGCTGGACGAGCTTTGAATTCTCGCTTCTTCTGGAGCTCTTCTTCCTCCTTCTTGCGACGTTCTTCTAGTTGTGCTCTGCGCTTGGCAGCTAGTGCTTCTCCGGGAAGCGTAAATGTTGACTTTGTTGGTGGTTTACTTGATTTGATAGGAGCGGCTGGAGCGGGGAACTGCATAGAAATCGGTCGACGTTTCGATGCGAGGTAGTCGGTAGTCTTTGATGATGTTGCAGCTTGGTTATCCTTGTCTTTGGATGTGATCAAGGTAGATTGTCGCTTGCTTGCAATTGGTGTAGCTGTAGTGGAAGCTTTATTGGTACGAACGCTCGTCGATCGCGTAAGAGCCGACGTTTGAGTTGTCTTCAACAACGAACCGGCAGGTCTTTGTCTGGGTATGGGATTCCGAGAAGGTGCTCCAGAAGCTGCTGGTTTGGTAGGAACGGTTTGGGTTTTTGATGCGAGTATTTGGGAAGCACGTTGTGCTGCAGCCTTGGAGTTGTTTGGAAGCGGCTTCCGAGTCGTCTTCTTTTCTGGTGACAGGGGCTGTATTTGGGGAAGGACTGGTACAAGTCAGTATAAGACTAATACAAGCCAATGCGGACTGAAAACCAATTGCGAAAGTAGCCGCCAGGTATTATATAGTTTGTAATCGTGCACAAGGAAATCTTACTTTTGCCAACTTCTTCGATTGCATCCTCCAAAGCATCGATCGCATCAATTGGGTCTTCAGATGGTAGAACCGCAATGGTTGGTGAAGTCAGCATAGAAGTTGTCTGCGAAGCCATTTTGGAAACCTGGGAATCGGTACAGGATCGTGTATCGATCGATATCAGATCCAACTCAGCGCCAGCTTCCGTGATCTGGTCGTCAATGATCTCGATTCGAGTTTCCAACATTTGTTCTTTCTCGCTTTCTATTACTGGGCTGGATGACACCGACTCGTTCGGGGATGGTTTAGCAGTCTCAGTGGAATCCACCTCGCTAATCGACTCTACATCAGCAATGCCAACATGCACCTCCGCTGTATCCTTGTCGTCCATTATGGGCTCGTCTTCTTCAATTTGGGCAAGATGTTGTCGCTTCACGGTCAATGATGCAGGTCGTTCAACAATGTTTTTGTGGTCTGAGACTAGATGCAGGTCAGTGCCAGGATCGGCAACAGAGGGAGCATACAATATATAAGGGACGGGGATAGCTTTGTTGTTGCCATGTGGTACGGGGGTGGCATATTGTTTTGAACCAGGATATGGGGAAGTCCTTGGAATTTGACTGGGATCTTGAACTCAATGCTTACCTTCATTTACCATCCTCGGTACTTCATCTTCGTCTTGCCCAGCAACATCCTTATGGTCTTCGGGACTGTTTTCCTCGTCTTCTCCGAGTTGTGGATCCTGTGCTTCAACGTCTTGGTTGTCGACCTTGCACTTGTTGCCTTTCTTGTTCTTGCGACCCTTTTTGCGCCCACGCGTTTTCTTTGGTGCTACGGCTTCAGGCGCTGTCTCTACGGTTTCGAGTTCTTCTGTGGTACTTGAGAGACCCGTATCAGGTACTTTGCAATCATCTTTCGGGCTTTGCGGATCTTGTACATCTGTAGTAGCCGGTTGTACCTGTTCGGCGGCGGCGGCGCGGGCAGCAGCACGCGTTGTGCGGGCCATTGTTTACGTTATTGAAAGCTCTCAATTGCGTCAGGAAGGGAAGAAATGGATCTCAAGTTAAGATATCTGGCGATAAGAAGTAAAGGAGAATGTCAGCGGAGATATTAGTAGAAAGAGGTCGGAATTTTTGGCTGACAGAATGTCTCAGCCACCAGTTCTTGATCGAGTCCAGTCGTTCTGTTCAACGCCTTGGAGCTCAAACCATTCGCAGTTTCCCCAAAGTTGGACCCTGTCAACAACACTAATCCGTCTGCAGTTAGGCTTCCCGCTGCGCATTTCAGGGGTATCACATTCCAAAGATTACAGGTAGACATTTGTTGCATTGTGGTTGAATCCCGAAAAGCGCTCAAAGCGCTCAAAGTGAATCTTATTTTACATTTACCAAACTACATGCTGTATATGCCAATGATGCTTCATGAAACCTCCGCAAAGTATGCCAACCAGTTGTGATTAGCTTGGAGGAGGCTTTGGTTCTGTGCTTGCTGTGCTCGGCCTCCGCGAATTAGCACTGGTATCGGCCTCAGCAACCTGTTTTTCCAAAAAGTCTGACCAAAGATCTGCTAAACTTTCTTTATTACCTCTTTGATCCATCAGTGAGTCCGGAGAGTTGAGCGCTGCTACACTTGGTGTGCGCTTAAAAGGTGACATTGGTATCTTCAAACTGGAAGCCATAGATGAACCGCCCGGTCTAGCAAGACCTGCTTGTTCTTTTTGATCTATATTCATGTCAGCTTGCTCATGCCGCTTTGAGATGTTGCGAACTTACCCTCGCTCCAAGCCAGCAGGGCGGCAATTATCTGCAAGACCTGGAATTTCTTGGGATCCGACCGATCCAAGGTTAAAAAGTGAAGGAAGTGATTGGTGACCACTTGTCGATCGACCATGTCTTCCGGGTTCTTCTGCTTGATGAAACGGAGTGCTTTGGTAAGATGGTCGTTCAATATGACGCCTTCATGCCTCAATTTGCCTATCAGCAAGGTCTTCTCCTTGACCTCCTTTTCAAAAGGTAGTGCTCTGTCAAGCTGTGTCTGCGCTTCCTCGAGATCTCGTTTAGCCGACAAGGCAATGTCTTCTGACGCTTGTCGCTGTTTGCGTACTTCCTCAAGCTGTGCTTCTGCACTTTCCACAAGTTCTCTGAGCTCCTTTTTTCTCGCTTCCAAGTTGTTAGCCTTGGATAATAAGAAATGTCACGATGCTTACCCTCTTGTATCTCGCGCAATGCTCTCTGTAAGCCTTCAACGGTCTGAGTCTGTGTATCTCTTTCCGAAGTAGCGCGTTCATAGGCCTCCCTAAGGTTAGCTAGCTGCTCCTCCAACTCGCTAACTTGTTCGGCGAGATCTTCGCGCTTAGAGCTCTGTTCTCTTGCAATGACTTCCCAATCAAGCATCACTTGCGTCGCTCTTTCGCACTCGTCCCTAATTGTGGCTTCGCGACTAATGAGATCATCGCGCTCTTTAGCCCAATTCTGTGATGATATGTTGGCACGATCGCGAAGGCTGTTTATTTCCTGGGCTTGTAGTTCGGATTGCTTCTTTTGTTTGCTTAGTGCTGTCTCTAGCTCGTCATTTCGATCTTCAAGAGAATTGTTTTGTTCTTCGAGTTCTTCGATGCGTGTGTTGTTTTGCGCTATCTCCTCCTAGAATTGTATAAGCTTGTGGTCCGAGGCTTGAAACATAAAGACTTACGGTATTCGCCCTCATACGTTCGCCCAAACTAGCCGTAATGGTATTCACCCGATCTTTGAGGGTACTATACGAGGTCTCGACTTCTTCTTTGCTAGTTTGAGATTCTTCAAGTTGAGACTTCAGATCTTCAACCTCTTTGTCGTGTGTTCCTTGTATGCCTTCCAGTGATTTCCTAAGTTCCACCACCTCTTGCCGCAACTGGTCGCGTTCTTTCGCCATGGCTTCTAATTTATCGGAGATATCGGGACTATCCGCTTCTGATTTCGAGGGTATCGTTGTGGTATCGGCAATTGGCTGGTTATATCTGTTAGACCATACTTCCATTGAGTGGGAAGGAACTTGTCATACTGTCTGCGCTTCCTCCTCCTCTTCATCTTCTTCAGCTACCTTTGACGCATGTTCTTCTACTCCGTTTGGTGTTCCATTTTCTTCACCCGTAGGTGCTTTCAAAGCACCTGCCTTCTTCTTTTTGTTCTTCTTCTTGCTCTTCGTTGCCGCGCCTAAATGTCGTGTTAGTGCTGAGCGCATAGCTGGGACAATGGCACTGACCGCTCGCCGGTATAGTGTCTATAGGATCGGCCATCTTTTTGCAAGCAGCAATGAATGGCCAGTCAAGAGGTTTGGCGACTTTGAGGAATCGGCTGAAGGACACCTTGAGTTTGTGATGCCGTGACTTTGGGCCTACTGCAGACAGGGATGCTGTCCGCGCGTCTAGTCTAGCGATTATCCCCGCCAATCACGGTCCTTGAAGCCCGCAACCAGTTATGTTGAATTGGACAGAGTAAAGAGTATTTGAGAAATCAAATCGAGAATTTAGCGAAATAGTTAGAAGAATAATGTCTCTTAAAAAATTGGAGTCGTTGTAGGGCTTATCTGGCAGACTCCTACGGTCTAGCTTTGTCCTTCCCAACGAAACAGGCTAATATCTCCAGACAGTTTGGTACCACAATCACTTTTGGGCCACCTAAAATTGGACGTCACGGTCGCACAACGTAAAGAATATGCTTTGACCTGTTGTGCTTGATAAACACGAATTCAGACATCGAGGACAAAAAATGTCGTCAAGTGGTAGCGATCATCACCCAAGTACAATAAATGAATGGCATTTAAGCAGCAGTCTTAGAGTGCTCGTGTCAATAGCTTTGCCACTTTGAATCAAGGCATACCTTGCCAAACGACTTAAATAAACTGTAGTTTGTTGTACTTGTTCATCGAGTCGACTATTGGAAGGCTGAGCGGAGTTAGCCGCACCTAAGCGAAGACGCGTACAAGCCCACCAGCGTGTTTGGCACCTAGCAACAGTCTGTTTACCAATACCCAACTTCGTTCCATCCATCGACTAAAAGCAAAAAGTTGCCTTGCTTCATGAGTCTGCAGTATGGTACAGGCTCCGAGCTCTCAAGCCGCGCCGCTGCCGCGTGATCTTCCTTTCAGATTGACCTCAGGAACCATCGGAACCGGAGCATATGCCTTGTAAGTACAGCAATACCTGAGTAAAATGAAGCTAGGCTAACTCAAGCAGCATTCGCAAAGCAGAGCCGCTTACGCAGAGGACTCCAGTCATAGCTGTCAAGTTCATCAACAAAGAGCACGCGTTCAACATCGGCCGCTTAAAGCCCCGCCAACTCGCAAACGAAATCGCCCTTCATAGCCACTTGAAAAGACACCGTAACATAATCGAGTTTCTCAGTGCAGGAGAAGACACAAATTGGAAATGGATAGCAATGGAGCTGGCCGAGGGTGGCGATCTATTTGACAAGATAGAAGCAGATGTTGGGGTTGGAGAAGATGTTGCGCAGACATACTTCATCCAGATGATCAACGCTGTGAGCTACATGCACACGAAGGGTGTTGCCCATCGAGATCTGAAACCAGAAAATGTTCTACTGTCGGGTAATGGAGATCTAAAACTTGCGGACTTTGGACTTGCCTCACTTTTTATGCACAAGGGGCAGGTAAAGAAAGCAAAATCAGTGGTTGGTAGTCCACCATACATGGCGCCTGAGATAATAGAGGCTGGACATCAAGGAATTGGATATGAGCCAAACGTTTCCGACATATGGTCCTGTGGAATTGTCTTGTTCGTGCTATTAGTCGGAAACACGCCATGGGATGAGCCAACAGGTCGAAGTTGGGAGTTTAGAGATTTTGTTTCACGAAAAGGAAAGGGCGACACAGTGGAAGATGAATTATGGGCAAAAATACCACCGACTGCGCTGTCGTTACTCCATGGCATGCTCAAACTGAACATCGACGAGCGATTCAGCCTCGAACAAGTTCGTACACATCCTTGGTTTACAAAACCCAACAAGTTCCTCGACAAAAATGGACAAATTGCCGATCAAATTGCACTCGCCACGCAAATGATAGAAAACCTACATATCGACTTCAACAATCCGAACTTGGCTGCTGTACGACGCCAAAGACCGCAGGATCCAGATGCTATGGACGTTGATCCACCCAAAGAAGCATCACCGCAATACAAAGAACTAGACGAGCTCAAGAAATCTTCATCACAGCCAGATGGCCCCATGGCAGAAGCCGCGTCCAACTGGGAACGGCCATCTGCATTTGGCGATATGGTGTCAGCAAGCCAGCCCATCACCGCTCATACCGCACTCTATCCATCCACTCAACTCTCACCACACATCTCCAACATTCTGGCCAACGACATCTCACTCTCCCAATTTACGAGTACACCGAGCGTACCGCTTTCTCGCACTCAAGCTGCTCGACGCTTCAACGATATTGTTCCCGCCTATACCAACGCGCGCTTTGTCACTTTGCTAAACCTGACATTGCTTTCGGAACTAATATCGAATGCTTTGCATAGGCTCGGTATACCGTCAAAGATCGTCACGAAGGGAGAGGATAGGGAGCGATGTGCATATCTACAAGTCAGCATGCAAGATTCTCGTGGACAAGGCATGAAAGGAACGATTATGATCGAGCCATTCGGCCCCGAATGCCACGAAGTGCGATTTGTCAAGGCCAAAGGAGATCCTTTAGAGTGGCGAAGATTCTTCAAGAATGTTTGTGCGCATTGTAAAGATGCAATCATCGTGCCCAACATGTAGATATAAAAAGCGATTGCATCATGTGGAGCATGTTTGCCACTTTACATGTTGATTAAATCATATACTGATGAGCTAGAACACGACTTACAGCAAGTATGAGATACGACCCCTTTCATGCTGTCTATGAGAGTATCTATTTTGTATGCTCAAATAATTCCAACAGGATTTCCATCTTTTTTGTACACTTTCCCGTCCTTCATCACGAAGTTTACTTGACGTAATGCCTTTATGTCATCCAGCGGATTTGAGTCGAGAGCGATGATATCGGCCGCGAATCCCTTCTCCAAAGAGCCGAATCGTCGTCCAGCAAGATCTTTGCCACAAGCCTTCCAGCCATGAAGTGTACCAGCTTGCAACACGTCAAGTATAGGGACGCCTGCTTCAATCATCAACTCCATCTCTCTTGCATTGTCTCCATGTGCAAAAGCGCCAGTATCTCCACCACAGGCAAGTTCTACGCCAAGATCAAATGCACCTCTAGTCTGCGCAAACGATGCATCCATGACTGCTCGTGGGGCCTCAAGTTCTATAACGGACAATGTCGGAACGAATATCACACCATGATCTTTCATAGCCTTCAAAGCCTCGTCGCTGCGGTAATATCCATGCTCGATGGTGTCAACTCCTGCCTTTGCAGCCATGATCACAGCTTCGGGAGACCCAGCGTGCGCCGCAATTGGTGCCTTCGAGACCCTTGCTTCCTGAACCATAACATCCATCTCCTCTTGTGTGAAGAGAACGATATTTGGATTCCGCGCTTCATTAACGCCTAGATCATCAGCTGGCGGAAAACATATTGGTCTAGCACCAGGCCAACTCTCCTTCGGAAATCTGAGTGCTTTCTTTCGATAATCGGCATAGAATTTGACGATGTCAGCGCCAGCGCCGATTCGTCGTCTGACAGCCGCTCTGCATCCATCAACTCCATCCGCTGGATCAGATATACGTGGTATCATAGTGCCTCCTGGACGTGCATTTTCCTGCCGAACTTCGTAGCCAGCACTACTAGTAATACATTCCGTCGCAACGAAAAGCCTTGGACCAGGGACAATGCCTCGATTGACCGCATTTCGGAACGCAACATCTGCATCCTCCAGTCCTTCGGTCCCCAGATCACGGTACGTGGTATATCCAGCAAGCAAGGCAGCGCGGCAGTGATTCGTCGCTCGTAGTATTCTTTCCACCATGGATTCATCTCGCATCTGATACATAGACGGAGTGTCGCTGTAAGGATGTAGAAAGATATGTGTGTGGGCGTCGACGAAGCCAGGCAACACTGTCTTGCCTCGTAAATCGATGTCTGGCGGAGTTATGTGGTTTGGTAGAGCATCTTTTCGCTTGTATACTTTGGTGATCAGACCGGATGTAGGATCAACAGTTATTGAGAGGTCTGAATGAAAGGTCTTGTGCTTCGAGTCGAAGAGCACACTTGTGTGGACATCAAATACATCCTTCTTTGAAGAGGTCGAAGTGGCTACCATCTTTGAGCTTGCGGTTTCCACTACATGTATGCGAGTTTCTCGAGTCATGGCGTGAGCTCTCTTAGTATTCCGAGCTTTATTTGTAAGGTAATGATTGATGTTGGTGTCTGCATATAATTTGGGGTATGGTACAGGTACTGACGTAGCATTGATCGCCTGCATGTGCACCCTAGTCTCACTTGATACTCTTTATTGCAGAGTTGGTTGAAACTTGACAACCTCTTAAGATATCGGGTTTTCTGCATCGACACAAATTTATCAAGCTACTTCGACAAACTCTTAAATTCTTGACAGGACTACATTTCCAAAATGTGAACTATTTTGGCACAACATCCAGCGCAGATTGTAAGAAAATGGCACTATCAGATCCAGTACAAAAGCTGTGCCAATAGCCTACTTACTAGTAGGTAGTGAGAGTTGTTGTTTTGAGTGCCATCATTGCTCATTGGCATCGAGCCTAAATTGATGAAGCTTCTCAAGATACCATCTACAGGCAGTTTCGTTGACATCAAGACCTCGATTTCGTACTGGAAGAACGATAGTGTCGTGATTGTTCCTCAAACTCTTCCAGACATCGTAAGGAATGTTTCCGATCTGCTCCCCTTCTTCCAAAAATCGCTTCTTCCAACAAGCTCCCAAGGATAAATATATGCCGACTCTGCCACATTCGATCTTAGCACGATCAAAATGTTCCCATGGATAGTTGACAGTTACTGCCCATTCGTGGTGTTTCGTGAAAGCGTAAGGCCCGAAGAAAATACTGTGTCCTATCTCCTTAATTTGTCTTATGTGCTCATCTGGACCTGGATCGTTTCCGTAGATCAGCTTCATTCTGCTCAATAAGCCATCCTGTTTACGAGCTTGTTGAGCAAATGAAACCAGCCAGTCCATATGCTCCCATGGCCACGGATGTATTCCGTCCCTGGTTCCCAGATCCCATACTAACTGTTGAAGCTTTGGTCCTACGATTCGTTGCGCCGTATCAATTGCCGCAAGTTTGGTGTCTACGACATTGAAATATCCCCCGCGGATCCGGAGAATCTGAAGGTTTGGAAATATCGAAGCTATATTGAAGGTGTATCCATTATCGCGAGTTGCAGCATGTATGCCACCATGTTGGTTCCAAGGTCCACTCCAGTGGTGACGAAAATCTAGAACTCGAAGATTTGTGGCAAATATCTTTGCTGACAAGTGGTTGTTGAGACTGGTATGTCCAGGATGATGGAACGCGATCCCCCAGAGTAAGCCGTGAACAGTCAGGTGTAGCCTCTCGACGCTTGCTGGCAATTCGAAAACCGATCCCAGTGGACACTGTCTTCTACGGAGGCTGTTATCGTGACTAATGCTGACATGTTGTAGTCGAGGGAAAGCCTTCCAAAGGCCATGAGAGGAAACGGTTGTAGCTTGACAAGACTTGCCAAAAATCTCCGCCGAGCACTGCGTATACTGTATCCTTAGGCACTCCACCAACGGCATGAATTTCAGTAATTCGATCAGTTGAATCTTTGGACTCGTCCGAAGTGCATTGTAAAATGAGAGGCGATTTATTTCCAAAACCCGACACCGAGCTCCAAGTTGCGGGTTTCTTGCGAATATTTGCAACAATCGTTGACCTCTATCGTCAAGTCGTAAGTGAGGGCGTGCTGTGAACCTGAGAGAATGATATAATAAAGCGTCACAGAGCTTCCAAAAGTAGAAGCAGACGAGACGCAGCCGAGAGATTGCCCTTTTGTCGTATTTACTGCATTTGGCCTCCGGATGATGTCCAGGTGGGCTCTTTGTGACTGCCAATTCTAATATCCTTTCTGCGATCTCCGCCGGTATGCGAGGTTTCCATGGTTTTGCCATGTTGATAATAAAGTTCTGACAATATTCTTTGACTGGGGTAAGTCTAGTATGAAGACGACTCGACTGAAGTATACCTGGTCAGTGGTGAGTAGATGGCCTGACTGGATTATATCCCGTTGGAATATGGAAATCAACTTGAACGCCAGGGAAAATAGTGAGCAAATTCAACTCACCGATATAGTAGAAACATCGTACGATTATGATCGTCCTAGTTTTGTGTACGCGTGTGTTGTCATGTGTCTTACTGTCGATTTTTTGGTAGAGTCTTGCCCGACTTTTGTCCCCAAAAAGCGTGTATAAGTACCATTAAATGTTCAACTTAGTTTCACCATCCGCCTCATTTCCAGTATATCTATCTACTGCTTGACGTGTCGAGAATGGACACTCGTTGATTCGTGGAACTTCCAGTGTATCATGCACGGTCTTGGTAGACAGTAAACTATTCGGACCGTGAAATGAAGTAGCACCCAAAAGGCGCTGGTTGATTTGCCACAAGAAGTATCTAAAACTAGTAGTAGTAGTGTGTCGAAAATTCTACGCAGAACATCGCACGTCCAGTTCATGATATGTTTGGTGAGAGTAAAAGGCAGTATACTTACGAGTCACCATGGTGCTTTCCTCTTACCATTATGAATGTGAGACACAAACAACACGATTCATCTGACGACTCTTTGGAGTCTTTCTTGAAATCTACCATTCTTCGAAGCTGTCAACTAACTAAGCACCAAGAAATCAACCTGGTATCTCCGTAATAGCTTGCCGTTGTGTTTGGAAGGATTTCATCGAGAGTAAGCCGTTAACCGAGTGCTTCCTCGGCTTCCGTTTGTTTGTTACCGAATTCTTATACAGGACCTTCGAATAGCAATGGACAGGGTCCTCATCTGATGACTAGCAGATACAATGTTGTAAAGTGATACTTAGTTCCCGTCGTACTGTCGTGAATATGCTCCTGAGATGGAGACACACGAATAGTACATATATGGAGAGCTGGAAATCCAGAAACTGGTGAAATCATGAGAAGCTATTATATTGACATATCCATTTAATCGCCCTTGCTCTTGACATCGCCAAAGCGAGATGATGTTGGCATTGTTGATGGAAGTGGAGGATGGTTGGGTGGTTCAAAGCAACGAGCGAGGCAGCGCAAGGCAGCGCTAGAGGGTGATCGTGGGGGCTCTGGTAGTTCTCTACAGATCTCAAATTTTTCGAGACTTACTCATCGCCTGTGACTCCTCCGCCATCACTTAAATGAGCTTGAAAGTAGTCTGCTTTTGCTCTCCAGTATCTTATCATGCCAAGCACATTCAGCGCATCTCCAAAAAGCAAGCGCCAATTCCTAGACACGTCGCCCAACGCGCATATCGCATACCATCAAGAAAACGACCATCCGCATCACTCACCATGAGCCAAGAGTCACCAACAACTCCACAGTCTCCAAAAGCCGACTACACAAAATGGAGCAACGATGAGCTCGTTCAACGGGTGCTAGCTCTTGAAAGGAAACTCCGCGACCAAGTCAACGCCTCAGGCACCCCGAACCCGTCCATAAACTCTATCAAACCAGCGAAGCAACCCAAAGCTCCTAAACCTTTCGATCCCTCGAAATACACTACACGTTTGATCGGGCTCAAATTCGCATATCTCGGTGCATCGTATAATGGGTTGGAATACTCGGGAAATGCTGCCCCGCTGCCAACTGTCGAAGAAGAAGTGTGGAAGGCATTGGTGCGATGTCGCCTTATTTCTCCACCCTCATTGGCAAAATGGGGCCTGGACAAGAGTCTTGCGCAGCTAAGGATGTTCGGGCCTAGCGAGGCACCAGTTGACTGGGAGGGTTGCGAATACAGTAAATGTGGGCGGACGGACCGTGGAGTCAGCGCGTTTGGACAAGTCATTGGTATTAGAGTTAGAAGTGCTAGGAAGATCAAAGCTCTACCTACGGTTACTGTGGAATCTACCGAAAATCAAGATCGCATCGAGGAAACGGAAGAGGATGGACCGGTAGAAGCGGAGAAGCAAGATTTTGACCCGATCAAGGACGAGCTACCGTACATTTCCCTCCTCAACGCAGTCCTTCCACCCACGATTCGCATGGTTGCTTGGTGTCCATTTCCCACGTCAAATTTCAATGCAAGATTTTCGTGCAAGGAACGCGAATATCGATATTTCTTCACGCAGCCAGCTTTCCTCCCCCTATCCAGAAAACACCTGGATCAAAAGTACACTGCGCGCCTGGATATAGCTGCAATGCGGGAGGCTGCTGCTCATCTAGTTGGGAGTCACGATTTTCGTAACATGTGCAAAATTGACCCCAGCAAGCAGATTACCGAATTCGTGAGGAAAATCACGCTAGCTACAGTGGAACGCGCAGATACGGTGGGAATGGAAGATTTGCAAGAGCCTGCGGATACTGAAGTGTATTGTGTAAGATTCCATGGATCTGCATTTCTTTGGCATCAGGTGCGCTGCATGGTAGCTGTCCTTTTTCTTGTAGGCCAAGGACTTGAAAAGCCCAGTGTGGTCCAAGAGCTGCTCGATATCAAGAACTGTACTGCGAAACCAGCCTATGAAATGGCCGGTGACCGTCCCCTCGTACTGTGGGATTGTCGATTCTCGGCTACTGCTGGTAAAGTCTTGGACAGATCAAGCAATCATCCATCGCTTTGGGATAGAGGCGAAGGTGCGGATGAACTTGAGTGGATCAAGGCTGGTGAGGATCATCTAGTTGGCAGATTTGCGTCCACCATGAAGTGGAATAAATCTGGTTTGATGGAAGACCTTTGGCAGAACTGGCGAGGTGCCAAGATGGACGAGATTTTGACAGCACAATTGATGGAGTTGGTGGCTGGCAAAAACGCTCAAATCCCAGACGACGCTTTCCAGGACAGAGACAAGAGTGTACGCGTTTTCCAAGGTGAGGATACCGCAGTCAGCCGGGGAGTGTATGTTCCGCTGATGAAGCGAGAACGATCTGACACCCCAGAAGCCTTGAATGCCCGGTGGGCGGAGAGGAAGGGAGTAGCTGTGCGTCAGTCTAGACGTGATACAAACGGTGCTGACTAGAGCTCAGCTCTTTGGCTCATAAAGACATTTCCTTGCTCCTCGCCAGACTTCTTCCAGTATCACTCGTCCCGGCAGTAAAGTCTAGTTCTTGTTAGCTTAATTTCTGGCGAATAGGCTGGTGTTCTTACTGGGAATACGACTACTACATCCTCTTCATCTTCAACTACAATGGCAAGATAAAATCGAACCTCGAAACCTTTAAAGGCCTCATGAATGAAGATGTCTTGGATTGATGTTGTCGGAATGAATCTCGTAGTTGCTGTGGATAAATATGTCGAAGAAGAAGTGGTAGTCTCAACTCCTAATCCACGAAGTACCAATAACGACTCCTCTGTATGTATGTGAGCTGCTAAACCTTATCTGCCATAACATCAACTTACCAGTATATTCTCTTCTGACCAAAATCCACATGCTAAAAACACAGATCGGTACCAAGTATCGCACGGCAGCAGCGTTCGCCAGCATCGCCGCCCACTGTCCTGTAGGCGTATCGCTTAGCCATTGAGGAATGGTTGCTTGGTTCGAGTGCACCATCGTAGAATCCCATTTCGTCCATAGTACAAGTAGGACTTGAGCAACTAGCAGAAATCTGACAGCTAGAAAGCCATAATGAATGAGACGCGCTTGCAGTGTTTCGATAGGGGCTCTTGTAGAGACTGTGAAGGACACAGTTGTCGGCGTTGGCTCCAGCTTCCTCAAAGTGCAAATAGGAGCGGGCATTTCAATGGAAGGAAGCAAGTCCAAGCTCTTTCTACATCCACTCTCCCCTTGCTCGTTATTCCAAAAGATATTGGGGAACGCAGAGTGACCTTCAAGAAAAGTGACAAAGTCAACATTGAAGACTTGAAGTCTAAGCACGTGTATAAGGCACGGCCCCTGCCTAGCGCACAGACGTTGGCGATGCGCTAACGATTTGCTTGGGTTGGATATTTAACTTCAAGGCTGCTGCACTATTTATACGTCCTCAACCACTTTAGTCCAGCTTGGATAAAACAGGTCTAACTCTTCAAAATGGCATCCCCAGAACGTCAGCGCTCTCGATCTCCCGACAAGAGATCAGCATCTCCAAAACCACGACAGAAAAGTCGATCTCCAGTGCGACGCCGCTCACCAAACCGTAAGCCCAAAGGATCTGGAGGTTTTAAATGGAAGAGCAAGCCAGATCGTGGTTCTCGTAATGAGGAAGACGGTGATAGGCGGGATAATCGAGATGGTCGGGGTGAGAGTTATCGCCCTCGGCGCTACCGTGATGAAAAAGATGGACGGGATGGAAGAGATAGAGGTCGTGAGGGCGATAGGAACAGAGCTCCTAGGGATCGAGACTCCCGCAACGATAGAGAAAAACGAGAGTCCGGGAGACATGAAGGCCGGGAGTCAGAGCGGGACAAAAAACCAACACGACCTAGCAAACCACCTTCAACACCTGCCGCCACCTTTATAATCGTCAAAGTGAACGACCGTCTTGGTACATCAGCGCGCATCCCATGCTTGCCCACTGACACTATTGGCGATTTCAAAAAGCTTCTTGCCAACCAAATTGGCCGCAAACCCCACGAGATTATGCTCAAGCGTCAAGGCGAGAGACCATTCAGAGATTTCATTACCCTTGAAGACTACAGCGTCACTAATGGCGCACAACTCGACCTCGAGCTCGACACGAGCGACTAGCCAGAACGATATTGCTGGGGTCAACTCCAACAGGTAAATGCCTACCCAATAAAAATGATTTATGCCATTAACATTCGAAGCGATGTCCAAAAGCCCGAATTTCCCATGCCTAATGATGACACCCCCGATCCAAATGCTATTACCCGTGCCACTTATGGCCTCATTGGCGGCGCCGTTCAGAGCCCAAATGCTGCTTTGCAGTCGACAAAAAATGCAGCTCCTCTACATATGTTGCCTCAAAATCTCCGAAGACTATCAGACGGACTAAATGCTGCTGCGCAAATTCCAGCTGCAATTATTCCAGCCCGCTTGGCCTGGGATGCTGTCGCAGCACAACCTCTTCCTTCGAATGAAAGCACCTCTGCGTCTGCTAGCATTGCTGGTCCATACCACCGCGAGTATTCTCCACCACCATTTCTGTCAGTCCAGACCAATCTTCAGCCTTCCGGCCAGGACTCGCCTATTGCGCCTAATTCACCTAGATCGCTGTTCGTTCAACCTGCGAGACCTGTCATGTCTCGTCGATCATCCATCAGCGACGGTCCCTTCAATGGCACTGCTTCGCTTAACCAATGGCCGCCTTCAATCGTAGACCCTGACCTGCGTCCTACTCCTACTCGAAGCACTAGACATGCCAATCCATGGGCATCCACGCCAACTGGACACATCACTACGTCCGTGCCAGAGAGCAAAACTGTTCGATACAAGTGCATTGATTGCGATCATCCGAACATTATTCCGGTTCCAATTCAGCACCGCTCACTGGTGTGCAAGGAGTGTGGTGGTCGAAAGTTTCTCAAGGAACAATCAAAAGCGATTCGATACATGACCTGCAACTAAGGCCTTGACCTCCTTCTTTAATTCTCGAAGTTGTGGAGCACCAAGCATAGCAGAGTAAATGGCATAGACTGGAGCTCATGAGAGTCTTCAAGCGCGTTGGTCTCGCTCTGCTTTCGCACTTGGAAATTGCAGGCTGTGATTTCAGAACAGCAAGGGACAAGCAACGCTTATTTTGTCAGCTCATGGCTGTTAGCTGACTTGATTGATACCGGAATATACTCATGCAGACATGCAACGAGCCTGTACACTACTCAATGCACTCCCCATTCACCAACTCCTTACGAGGCCTGTACACTACTCAATGCACTCCCCATTCACCAACTCCTTACGAGCGAGTAACAGTATACCCTATACCCAACCCAGAAACCCTTGATAGTGTATAATTATGTAGCGTTCACCGGGTCCAAATGTACCTCGAAAGCAAGTCCAGTCCGCGAGGACTCTTGCCATCACCTGTCGGAAATTATTCAAAACACTGGTGATAGCCAGCACATTCGATGGCTCCCACGGATTGCATGTAGTAAATGAACAAACAATGAAACAAATCCGAAAGATGCCTGTCCCCTGTGTCTAAGATTCACCCAACGCCCTGCTTAGAACCGTCCCTACTGTCTGCCCATGAGCCGCCAATGTCAACGCCGCCTGCTTAGCGGCCAGCAACCCACTCTCCAAGCGCCCATTGCGCGCCCGTACTGTATCCAGCTCCTCCTCCAGCCTCGACACCCTGCTCTGCGTACCTGGACTATACACCTTCAAATCCGCTTCACCAACATCGGCACCATCATGTTTTATTGCCAACATACTCTCCAATTGCCTAACCCGTCTCGTCAACCGTGCTTTTTCCGCCATCCACTCCGTCTCGCCCACCGATCCTATCATCCCACCTGTAACACTTGCACTTCCTTCCGCACCAGGGTGTAATTTCCCAGCCATGTCAACAATCCTCATCCACTGGCTTTTACTCTCCTCGCCCACCCGCCTCGCCTCATCTCTCTGACTTTCCAACATCCGCATATCTCGCTGCAAGCCCTCGATCCGATCTTCCAACCGCTCCTTATCCGTTGAAAGCGCAATGATTTCCGCGTCAGAGACTTTGAATTTCTTTTCAAAAGTGTCGCACTTTACACGCTGACGCTCGAGTTTTGCGAAAAGGGTTTCGTATTCTTTCGTTAGAGTTGTATAGTGGAGGGTTTGCACGGAGAGTTGGTGGCGTAGGTCGTCGATTACTGCGGCGTGCGCTGCGGCAGAGTGGTGGGATGTCGCCGAGTGGTGGGATATCGCAGACTGGGCTACGGAGGAGTGCGTGGAGGAGTGGATTGCGGAGGATGTAGGTATAGGAGGAGCCGACGATGATGGAAGAAGAGAGGATGGGGGGAGCGTGAGGGAGGGAAATGTGGTGGATGGAAGGTTGGAGGATGAGGGAGATGCTGGGATAGATGTGAGCGAGTGGGCAGGCGGTGGAATTGTGATATGGAGGGAGACGGGGGAGGGTGGTGGGTGGGCTGTACTGCTATGTAGACGGGCGCGAGCTGATGGAAGCACTGTTGGGCTCGTTTTGTCGGCGGAAGTTGGTGGTTGGGAGGATGGATCGGGTGGATTTTGGGTTGATTGGGAGTCTCGTCGATCGGGTGGTTGTGGTGACGGAGGGCGAGGTATGGACGAGCCGGCTTTTGGCGCGTTGCTGTCGAGAAGGGTTTTGAGTGATATGTTGCTATTTGTGAGGCGGTTACATATGGCTTCTAGCAATGTTGAGAGTGGCAATGAACTGAGTCCAGTCTCTATGGCTCGGTGGGTATCTGCATTACTTCCGTGTACTAACATCTCATGATGAGCTATTTGGCTGTTCAGTTTGGAGCTGAGGGAGCGCAAGGACACGCATTGAGACCCCGTACAGGATGCTGAACAGCATCTGCCTGGTGTGATCGATGGCTGATCGGATCGAGCTGTGAATGCTTCGTGAAAGGCCCCGGATATAAGTCTCTCACGACTCCTTGCGCCTTGATCGTCAACGCGGCGACGCTTTGAAGACGAAGACAATGGCTGGAATTCAAAAAACTGCTGATTGAGGCCCATGATATTATCTGCGTTTTGCCCGATTAATGAATCTAGACTAGATGTTTGCCGATGTGAAGAATGCACGGTGCGTCGTGATTGTAACGGCCTTGGGTCTTGCTGGGCAGATGCTTCATTTGAAGGACGTCTCTGGATGTCCTGCAAACTGGACGTTGGCCCGATCGGTGCGGATATTATTTCAGATGCTACACCAGTAGAGCTTTCAGCCGGTGATAAGGCTTCTGAACCTTCCTCCCAAGGGCGTCTAGGTCGTGAATTATGAGCCATCAGAGAGTCTTGCTCCGAAAGCTGGCCATGCGGCTTCAAGATAGACTATGCCGTATAGAAAGATCCCGAGGAATATACGAGATGGTCTTTTTATTTTTCGAAAAGAATCAGCAGTGCCGTAAGTGCTAGTTTTAGCTCGGGGTGATCGGAGGTTGAAAGTAAGCTGACACCAAACCTGGAGATGGGAATAAGGGTGTTCCTAGGGCCTCAATTCTTGGTTGCGACAGATTCCCAGCTCTTAATAGAATGTTCTTAGCCATCGTCACATCACCTGAGACGCTAAGTTGCGATGTACGAAGCAAGGTGTACGAAACAGGTTGAAGACTAATCAGCAGACGGATGAGTGGAGGGTAAAAGGCTGATTGGCAGTTGTTGGCAGAGAGGTACGCAGGTACCTCAGGCGAGTTTGGAAAATGGTGACAGGGTGCAGCAGTTCACCACGGATTAGAGATCATTGAATACGATGCACACTGCTTGAGGGGATGAACAGGCTAAGCATGGGAAAAGCAAGTTGGTTTGCTGCAAAGTGTGGCCATAACTACGACGACATTGCTGAGTTGATATTGGTTGATATTTGTAAGCTCTCAGTTAAACTCTAAATGACGCCCATGCGCTATGCATGTATCAGCTGAATCATCAATGACGGGATCAGATTTGCAGATCGGTCAGTAATAATACGCTATGCCAAGCGGACTAGGAGAGATATTAAAGAGGTTGGAGACTGAAAACGTTGAAGATCTGACCTGCGGCCATCCATAGGATATATATTCAGAAAGATTAGATTTGTGGAGAGTAGGGAACATGTAGTCAAGCCCGAATATTACCGGGATAGAATACGATACACATTTCGATTATGAGCATTGAGGCTAAAAGCGAAAGCAACTGATCTACAAGGTCCAACCCCTGTCGAACCACAAATTGATATTGTGGCTCATGAATTTCGCAGTTTCATCAACACGCTGTATCACGACATTACTCCTCAATATGCTTAGAGGACGTAGCTCTACCTTAGCTATAGAATACAAGATATTCTTAAGCAGCAATAATTTTATACAGCTCTACAATACAACATCAAAGTTTTTGTTACGGCTAACGCATTTATGGTTCGACAGGGGTTGGACCTTGTACGGTACTGTACAGAACGCTTGGACAGCCTTGACGATCCCAGTAACTATCCTGGTGGTGCGCGCAAGTTTGTGCGGTAAGTAGTGCTCTTAACTCGGTTGGCTCATCATGGTTGATATGTTTACACTGCAGGAGGATTGAAGTAATAGTGCAGAAGGAGACTTTGATTGTGCATGGATGGACAATCTTACTACCTATTTCGGTAAAACCTCAGGTCTGAGGTGCTGGGTGGATACAGTACCTGTGTATGATCGCGCGAGATGGCCAGCCTGTGAGCCCTTGAATTGTAGCACTGATGGACATGGGGACGATCGTCTGGTCAAGGTTCGTATTCGTATGTGATGGAGATATGGTTCCATCTCATTGATGCGCCCCAGAAAGAATTATGCATGAACATTGAAGAAGACGAGTATGAAAATAGGAGAAAGAAAAGACAAAAGATACCTGTGCTTGGATACCTATTAGAAGTTAGGCAATGTCAATCTAATGAGTAAGCAGTTTAATCTGGTAGCAAGTACACAGTAAGCAAGTCGCCGGCGGCTCCCAAACGTGTCAAAACCGGAAGTCAAAACGATCCGCGAGATCCGGTTAAGCGCAACTGCAGTCCTCTCAACTACATCCCATGCCATCTGATGCCAACCTTGCTCACATCTCTATCTACACACTGAAATCGGACATGCAGGGGGACTAGCCCGAAGCTGCCGTACTTGTCCTTGATCAATACGGATATCGTACCACACTGGGACCAGCTGCTCATGCAGGTAGCATACTACGATTATAGAAGCTTCCAAGCTTTCCATCATTGATCGCGATCCAAATCATTTGATTACTGACACACGTGTGCTGGAGATACATACCACTGGGTTTTCGCTCACAACGAGACCATAGAACGGAATTATCGCCTCTCTCAGGCACTCCATCAGGTGTCTACTGCCCTCAACGCGGTTCATCATCAGCCGGATCGTTGCTGAATTTGTATCATACTCTCTTCGAGTCACCGCAGTTCCCCTAACTTCCAAATACTAGTGCTGGGTGACAGTCTAGTCAGTGCCTCAAGGAATCAGGGGATGAATCATCATGAGGCTAAGATTCAGCTTTACTTAACCTCGTCTCATCAGCTCGATTCAATTCAAAGAATTGTTCTTTGGCTCTGAACCAGTCATATTTCCGAGCTTAGATATCTATCCCGAGTGCACAAATTTCATATGAGCCATAGCACTTTATTCACACTTGAAGGGCGCCTCATCTGTCTGTCACTGGCCTGACATTTTGATGGGCGTTGAACGATTACTCGGCGACAACCACTACATTTTAGCCAGAGAAAGAGCAAGGAGTAGGGACCCGACGAACGTGTGTTTGTTTGGAATTGAGACGCCTTTGGCCAGAGGCAGCGAGATGTTTGTGAGTTTTCGCTTACCTATGGCCTTACACGAGATGCACGAAGATTGGCATCAATCGGCATGGAGAAAGAACACAGACATGACACAATGATGTTCGAAGCATTCATTTGTGAGCTAGACCTTACGCAGAGGTAGAGCTGTGAAAGAAATTGCAGCTATCTTGCAGTGATGGCGGCATCACGATATTTAGGCGGTATCCTAGGAGACGACACCAATATTTTTAGCACTCCCAAAATATCCAAGCTCCTGCCTTCAATAATTTTTTAAGGAAGCTTGCTCCAGGAATCATTTCACTGCTATCGCGCTTTTTAGGTTAAGCCTTCTCAACCGCTCAACTATCCTCAGTCATTCACTAGGACGTGGGTATCGTCGCCTCAACCGGTTGTGTAAACAAGGCTAGCAAATCTTCTTTCACTTCTCCGTGTCTGAACAACGAGATTGCGAAGTATTTGACGTTGCTCCTTCCAGGTTGCAATTCAAGCCGCGCAATGAGGAGCGTCTATTGTCGCTGGCTTTATTGTTGCGTGTCAACAATAGGAACCGCACCAACTCGCGTCCATACCCTTCTTCTCGCTGATCTCATTTGCGTACCTCCAACGCAAACATTCTGTGATTCTTTCAATTCGTTACTTTCAAAGCGCCGTGAATTGCCTTATCTACGCGGTCACTACAGCAATCATGAATCTGAATTACGAGGCTTCAATAGAGTCGTCTACGGTCCAAAAGTTTCTTCCATCACTGGACTCGGAGGGATATCGCAAACTTTTGGCAATCAACAGAGCGCAGAAGCAATTGACACTTCCGCGTACTGCCGAGGATATAGCTTTTAAACTCCTCGAGCTGACATGGGATCTTCATCATCACGAAAAACATGCTGACATATGGCGACGCCGAGTAAGTTCTGTCGGAGCCTCATAGACAAGAAATAGTATTCTAACAGTTTATAAGTTCCGAACCGCAAAAGCTCATCCACTCAAAGTGATATTGGAACGAGTTCTTGCCAAGACGCGATCTCAACCTGTTCCAGAGTCTCTCATCGACGTCTTTGTCGATCCCAATGGCAACAGTTCTCGACCGCACAGCATAGACTCCGTCTCGGATCTACCTTGGGACTCGTTACCTGATCTTGGCGACGAAGATTGGGAATATCTTTACTATGCCCTTGTCTGTAAGCTTCGAGAGCTCTATGTCGACATGCAAGCTCGATACAGCTGTTCCTTCATTGGCATCCAACACGTTCTACATGATCGTGGCCAAGATGGGGACAGTCCTGGGGAGCCTTTCAAGGTGGAGAGCATGAGAGATTACATTATCTCATACTGGTATCTCTTACATGATGATACATTCACTTCTGAACTCAATTCTGCGATCAAAACTCGGAAAATTGGTCTGCTTAAAGGCTCTAGCCTAGCTCCATCCTTTACGAACGATCCATATAAACCTTTTCAACTTCCAGCCAGTCACTTCCGGCCTACTACCCTACTCATGCAAAATACTGTCCACGGTCTCAAGAGCATTGGTCCAGACAATATGGAAGAGATCATGAACACAGTCTGCCATAAATACGGCTTGGATGGTTATGTCACGCCGGTTCTCTCGCCGTTTCTGAAGACTCGTGATGGACACTTGAGCGAGGGTCAACTGAATCTGAAGTTAGAAGATCAAGACATTTTCGAGTCACCCTTGGCAGCTCGCGCGCGGACTGCTTTGAAAGCTCCTCCTCATGCCCAAGCTATTCAACAATCTCCTGGCCCAGTCGGTGGATATATCTTGCAACCTCGAAGCTTCGAGTCTCCAGCACAAGCGGCTGCTCAGGTCCCATATAGCTCACAAGTCATACGACAGAGCCATCCTAAGACACCGCAACGTTCGAATGCCAATCGCCGTGACGATGTGCAATCAATGCACGTTGACATCCACGGCAATCCCATAGCACCATGTGTTTGCAAGATCGGCTGTGTTTGTAAACCCATCTGTGACGACTACGCTGTGCCATGTATCTGCCAACTCAACGGCAATACGCCCAAAATCCCAACTCGTCGTAGACCTCCCATCGCCCATCTCTCCCCATCACGCAACAGCCGAGCTCCACCAAGCTCCCGCTCACCCACGATTCCCGAAAATATCAACGAAGACGAAAGCACGACTCCCACCCAAAAAGCTCTCCCGCCCGTCTTTTTCAAAATCCCGAGCCCCTCTTCAAATCTCGCACCCTCTTCTTCTGCACCAGACCTACAAATTGCAATCCATGGCAACCTCGTTCGCTCACCAACTGCAGCAACACTTCGAACCAATCTTCGCAGCAACATGGACCGCTCACCTTCGCCTAAGCACAAAAAGACCGTCTCTTTCGACGAATCAGTTCCATATCAAGACTGTCCACCGCACGCTGTCCAGCCGCCACCACCACCTTCAAAAGACTATGCCACCGAATATACGCAACTCCTCCCTGACTATCCCGCCAATTCACCAACCGCTCATCACACACGCTCCGTGCCATCGAACCAGTCAATTCATCCAGCCGACATCCTCGCCGCCTGCCGTACCAAGAAATACGCAGAGCCAAGCAGTCCGCGCGCAAGTATGCGTATCCCATTTACAGACAATGGATACTATGATTCAAGCCCACCTCATCAATTCCCAGAACCACCTAGTCCACCGCCAAACCATGCTCTTCCTACACCACCGCGTCCGCCACCACCAAATCACCCACTACCCTCTCCGCCTCGACCTCGTTCACCACAAGCTCACTCACCACCTGCGTCCCCAACCCGATCAAGCCCACAGCGACCAGGCCAAGTAAGTCCCCCACCCCCCATGACGCACCCAGTACTAACCATACAAAGCCCCGCCACGTAAGCTACGTCCGAGCCGGCGGAAACATGAAATTCGAAGACCGCGAACTCATCGACCCACCCTTCGCGCCACCGCCCATCGCCCCGCGTGCATTCTCAATGAGCAGAGATGAGTTTCTGGCTCGTGTAAATGCAGCTCAGGCGGAGACCGATCGTACATCACAGGGATCCGAAGGCCAAGGACCTACCATACAGCGAAGCGAGACTGGCGAATCCGAGAAGATGGAGCGGAAGCGCGAGAGTGGCAGTCCCAAGAAGCGCGAGAAGTTGAAGAAGCGGGTAAGTGATTTATTTGCATGGCGTAAGAGCGTTGGCGAGGAGCGTGATGACTGAGATGATGTTGCGCGGTGTACTGGCTGGCTACTATGATGGAGGATGAGTAACCTGTTGAGGATGGGATGGTTTTGATTGAAGCTGTTATGATTATGAATGATACCCAGGAGTGAAGGCGTTCCAAGGCGAAGCCGTAAGGCGTAATGTCTGATTTGTTAATACACGCCCATGGGTATGTACGAATTGAGCTCAGGCTCATGATAAATGTATAAATATCAATATCACATTGTCATGTGTATAAGAGGGGGAATTCAAAAACATTAAACCGAGCTACTACGCTCAATGCATTATTCTCGTAGAAGTACCTCGTAGAGTACACAACGTACAATCTAACATGCCCACCCCAACAGACATCCAGCAACTAGCCCAGCCAAGAGCCATTTCATGAACAGTCGATAAACAGAAAACACCTGCCTGCGCTTCACCGCCCGATGAACACGCCCATGGTCCAGCGGGCGGTGGCGATACTCTATTGCAGAACAAAGTGAAGCCAAAAGAAAAAGGTTCAAAGTCAAAGAAGAGGTCCCAAATGGGAGACGCTTTGGAAACAAAACCAAGTCCTTGGGTGTCGTCTAGTAGCTTAGAGGGTCTCGATCCCGTGCTCAAAGAGGAATGTTAACGCTCCAGTGATCGCTCCAATGGCTGCTCCAAAATGTCGAATGGCGGGTGAATTAAGTCTTAGAGATATCAAATGGTATGGCAGGGAGTACGAAAAAATGCCATGCATGCACAAGAAATGAAGCAGATGCGATAAGAGTAGAAAGCTGCGCCGCCAGAGCGCAGAGGAAGACGTTTTGTGCGTGCCAGGATGGGAGAGTTGTTGTAGTAACGCGCGAATTTGCATGTCAAAAGCCGATGCTGCGAAAGTGGGTATAGTTCTGAAAAGGCTCGCTAGTGGAAAGATTTCGGTGATTCTTCTCTCCAGTATTGGTATAAGTGTCGTAAAAAGAAGTCGCGGTTGTTTCTACGAATTTCCTGGTTTCTCCTCGGTATCAATGTGCCAAACAACATAATTGGGTAGGCCGTATACTCCAAAGCCGGCGCGCTTGGCCATTTTGGCAAAGCCTTCGGTTTCTGCTTGATTTTCGAATGGATAGCAAGGGAAATTAATGCCTAAATTTCGTGTTAGCGGATAACCTTTGCGAGAGCCTTTTAATACATACCGGATCGATGCACATGGCCTTTGACCATAATATTGACACCTCCAATTCCATCAAGCTGCCATTCCTCATCCTTGTTGTTTCGCCAATCGCCTTCTGTTGCCATATATTTGCGATGAGTCTTGAACTCTTTGTAACCTTTGCTCTGTTAGCATAAAATTCCCATATTGTTAACTTTACGTGCCTTCGGCAATTATAAAGTTTCGATCTAAATTGGCTGTGGCGCGCTTGCTTGCATCTGTTTCTTGCCAGGAGTTGTAGTCGACTATTTCAATCGTCAGTATGTAGTCTTGTCAACTTCTCTCGTCTTGTAACTCACATCGACCTTCAATGTCCTTGGTCTCACCATTGACATCCTTATATCTATGAAACCAGATATTTGGTACCAGAATGTCCTTATTATGCGCAATGAAATCTTCAATGATCTTGCTGGGACTATCCACGATATCAATATCGCGCCAGTAAACCCAACTGTGCTCCGGCTTGAGCGCAGTATATAGCAAGTAGTTGCGCGCTTTTCCCATTTCCATTCGCCGAGGTCCCTGCGCTGCCCACCCATGCCGGACTTTGACATCTTGCGACATTGTGACGCCAAAGTCTTTTTCAACAATCATTGCGCTTCGGAACGCGGCGGGAGTATTTTGTACGCGATCTAACTCTGCAGCAAGAACAGCGAGGGTGTCATCATTGCTATCACCGACAAGGAATCCAAGATCAATGAGATCATGAGGATATGTGAGTTGAGAAAGTAGGTCAAAGTGTTGGGGTATGTGTTGAGCGGCATTTCGTAGAGGAGTTAGGATAAGGATACGCTCTTTGTTGGCGAGTCCTTGTGGTGTGCTTTCAATTGGGTTAAGATTGATTCGGTCAATGGACGTGGCGTTCACAGTGACAGGGGCGTGGTGGTTGAATGTTATGGGAGTTGTATGTTGAGCATGCCATCGCGCAGCTTCGTTCGGGCTCATTTCCATGGGAGGTTTTGCTGGACCCCAGCATACAAATCTATGGCAATATTGTCAGTAAAATCAATCTATTTAATGCCAAGATTGATGTGTTTGACGAATCCTCCAGACACTCGGCTGTTGTCTGGCCAAAAGGCTAAGGATGGCGATGGGACGAACCTTTGCATATCGCCAGCAGCGGGTCTGATTTGTCTCCATACTATTATTATGAAAGCGCTAACGGCAACATATGCCAAAAATCTCGTCTTAAAGACCAAGTTATACACTTTTCTAGCAGGCGGCAGATGTTGCTGGGCCGCCCTCCAGACACCAGCTTTTGGGAGTAATTGTGACATGTCGAAAAGGAAAAAAGAGCGCCCGAGGGCAGATTAGCGATTCGAAAGGACAGACTGGAGTGTTGTAGGCGCAAAATGGAGCCGTGAAGTGGCGGAGTAAATGTATGTAAGACTCGGTGGGAAGGGTAAGGGGTTTTGCTTGGGGCGGAAGCTCTGCGGAAGGGGGAGGATTTGGAGGATGCAGGCGCGACCTGGAGATGGGAGATGATGGCGCGATGCGGAGAAGGGAGGTGATTGTAGTAGCGGAGAGATGTTGGGATTGGAGGTGTTGGTTATGTGAAAGGAGAGGGATTTGGGAATGTAGTAGTTGGTGTTGAGGTGGTCCAAAGTCGAGATACGAGAATGGTACAAAGTGGTTAGTCTGATAATGATGGATCCGGGTCGCAGCGTCGCTTGAACTTTTGGCAGTCGCGGTACACTCTACGGTAAAGGAAGCTAACGTAACGCTCCTGACTTCTTTAGAGGTTAGTGCGTGCCTCAGAAGCTTGGCACGCGACACCCGTTGCTGACTTCGAGGCCTGTCAATGGTTGGATTGGTTGGTTCGGCGCCGCATTCGCCAAAGAGGGAAGCTACAGACGCGTGGTTGCTCTAATCTTAACATCGCGCCTTCTAATCCTATCAATCCCTTTCTTTTCCACTCTTTACCAGTGTACCACTTAGACATATCAAATGTAAATCTGTCTTTTGTACATCTTTATATCTTTCTTTAAGGCCAACCTCTATGATTCTGTATGCTTATCAAATGCCAGTCCCTAACTGTCACTTGTCATTCCTTTCTCTTCTCTCATGTCATGCTTACCCTGCTAATCGATGCACTCCCTAACTAGCGTCACCAGCTTGACCAGCATCCCCGTAAAAGATATCAAAAATATCCCAAATCCCATATGCTAATCAAGAGAAGCTGGATCTTGGTTTCCAGAATTTCTTTACTCTGTTTCTTACGCATCTTCATCACATCAACCCAAGCCTCAACGAGTTTCCTAAACATAGGTGTGTTCGCATAATAATGCGAGCATGATTAGTATATCTAGGTAGGTACTAACTCTATCGTACACTGGCATCTCCTATTCAATTCATTCATACCATTCATGCCGTGACCGCAATATCACCACCACTTCGAGTCTTGAAGGTGTGGAACTGTACAAATATAATCGCGTCCTCTGCTATAGTACCGATTGACCCAATAAGCCACGGCAGATTCGTAAGAACATAGTCTCTTTCCAGCGAATGGAATAAGATCTGTATCAATCATTAGCAGCTTTCCGATACCAATGCGTCAGCAACTTACTCCAGCACCATAGGTAGCATTTCCTAGAAGCGACAGTATGAAGAATAGCAATGAAAGACCCTCGCAGGACTTTTCTCTCTGGTTCTTCACAATCTGTGGTATCCGCGCTCTATAACACACATCAAATTAGCCGGAAGTCTTCCCCATAATCCCACCAATATGACTCCAGTTCTTGTTCAAAGTGACTTACCCAAGATAGCACACCGCACTCGCATACCCCAAAACCTGCGCTCCCAATGCAACCGGCAGATCACCCATATCTCCTCTTCCCTGCCCTGGCGAACCCGCATGCCCACTCTTCACCGGCTTCCACACGCCCGCTCTCCAAGCTAGTGCCCATCCCGCCGCGCCCGCCACGCATACCATAATCACACTCAAACTGTTCTTTAACCATCCTCGACTATCGCCTTCCTCTTCCACAATTTGACCTAATGCAGTCGCACTAAGACTGCGGCGACGTGAAACCGTTGAACTAGCGGTCGAGCTTCTACGGCGCTGATGCGAGCCTGGAAGACCGAGATTCGATGCAGAATGTTGCGAGTTCATGGACGATTGGCGTGAAAGGAGCGGTTCGTGTTCACTATTCGTAGGTACAGGTAGGGTAGCCGAGGATTTGCGGCGCTTCACAGCGTTGAGACGGTTGTAGTATACGCATTGCATAATAAGAATACAGTCTGCGAAGCAAAAATAGACGGCGAGCGCGATGACGGTAGGCACGAGATGGGCCCATGATGCGCCAAGGAGGTTGGTGATGTCGCCGAGAAACCAGACACTTAGAAATACTAGGGAGATGCCGTCGGCGGATTGGAGGCGGTAGTTTTCGATTAGCTGCGGGACCTGGAAATGATATTGTTAGTGAGCGGATAAGTATTGCTGGGGAGTGTCAAGTTACGAGGAGGAATATCCATGCGGCGAGAGATATTGATCCGAATATGCCGCTTAGTGCTTCGTTCCATGTTAAAGGGATTGGTTTGGCCGTTATGATCTCCATCGTTTGAGAGTGCTAGGATTGTGGAGGATAGGAAGTTGCTATTGAATATTGATGGGGAAACGAAGCTATGAGGAACCGAACGTAATGAGGACCCGAAGGATAAGGAAACCGAGAAGAGGAGGAGGAATGGGTTTAAGAGCGTGTCTCAGCGTATCGCCATTGATAAGAAGAGTGGGAAGTGAAAATCGGACGGACTCTAATAAGAGGGAGAGTTGTAATAGAGAGGAGAAGATTGATGGTGGAGGTTGACGCTCGGAACTAAAAGATAAAAAAGCACCAGCGATCAGTGATGAGAGACATCACAAGAGCAATATCAATGCGCTAGTCAGTCTAGATCATCCGATGTCTTCCCCACACCATCTTGATCTTTTTACAAATTTATATGCAGTAGTATGCACTCGACTCTTTCCTTTCTTGACGAGATACTGGCGTGGTACAAATCTCCATCTTGATCTTGAAGCAGTAACGACCATGAACCCTGGAACGTGGAAACCAGCTTTAGATATGTCAACCAGCTTAATTGTGCTCAGATCATACATATGTATGGGAATACCTCGTGCTTAAAAAATGATAGAATTGCTTTGTTCATTGGTATAGTTTTTTCGATGGTTCTCTATAGCTGTTCGATCGAAGGTAAACAATATCCTGGGCACAACATTATGCAGGCACTTGTTAGCAGATGTGAGATGGGCACGCTGACAGCCGTCTATTCTTTCCCAGAGTAACACGACACCAAGAAGGCCTTGGCCTTTCATGAATGTATGGTACATGTACATAGTACAGGCTAAAATGGAACTTCAGGGCCAGAGAATTATATGCTGATGTTCATGAGCTCCAATCGAGCCTCAGATATCCTAGTTTTCACAGCCTAACCATTTCTATTCAGCAAGATCATTTTTAAGAATATCATTTTCGTTCACATTCCATTTTGGGTATATGCTACAGGTCCAACCTCATCATGGTGCCGATAACAATACCATCGCACTTCTTTCGATAGCTCATGCTCTATACCACTGCAATTCTCGACTCTTTCCCATAACCCTCATTCTGACGCACCCAAAAAGTCGAGAAATGGCAGTCCGCATAACTATCACAGCAACGATTGGTAACAAGCCGTCGAATCGAGCCGAATTCCTCAAGACGCCTGTCGCTTACATGCAAAGTTGTTGTAGAAAACAACAAGAAAAAATGAAAGATACGCAAGACCCACTGTAAGGGAAGGTGAATGTGGGAATCAATAGAGACGCTTCTTCAAAGCATCCCGAACAAGAATAGATTTCTTTTCTCTTTCCTTAAACGCCGTATATCCTGATTCCTGGGTATTATTTATTTTTGCACATGAGTGTCGTGACGAGAGCGGTCCAGAATGAAGCCAGTTGGGGCTCGTGGCTCTGCAACCATGCTCTCTCGGTATTTGGTGGTTTCCCAGTGACGCTGGGTAGCTCCGGGCAGAACGCGCTTGGTCTTGATGACCTTGAGACGGCGGCGTTCACGTTCGTCGACGGCATCTTGGATGACTTCGGCCAGTTTTTGCCATCCGAGACGTTCTCCGAGCAGTGGAGACTCCAGGAGTTCCTGAAGGAGGTTGGTGGGGCTTGAAACCAGGTATGTTGAGAGAAGGATGTTTCGCTTGACGTTGCCAGTCTCCTCGGCAGGCATGGCACCGAATTGAATGGAGGCGAGACGGGGATCGGAGATTGACGGGCGAGTTTCCATCGGGATTGGAAGACGAGGTGCACTGGTCCACTCTGGGGCCGAATGATGAAGCTCAAATTTGGCCGGGAAATGATCAATGACATAGGAATTGATACGAGCAAGAAGATCTCGTGCGAAGTTATCGTAGAAGACCTTGAGTGCGGAATCGCGGATCAGGTGTTCGTCCAAAGTGGCATATAGAGTCTGCTGCGCGAACGCAAAGACAGCCTCCAAATTCTCCCAAGTCAAATTGGCAATGGCGTGTCTAACACCATGTATTGAGGCACTGGGAAGATTCAAGTAAAGACCTGCGCCAGCAAGAGCAAGTGCTTGTAGAACACTATCGTTGCCGACCGATCCATACGAGGAGTGGTCAAACGTAGGCAATGGAAGTCCGTACAATGATCCAATAACCTCTGCAACCGCCGTGGCTGTTGTCAAGGATTCTGGAACTTCAAGGCCTAGAATCTTCTGTCCTTTTGGATTGCGATCTGGGTTGGACTGCGCATGCATCAAGTCCCGGAGTGTTGGGCTCCGGGCCATGATCATTGCATGAGCTGGAAAGTCAGGCAAGCGTGAGTTTCCTTTGGGACCAAAGATGTCCAGCGCGTAGTCGGCAAAGTCGCGATTGGAAAAGTGCGAGGCCACCCAATTTGCCACTGCGATCATCTCCGGTGGGGGTCCAAACATTGCCTGAGGATACGGCATCATGCCTTGAGGACCGTAGCCTTCAAGCATAGAGGAAGATTGAGATCCTGAGCGTGACAGACCATGGCCATTGACGGGCTGCGGGAATCCATGGCTTGGTGGAGTAAAGTTCGCCGCAGGATTCCACGCAATTGGGGAAGTCTGTGGTGGAGGACCAGCAGGCGCGCTATGGAATGGCGGCATGCCGTTTGACTGAGCACCAGAGCTAGGAAAGTTCATGTGCGCAGCGTTTGGCTGTGGGGGAAGAAATCCAGGAGGTGGACCAGTATGATGTCCGTTGACTGGAGCCGAGAATTGATTGACATTTGGAGGCATGTAGACAGACGATTGGCTAGAGTATGAATACTCTGGATTGTGGCGAGTGAAGGGGACTCCGTTCGGTGGCATGATGGGCATGTTCTCGTCGTTGGTGGTTGCAGAGAAAGTTGCAGAGGCACTGGATGGAGGAGACTCTGTAGGAATAGCGGAGGGTTTTGTATCGTCAGACTCTATAGATGGATGATTAGACTGAGACTGCAACTGAAAACTGAGAGCGTGAGGATTCAATGGGTGAGTTTTACCAGTGTTGTTCTCTGAAAAGCTGTCCCCTGGAGAAGCCAAGTTGACATGCGCCTGCTCTTTTGGTTCAACAATGCTAGTATTCACAGAAACCTCTGAAGCTGGTTTAGTAGTCGACTCTTGTAGAGTTCCGGGTTTGCCAGTAACGACTTTTTTGTCAGCAATAGGGGCGGCTCCAGTTTGATGCGCGTTGGCAGCTCGGTTGGCGGCTTGTAGTCTAGCCGACTTTGATTTGCCATAATTTAAAGGAATAACTGGACGGATGCGACGCGCGACAGGTTTTTGATTTGCAGCTGGCTGCGACATAATGGGAACAACATTGGGCGCAATGGCGTGGTGAACAGCGTTGGAGTCATTAAAGTGCGGCGCCATGTTTATAGGCCAGGTAGAGCGGGTGTAAGACGTCCTGGTAGAATCGAGCAAGAACAAGCAACTCCAAGATGAATCCGCTGGAAGTAGCAGCAGCGAAGGTCTATCTTGGAGTGCCTCGGAAGGAGGACAGTAATGGAGTGAAAAGTGAGTAGAGTAGTGAGAAGGTGAGAATGTTGATTGACAGTGGAGTTTAGTTGGGTAAAGAGGCCAGGCGCGGAGGTTGGTAATGCAGTGGTTATTGCCGGATCGGAAGCCTTGACATTCAGTCAAGTTCCAGGTTTAGAGTTAGTCCCACCAATATAGCAGTCAAGCAGTCAAAGCAGTCTAACAGTCTATGGAAGGATCCGAAGGCCGCAGAAGCGCTTGGAACCTGTGCAACGCGGGAACCAGAAATTTAATCCTGGACTGTTGCCTGAACTTGGGGAATAATTGAAAAGAGTGATAGTGCGCGGAAGATACAGAGCGGTCAAATTCCTAAGAGGACGAGAGAATTACCAACAGGTCAAAGGTTTAAGTCAGAAAAGTAGTGGCCGAATTAGGAACGAATGGATTGAAGTCTTGATGCAAGATGCATCAAATCACATCAACGTCAATCGACATCAAAATCCAAACTAAAATTTCTGCGGGGTATTTTACGCGCATTGATTCAAATGTTGATTGATCAATCAATGGGCTTACGGCCCGAAATCGGATCTTTGAGTAATCGATCGGGCTAGATACCCATCAGCCGAGCCGGGGTCATGATTAGATCAGATCATGAATTTATCTATCTTGACTTTTCAACTCCCTGTCAAACATTTGATGCTCGCGTTAAGCATCTCAACTCTGCCAATTGGCCCCTAACTGGCCCACCATGGCCACATTACTCCCATCCACCCGCTCAGTTCTTGTTCGAGCCCCACACTTCTCAGTTTGCAGGTCATGCCACGCCAGACTGTTCACATCAACTGCTAGGCCTCAGGAAGAGGCCAAAGCAGAGACTAAAGCGGAGACCAAAGCAGAGACCAAAGCAGAGACTACAAAGAAGGAGAGGGGCATATTCGGACGAGTCATAGACATCGCAACCACCAAAGCAATGGCGCCGCTTCAGCGTATCCAAGCCAAGAAAACCGTAGAGCAACGTACAGCCGCTGAGAAGGCCTTCATCGCCGATAGAAAAGCTGCCGAAGAACACGCTCCCGCAGATGAATATACGCCAGCAAAAACATGGCACGATCTAGAATGGGTTGGCTCAAAAGAGTACATCTGGCAAAATACTGCTCCTCGCAAGCAATTACGCCGGTAAGTTCCCTCTTCAGCACCAGATACCATACCTATCTAACCACTCAATCCCCAGATTTGCTCCACGCCAGGCCAAACCACTCAACACCATAAACACCCACATACGTGCCGCCCTAATCGACGTCCTCGCCCACGCCTCCGCCTCCAGTAGCACCAACCCCGGTGTCCTCACGAGCGCCTGTCTAGGCTCCGCAGACGAACTCTACCACCAAGCCATCATCGTCCCCTCCCCCAACGACACCCTATCCCTACACTTCCCCGAACCCCGTCCCGCAAAAACTCTCTTCAAGTCCCTGTCCATCTCCGACATACCCGAAAGCATTCTCGCCGAACCACCGTCCTTGAACAAAACCGCCTGGCGCGACACTCCCCTCCCACTGCCCCTTCGCTTCGCTCTCGCAGCCCGCATCTTCCAACGCAGCGGACGCCGGATCCCAGATGCACAACTGCATCAGCTAAGCACCCCGGCGCTCATGTACACGCACCTGACTACCAAAAAGCCAGAACGACTTAGCCAAAAGGTGAAAGCAGACCGCTTCCTGCAGCTACCAAATGTGGCCGTCGCAATGAAAGCGCCAACGAAAGCGGATATGGATAGATCGGTAGGTCTATGGAAGGAGACACGGAAGGAGTTGGAGAAGCGTGGATTACCAGAGAAATGGCGGCCGATGACGATGAATGAGATGCGCAAGAATGTGGCTAAAAGGGAAGACGGGCAAATTACGCATAAACAGGTGCCGTGGATGGTGAAGGAAGCGGTCGAGGAGGAGGAGGAAGACTGGGAGGATGATAATATGGATTATGAGCAGATCAAGCAGGTTGAGGGTGCGCGGGCTTGAGAGTCGATATGCGGTAGAAAGCCATAAGACTAGGTGTAAAATGTGTCTACAGGTATGTACAACTCCATGTATACAGATGTGTATGATAAATCGACGTTGTAGATTAATTCCATGTTTTGGAGAGCATGTTTCTTTCAAAGCAATTACATTTTTACTTGTAAGGGGTATGAACAATGGTACTTTCAAGCACCTAAGAAAAGTCTTCTTTGACAATGACAGCAATAATAATCAAAGAGCATTACCAAGTCGCCTCTAGAACGACCATCACAAAAGCTCGATCAACCACACTATAATCAGCCGATGAGCACAACTAAGACTACAGTCTAGTCCTTTCCTTCTTCACACACACACCATTAGTAGCCCTCCGATCAACAACTTACATCTCCGTCTTCTTTGGAGCCACGGTCTCCGAACCAACGACACCAGGCGCATCAACCTTAAGATTGCCGGCCTCAATGTCAGCACGGAGATTGTCAAGACGGGAGACAGTTGGCTTGTTGGTGCGCCAAGCTGGAATACCCTGGTCAAACACCTCGTCCATCTCCTCCAGAGTTCGGCCAGTAGTCTCGGGTGCAGAAAAGAACATGTGGATGAAAGCCAAGCCGTTGAACATGGCGAAGATCATGTACATCTTCCAGTTGATGGACCACAGAAGTGGAGGCACGGCGTAGGCGAGGATGGTGTTCCATGCCCAGTTGGATGCGGTAGACAGTGAGACTGCCTTTGCGCGGACCTTGGAGGGGAAGATCTCTGATGGATAAGTCCAAGAGGTAGGTCCCCAGGTGGTAGCGAATGAAGCGACGAAGAGATACGAGAAAGAAACGATAGCCTTAGAGACGCTTGGATGGCGAGTTCCGAGGGACCAGGAGATGTCGGAGTTCTTATCAGTGACTGGTTGGCCATAGGCACCCTGGAGACCACCGGAGATGAAGAGACAGGTCATCATGGCAAGGGAACCAAAGAGAAGAGCTGGGCGACGACCGACGCGATCGAGGTAGAGAATAGCGGGAAGTGTCAGGAGAACGTTGATGATGTACTGGATGGAAGCGGTGAGGAGAGCATCGCCGATGCCAGCACCTTCCATAATGTAGACAATGTAGTACCTGATTCGACATTAGTTATTGTTGAGGCTGATTATATTATAGGACTTACATCATGATGTTCATGCCACAAAGCTGCGACCACATCTGAATACTCATTCCGAGAACCAAGCGCTTGAAGATACGAGGCTGAGCCAATTGACGGAAAGATGAGATGGCTTGTTCGCGTTCGAAGCGGAGAGCCTCCTTGATTTCCTCATATTCAGCAAGTACTTTAGGATCATTAGTGTTGCCACCAGCATGGAGATTTGCCAGGACAACCAATCTAGGGTAAGAGTCAGTCGCGTGAAATATCTATATCTTGAGAAGAAACTCACGCTTCATCCCAACGATCCTTGCTAGCCAACCAACGAGGAGAACGCGGGAACATGAACAGACCGAGAGATAGGATAGCAGCTGGAACAGCCTGGATACCCCATGGGATACGGAATGCAGATGCTCTACTAAAGGTTAGAAAAGTCGCTTCGATAAAGATGATTGTACTGACGGTTGGTTCACATCCTTGGGTCCGCCTCCGACATGAGCAGCACCAAACTGAATGAAGTATTGAATGAGAATACCCCTACGACAATCAGCAACTATCTCAATCAACAAAACTCATCAAAAACATACCAAGTAATAGCCCACTGCTGCAACGAAACTACACGACCACGAATCTCCTTTGGAGCAATCTCAGCCTGGTACACAGGCACCATAGCCGAGCAAATACCAATGGCAATGCCAGAAACCACGCGACCAGCACAGAGATGGCCAATGTTTTGCGCACTACATTGGATGATAGCGCCGAGCACAAAGATGAGGCCACCAATTTGAATGGCTGCGCGACGCGAGAAGCGATCGGCAATGAAGGGTGAGATTAGTGCGCCGACTAATGAACCTGCTGGCATGGAAGCTGTGATGCCGCCTTGCACAGAGGCGCGTGGGTGGTGGAAGTACTGTTTGTAGGCTTCGGTGCCGAGAACACCGGACATGGAGGAGATGTCGAAGCCAAAGAGCATACCGCCTGTTATGACATTATTAGTCTACTTGTTAGGTTAAGAGGTGGATTTGGAGGGTGTGTTACCAAGGGCAGCAAAGCCGCAGATGGCGTAAGTGTTGTAGATGACCATAATGGGCCAAAGTTCGTGTCAACAGAGCAGAGCAGTGGTCGTGTCAACAGAGCAAAGTGGTGATTTTGTCAAGGGATGTAGTTGAAGAAAGGGAAGAAGAAGAAGAAGAAGAAGAACAAGCAGATTGAAAACAGAGTGGTGTTGTATAGCCAGCAACAGGGAGGAGATTGAAGTGAAGAAGAGCTAGGGAGGTCTGAGCGGACAATAAGTGAAGAAGGCAGAACCTGGCGGATGATCTCGTGCGTGGTCAGTTTCCCTCGTTCCTGAGGTGGTTGCACTTCACCATGTTTCTGATCACAAGACGCTGTCGCATTGCCAAAGGCAGTCACTACTGGTACACCAGGAAGGAACGTTGTTGCTGTAAACACTCAAGAGGCAGGAGCGACTGAGGTCAAAACAACAAATTCACTAAATATGCCTGAGAGAACGACAAGAACAACAAAATTGCCTCTGGCCACTCTAAAAATGGGTTTGAGTATTCAATATAGAGTTCCTCCCAAGTATTTGATGGCTTGATTCGGTCCTTCTGAATCTGGGCGACTGGGGCAGACTAGCTGCTTCTGAATGGCGGACTTTGACAAGAGCCCGGCCAACGGACTCCAATGACAGACGTTCCATAAAGAACCATCCATAGTACAGAACACACTGGCCAGGAAGATGATTGAATGGCAAGTCCGGGGCCACAAACTCCCTTGGGTTTGTACTCGTAGCTAGGCCGGTCAAGGCTTTGTCTACCATGTACCATGATGATGGTTCGTGTGCTAAAATCAAAGACACTGGGGAAAACGGCAAGATAGACCTAGACTAAATTAACACACCAAATGCTGTTGAATGTCATATAGTGTGGAGCTCGAAGTTGATCAGATACCACCAATGAAGTGAGGGAGCCATAAAAACCCTGGGAATTGGTAGAGTCCTAGATGATTTCAGGGATAGTCTAGAGCCCTGTGCTTGCCGTGTGCGTTTAACCAGATTAATTGATAGAACGAGGAGACTACATTATGAGCTTGGCAGAACTACCTACTAGACACAAAGTGGAAGCTGATGTTGGTTTTACATTTCCTCTTGTAAGCTAAAGTTGAATACTGTGTTGTGGACAGGTCTGGGAACATAGAGTACCGCAGTCACCTAGAAGCAAACAGTGTACTTCACAGTTTGTCTAGATCCGATCGTATAGGGCAGCGCTGACAGTTACATTCGATAAATGTCCAATCTTTTGAAACCTTTCACCTTCCCAAAGTAAGACGTAGTGTATCAGTGAGATTCGGCTTTCTGCAGATGTTCGTAGTTGGATAAAACGAGCACATGGCTTAGACGCTGTAGTGTAACCAACCGTTCGGTTACATCTAGATGTTCTGTGATCCTAATGATAAGATGTCCTTGGCCGGAAGAGAGACAGCGTCAGGCACGCATAATCTGAAATACAATACACCAGTCAACTTTGCATCAGGCGTAATTATAATCCATAGCCAGCGAGGCAAAGGAGGACGTTGAAATTAACTCAAGGGTGGAGAACAACGATCGCTGATTCGACTGGACTCGCAGGGACCAGGGGTTCTTATAGCGACTATCATTGACTATCAGCTTGATTGATAGATTCAATGAAAAACCAAAAGAGAGAGGAGGTAGAGCGCAAGAACTAATGCTGATATCAAAGTATATTCGATTAAAACATATTCTATGCCCTTACACCATCGCTTCAAAATGCTTGGGAGCATGTAGCCCGTCGAATAGGATCGAGGCAATGTACTCACATGCTATTTGCCAAGTGCACGTTAGATATGTGCGAGGAGAGGCACATATGTAGAGAGGCTCCTTGATGATCCAGCAAGGTGGGTGCAACGTAAGCGGAAATATCGTGTCTCATGAATCATATCGTACATAGCCATAAGCAACTAGCCCGGCACCAGTCCCGGTGGACCTTGTTGTGAATCTTGCTGTGAATTCCCCGGTGACCCAGTGGCTAGACTAGCATTTGGATTGGGAGCGACAATCTCTGGCGCCAAAACCTCGTCGAACAAGGAAACCTGCGGCATGCGACCCTGTCCCACCGACTCAATTATACTCCACGCTCGTCGTAGTTCATCGCGGATAGCTACAACACCATGGTGGTGCACCGTTCGTGCAACATTATGGTTATCTTCGATTGGACATTCAATAGCCAATAGATAACGTTGTCGAACTTCCACGTTATTGACCATGGTATTCGATGCGCCAGTCCAGTTCTTAGAAGCCTTGCTCACGATGCCACTCACGTTTTTAATGGCCACTACTTCGTCCTTCCACTTGAAACCGCCTCTAGCGACACGCGATCCTTGATGCGCGTAGTAGTGGAAGAAACCGCGTAGTAACGAACCAGTTGATTCGGTGTTGCGGGTGATTTTGCGTTGGATGGCGAGACGGCGAATTTCAGTTTCGTTATCTGCAAATGAGACATTGAAACCATCGACTAGGAATTCGCGATCGTTGGCGCCAAAGTGATGGAGGTTTGGTACTACTGGTGGAGTTGCGACGTTCATGAGGTAGTGTAGGACCAGTAAGACCCAACCATAAGAGCAAAGGGTTCCGCTGTAACTGTTGTTGATCTTTCGTTGCTTTGCCCATGCCTTGATAAAGATAACCATGTCATGAACTCGTGGGTCACAAGCATTGTAGCACCGGAGCAATTGAGTGTTGTACATGCCCAATATTGACCGGAAGCTGATGTCGCATTGGTATCCTGCTCCAGTTTTTGGGAAATCAAGTGGACCAGAAGGTTTCTCTCGTCGCCAAAAGGTGGACTTTTGACCTTCTTGTTTATCTTTGTTCTCATTTGAAGATGGATGAGCAGACTCAGAGTCTGCTTTTTTGGATTCGTTTAATCCAGACTTGGACTGGTCTTCTGTTGGAGTTTTCACCTCCGTGCCTGCCTCAACTGGAGAAGTTGGAGTAGTAGCCGATACATCACCAGCATCAACTTCATTTTGCCATTTTTCATGCTCTTCCGTGAGCGCAGTGAGGAGTTCTAGGGGTGGCTCTTCGCAGATCTTCAGTATTGGCACTCGAGTTTTTGTAAGAGCTCGAGCTCCAATTTTCTCGGCTAAGAAGACCTTCTCTAACATACGAGGAATTTCTTCTGGTGGTAAATCAGGCCGCGGCCCATCCCAAGAGCAGATGATATCCATGTCCGAGCCGGTGACAGCAAAGCCAGAAAGAATACTGCCATACGGAATGAATCTCAGGGTGCTTTTGCTTTCAGGGTAGGCATCCCGGAAAGCCTTTTGACCAAGTGCTTCTAGCTTGACACGGAATTCTTCTCGCATAGCAACTTCCTCCGGGTTCATTGAAGTTTGAGGAACCTTCTGTCTGGCAATTTCATCAAGGAATTTGGCCTGTGTAGCAACAGTAGCCGCATAGTTGTTGGTGTTAGGTCGGTATTGTTGCCGCTGGTACTGATTATTTTGGTACCCAGATGATTGTGGCCGGTTTGGTGATGATTGTGAGAGAACTGGAGTATTAGACGCAACGAACTGCCCTCGCTGTTGCGGGGTTTTGACGTAGTCTAACAAAGAAGCGCCTCGGGGAGAATTGTTCTGTCGCGATTGTGTCTGATGATGGTTTGGGTATTGTGGTCCGCCATAGCCTGATGTGCGATTTTGGTATCTTGGTGGTGTGGAGTGATTGTTATTCTGAGAATAAGGACGGTGAGGCTGTTGATTGTTTGCTGGATTATTTTCCTGGTTGGGACGTCTATTGTCTGACAATCTCAGTTGTTGGACAAGGTGGTCCATTTGATTGATTTGATTATCCATTACTGCAAAAGGCAAACTTGAGGATCGATACAAAAAAAAGGTGCGACTTGTCGCCTAGGACTGTAGGGTGTTGGCTTGAAAAGGCAGCGACCAAATATTGTTTGGCCAGTGCGATTGCTTGGTCGTTGGTACCACGGTTGGAGCAAACAGAACTTCAACCATAGGATGCAAGGAGGGTGCACATTTGTTGAATTATCGGACTATGATGCCGCGCTTGAAGCAAAGAGTTGTTAGAGATTACGCATTAAAAGCGCAGGCGATCGAAATTATGTAGTTGCTGAGAGTAAGTGTGAAGTTTGCTGTTGGAGGTTGGAGGTTGGAGGTTGAAGATATCCTTGCGACAGTAGTTGCAAGTTGATCTGTGAAGTTTGGAACCAAGTGCAAGGATGACCTCACCTGTCTCAGCGCGCTAAGGTGATGCAGCGGGAGCTACGCTATATCGGTACTAGCTTGTTTGCGAAATATCAGCACCCCAAGACATAGCAAATGCATTTTATCCTCAACCCGCATATGGAGAAGGCACAGGCCGCTACCTGATCTCTGCCATGTCATTGGCTCAGTCGCTGCATACTGCTTTCACTCAACATTCCGTAACTTCAAGCATTCCTCATTGTCACCATTCTGCCCTTTTGACTGCTTTGACCCTCTATTACTTTCTCTGAACTACATGCTGAATCGTATCAGCGTTCTGCTACCCGCTTGATCGTAAGCAAATCAACACACCATCATCATCCTCTTGCTGCTTTGTTATAACCCTACATCATAGCTCTCGCACGGCTACCCGCCTCTATACAACTACAATGAACGGCGCAACTCCTCCCACAGGGACAAATGGCTCTCCATCAGCACAACCTATCCGTCGAAAGAAGCCACCAGTCAATCCGCTGGTGGCCAACCGTAGACCCAAGCCAAAAGCCACTCGCCCACTTCCATCAAAGCCCCAGGCCACGCCCGCTCGAACTACTGCATTTACACAGAAGGCCCCGGATGCGGCCCCGGAAGGCGTCAAGAAGTACCCAGTATTCACAACGAAGCGCGCTCTACTCGAGAACCTTAGATACCATATCGCGAGAATGCAATTCAAAGGCGACATTGACATTACAGATGACAACACGTTCACCCGGCCAGTACGACTTCATCGACGCGATCCTGCCTCTAAACCGATAAACGAAGATGAGCCTGTCACACCTGATCCTGAAGATATCGCGAGACAGGAACTGGAAGCCAAAGAACAAGAGAGAGTGGAAGCTCTCAAAGCAGAAAACAAGCGCATTCGCGAAGAGAACCAGAAACAAATCGCGCCAACTATAGCTTCCACTAAGAAAAAGGCGAATCAGAACAGACGCAAAGTTCAACCAGTATATCGACCCAATGATGACCCGGAAGCTACCAAGAAGCATCGGCTACGATATGAGGAAACTTATCCTTGGCATATTGAAGATGATGACAACAAGCAGGTCTGGATGGGCACGTTTGAGCAGGCGTTGTCTGATTGTCATCTATTATTCGTCCAAGAGAAGGGTCAGTTCTCGGTGCTTCCTTTGCAGAAGTACTACAGATTCAAAGAAAAAGGCAAAACGAAGCAGCTGGATCTAGACATGGTCGATGAATTAATGAAAGCTAAGAAGAAGGAACCTCGTTTCATCATGCTCAAAAAGCTGGAAATTCAAAAGGCCAACAAAGAAAAGGCGCTTTCGTCCGATCAGCGATTTGCCAAGAAGGGTGCTAAAATGTTCAAAGGGGAGAATCAAACAGGTATGGGAGGAGGAGGAGAGGATGGCATGTTTGGTGGAGAGGATGCGGGCGCTCCTGAAGAGGTGGACTTTGAGAATGACGAGCTGTTTGCCGATGATGACGAGGACCAACTTGTCGAAATTGAGGATGAGGACGAACTCAAAGAGACCATCGACAAGATCAAACGCGAGCAACTCGGTGCCAACTACTTTGACGTACTTGACGAGGAACAGGTTGACAAGGAAGAAGATCTTCGGCTGGAGCGTGAGCAAAAGGCCAAAGCAGACGAGAAAAGAATGCGGAAAGCTCTTCTCAAGCGTGAAGGCAACTACAACTACGAGGCCGATTCTGATGACGAGAATCCGTATGCTTCGGATGTAAGTTACCCAATGGACTTCTTTTTAAATTGATGCTAACCTTTCGCAGTCTGATGATACATCTTCTGAAAAAGAAGAGAATGAAGAAGAAACCTCGTCTCAAAAGCCCAAAGAGGAAGAAGAAGCTGTAACAAAAGGTGATTCCACTCCATCCGGCAGAAAGAAAACAGCAAGCACTCTCGCGGACAAGGTCAAGCGTTCTGGTGATGTTGAAATGTCCGAGGCTAGTGGAAATGAATCTACAAAGAACAAGAAAAAGTCCAAGACACTCAAGCGACCAGGCTCTCCCGATATCTCTGGTGTCAGCGGCAATGAATCAAGCCGCAAAAAGCAGAAAGTAGGCGATAAATCGAATCTGAAGGCTCCAATGGCTCCAAACCGAAAGGTATCTGCTTTGAAAGGAGCAGGTTCCGGTAGCGAAAGTGAGAGCGGCCCACGAGGTCTCCATCGTATGAAGTCTAGCAAAGGTCCATCGCCTTCTGGCTCGCGAGCGCAAAGCCCGGCTGGTCGCGCTAACGCTAGTCGGTCTGGTAGTCCAGCAGGTAAGTTCCTCACTGAGTAGATATCTTCAAGCACCATATACTAATTGAGCTTAGTGTCCGGCTTGCCAAGTTCGGAAGAAATCATCGCAGCAATACCTGTTGGCACTGGCATCAAAGTCGGCGAGCTCTCGGCGTTGTTCAAGAAACGCGTTGCGCCCTCGGATTTTTCGGCTTTTATACAGCTTGTGCGCTCTGTCGCCAATTGGGATAAGAAGTCGCAACTTGTCACCCGCAAATCATAGATACCCATTGAAATCGCCATATACGGTTACCGCTTTCGACACCTTTTATCATTTCCATGCGTTTGTAGTGCAATCTTAGCGGTGGTTGAGCGACAACTTCTCCAAGAACAATTGAGTCCTGTCTGCTCAATAGGATAGGCCAAAGGGACGGGTCACTCACAACACGGTGCTGGCCAAGACATTGGAATTCCATTACATGATCTGCTCTTAGCTGGAGCACTACCTGGATAAGATGTATTGACCAGGTTGAAATGTAGTTTGAGTATCAACATATGCAAGACAATCACCATTGCCGCTGTCACCATGATCCTGAATATCAAATGCTGCAGTCGCACACCGTATTTCTTCCTCCTTGTTATGCTTTAGCGCTGCTGAATTCTCGACATAACTCAACTCTCCCATTGACAGATCTCTACATCAAATGCTTCAGAGCTATCAAACATTACTGTCTTAGAACTATTGCACTATTGCCCGTTATATCAAACCTCCTACACTAACCACCCACTCAATGCATCTCCACGTCCTCCCAAAAACGAATCCCTCGCTCCCCCTCGAACCGAAGCGACGTTCAGTTCAGCGCCAAATTCCATATCACCTCGCCTAACCACAGCATAAACGCACCTAACCGCCCCGACAAGCGCAGCCGCTGCCTTAACACGCGTAACCTCACTGCCATTCTAATTGGCCATATACCAACGCCACGCACCCCAGCCTTGCAGCACCAACGGGCCAATCAAAATCCTTGTACGCTTCAAGCTGTCAAATGCTCGTTCGCGGCCTGTTCTGTGGCCGTCTGCATGCTAGCGCAGGGCAAGTAGGGCCGAAAGGTAGGAACTGGCGAGGGTGGGTTGGCGTTTTGGGTTGGCGGTTAGAATATTCTTACTACTGCAAAAATCTAGTGCATGGGGGTGATCAATGTTCATGATGGGGAAGGACAGTGCAGGCGTGGGATCGTCAGGGCCGAGACGGGTGAGAGCGGAGAAATTGATATGGGGCTGAAGAGGTGATCGGTATCTTCCATGAGCATTGAAGTGGTGTGTAGATTATCTGATCATTGTGATTGTGGACTCAATGGCGTTTAGAAGACTGTGGTAAGGCTGGAAGGATTGTGTTGTCACGTCCGAATGCACAGCAAATGTTCTGAAAAGCAGAATGAGAGTAGTAATTATATTTTGCATAAGGACCTTGATTAAGTCTCGTATGAAGTGATAAGCTATGTATAATATGCAAGTGATGCAATTGAGCCCATCCTGTGGAAACTCTTTTAGACAAATAGGAAATATGCGCCATGTATTTGCGCGTAGCAAGGACAATTCGTCCTGGTATTGTAGTATTCCCAAAATCCCAATCCGCTCCATGGTCCGTTGCGCTCAGTTGGGGTATCATTAGATGTTTGATCATAAAGAAAAATAGAAAATGCCATCACACCGTTATTCCTCACAGTCACACAGTCCGCTCGCTGTAGCTCGCGATCACCCTCGTTCAGCAAATTTGCTCAACCCAATAACCATCTTTGCGCTAATGCGCACGCCAAACTCAAGTAACCAGAGCGCCGTCTTGAAGCCTGCGCCCAGTACGCTGAGAATTCCGCGTGTGATACGTGGTAGGTCGTCCATGTCGGTGAGATGCTCGATGCCCATGATCGCGTTTGCGCGCGTCCAATCGATGGCTTTCTTGTTGCCGCCTTTTGCGTTTCCTCTCACTAGCTTTACCAACGAAACCGTGCTCATTGCTGCCTTTTTCTTCTCAGCTTCTGACACGCTGTTGCTGGAGGAATTGTTGGAGTTGTTGGAGAAGAAGCCCTTGCGGACCTTCGCCAGCATTAGTGATGGTGGTGGCGCGGCAAAGAAGAGACCTGGGTCTGCAGGCCGTTGGGACTCGGCGATGGCGACGGCAAGGATGGTGGAAACGCATACGTCAAGCAGATACAAGTTTCCGAGGGCTTGGATGCCTGGTCCATCAATGTGCAGGATTTCTTCGGTGAAGTCGAGTTTTGCGAGGAGACCGCTTTTCTTGTTGGCGGGTGCTGCGGCATTGTTGAAGCTGTAGGCGGTGGGAGACATGGCATTGAGAGGAGGAGAGCCGTTGGCGGCGAGATGCGCAAAGGGGTTCATTAAGCTGATGGAGGCGTGTTTGCGGGATTTAGTGTTAGAGGAGATAGAGGCGAGCGCGGCCTTGACATCACCTTCTATGGCGACGGTGAATACACCGAGAGAAGGGTGGTTGAGCTCGTATTTGCCAGTGCGCGCGCAGCTGCGAAGCCAGGTGAGGGTACATGATTCACGCTCAGTGGCAGCTCGGACTGCTCGTTCAGCGAGACGGGCGGCGGCAGGAGACTCGGCTTTAGGATCAGTGACTGAAAGAGCATGGGCTTGGGCACTTTTTGATGCGTGTTCAAGGGCGTGAAGAGTGGCAAGGACTGGTGTCACTGTTGTGATCTGAGTCGCTGGCTCAGCGGATGGCATCTCTGGCGAGTGTCGGCTGGCTTTTGTCGCTGATGGTGCCGGTGGTTTGCTGATAAGCATGTGCGAGATGGGGAGTAGATCATCTTTGGGTAGAGGCTCGTCTTGGGTCTCCGATGCGTGATGGCGAAAGATAAGAGCTTCGGATGGCTCATCGTCTTCATCTGCAGATGGATGGGCTTGAGCTAGGCTGTAGAATACTTCCTCTTCAGATGGACCAAAAGTGATCTTGCTCTGACGCTTTGCCTTGGAAGCTTGCTTGAACATCTTGAGATTGAAAGGGCCGCTGAGCGGAGCAGTGATTTGACCATTGGCAGCAGTCCAAAGATTCCCGAGTTGTCCCATGGTTGAGATCTCACCGAGGCGGGGAGATGATGCAGTAGAGGTGGAAGACGAAGCAGAGGATGAGCTTACAGCATGATCATGCTTTATTCTTGCAAAAGGGGGTACGGGAGCGACCCGTTGTGGGTGATAACTTTGTTGCTGAAGAGGCACTGAGTGATCATATGTCGGAAACATGGACTGAATTGACTTTTCCATGACATTGGATGGGAGAGCTTTTTCTGGCGCATAGAAAGATTCAGGAGAATGAATTTCGTTCACAGTATTGGACCTGCTCAACACTGGACTTTCGTGGAGGGTTGCGGAGTCAGTAGAGGGGCGTCGACCTCTTGAGTATCTATCAGCAAATGGATCTTGCTGGATATGTGATGCGCGAGAAGAGATTGCACTTGGTGGAGTGGGAATGGTCTGGTTTGAGCGAACGGATGCTCTGGATGCACTTCTTGGGGGTGGTGGCGGTGGAAGAGGTAATGGGTTCTCTTCAATATCTGCCGATGGACGACGAGGCGGTGGTGGAGGTGGTGTGTATGATTGTAGTCTTTGCTGTTGCACGTACGAGCGCGTTCTAGAGTCATCAAACTTGGATCCAGGGCGAGATCCTGCAATAGATCCATAAATAGAAGGGTTGGTCACGGGGCTATCGATGGTTTGAAGCAGAGTTGAGAATGTGGAGCTTGCGTGTGACGATGCGGCCGAGTATCCGCCTGATGTTCTCGTTGTGGAACTGGACATGCGACCATAGCCTTTAGTTGAAGATGAGCGCCGGGGTCTGGGTCTTGCTGGTGTACGAGATATGGATCGCTTCAGCTCCTCAGCGTCAATTGGTGGCGCCGGCAATGGATCGGTCTTTATCACTTCAGGATTGAATTCTGGAGGTTGGACGGATGTCCATGTTTGACGTGGCACTGAGTAAGTCGATTCTCGTGGCTGTTGTGGATGAACAGAATTCCTTGGAGGAGTTGAATGTTGTTCGGATTGTCTCCATGCCTGTGGCTGGGGGATTGGCTCCTGTGGTAGTTGTGGTACAGTCTCTATTCTTGGTAGTTGATTATTTTTCTCCAGAGAAGTTGATCTAGGTGGTAGAGGCAGTGAAGCAACAGGTGCTGGTTTTGGCGCTGTGAAGGTCTCAACTTCTTGTCGCTGTTCCTGAATTTCGACTGGCTTCTGTTCCATTGGTGGCACTGGAGCTGTTCTTGTTCTTGATGGACCTCTTCTCGCGACCGGCGCGGTTCTTTCTCTTGCAAATTGCCTAGTAGGTCGTACCTCTAGCGATTTCTTGATCAACTCATCCATCTCCTGTCTCCTTCTCTCCACATCCGACACTGGCGGGAAAATATGAAGTGCCGGCGCAGTCATTCTTGCGGCCGAATATTAAAAGTCTTCAATTGAAAGTTGTGTATGGTTGTCCAGATAATGGTGATTGAGTTACAGAACGTACTAGGGGGTAGGACGGGATATATTAAAGGCAACCCAAATCTATACTGGACCGTAAAGGAAAGTGGAAACGATTACAAAGAACCAACGTGCTGGGGGACATGACGAAGTATTAAAGTTATCGATTGAAAAGCAGAAGGTACCATGTCGTTTCGACCATCCGTTTACCGCCCTCTTGCCGACGGCAGAACAGTCTTTTGCACAAGGCGCCCGAGCGACGGGAACCACCTCGACAGACGACAGGCACGCCCACAAGGTTCAACATGAACATCGAAACAGTAGAAGCTCAAAGCGGCCTGTTTGGTGGCCAATGACAGACATGCGCAAGCAAAAGTTGACAATGTGATGGACGTTGGATTTTGGGTTGTGATTGGACCGTCACCATGCAACTTTTTAAGCGCTGGAGTTGCGCCCAGCCTTCGCACCCTCTCTCTTGTGTCCATCCTGACAAAAGTTCGCAGGCGCTGGTTCATTTTGGACAGCGGTTGCAAATAGACCCGTTTCATTCGTGGATAACACTCTTTTCATGGCCCATGTCATGACAGAACGCCATAATCGTGGGCTGCCACCGCAGTAGTGGCAAAGTGACAGCTACCAGCCCAGAGCGATGTCGAATAGCCCTGAGAGTTTGCAGCCCAGTCTCGTGCCTAGGGTGAGTATGTGAAGCTACTGAAAAGGAGGTACAAATTAGAGGTAAATAACGCTGGTTCAGGAAACAATAGTGTGTTTCTCGTCGCATTCGGCTGACAGGCCTGGATCTACAACGAACTCTTGAGTCTTGACCAACATCTATCTTACCAATGAACGACAAGGTATATTCTTAGTACCGCGTATTCCGAAAGAGACTTGATGAATGAGTGTGGCGCATGGGATTTGCGGCGATCAATGTTGGTATCTTGAACAGGTAAAGAGCATAATTAGCAACCAATTCAGGCATTGGTCGAGTTGATCCAATGAAGGGGAGGGAATCTCTGCGGACAGTTGGCTTGCATGAGCTAAGGATCATGAGGAAGAGCTGAGGAAGGCAATGCAGTAGGATGCAGGTATGGCTCTTCAAGTCGGGGTACCTATGTTTGCCTTGCTGCGCATCTGATAATCCAACGGTGATGTGAGTTGGGATGATATGGGAGCTAAGAGTGATGTTTGAAGAGATGAACCAGAGAAAAGTCGCAGTTTCGTGGAGCCGCATCGAAGATGGAAGGAGCGCTTGGGCCCAGCGGCTCCTTCCCTCCCGTACCCAGTTTCATACAGGGGCAAGATCTTATCGTTATCGCATCTACCATGCTTCGTCATATCTTTTCTGCTCGTGGGCTTCAAAACCTGGAGAAATATCATTATGCGCCCGCACAGCGCCTAGACCTACAAAGTGACCCCACTTGAAACAACGTCTTGTATAACCTTCTTTTACAGCATGCCTACCGAACTAGAAGAAGTTTGTCTCCAGAGTCCTACCCTGACCCATCTTGTAACCCGCCCGCTGACACATCTTGTAGCTCGTCGAGTTCCTCCACCATGGCAACACTACTATACGCCAGCTGGGTATATCTGACTCTATTGCATGAATTCGACAATCCAGACTGACCCGACATTATGGAAAAGCCGCTGAGAACCTTGTGGGATATTCTCATGCACAGCCTTCTATATTCAAAGCAGACAACTTGACTCCGATCAAGGACCTCAAGCTTCTAATTCGAGATCATCCTGTAAGTAAACCCACTCGTTTTTCGTTATGCAAAGCGGCGAGGAGTGTTGGTGGCTCTCCAACATCTACTCTTGCAAGGCAGAGACCATTGTTCCGCCGTCTATGATCTATGGAGGTGGCAAACAGTCCCGTTTTGTCAATCATGGGCACTGCGGTCATGCCGTCCTATTCCACTTTTCTACTACTTGAAGAGCAACATCGCCAGGAGCCGACTGAATTCATACTCTGTCCTTTCACCATACCAACACTGCTGACAAACCATGCCCAGCCAATCGCCAAAAATGCCCTCACAATCCTCATCAACCTCTCCAGCGATCCCCTCATACTCACCACCCTCGCCACCGACGAAACCTTCCTCCACGACCTCCTAACTCGCGTCACCGATGCCACCATCCCTACAGCTCTCGAACTCACTCAGCTAATAGCCAATCTCTCGAAACACAAAGACTTCCAAAAAGTCCTCACCACAAACCTTCCCGCCCGTCCATCCCTCAAGACCACCAGCACCCTCGCAATCGACCACCTCCTCACCGTTTTCCTCCTAGGCGAAGGAAGCAGATACAATGCGAACTGCGATTATGCCTACCTCGCCTACGCCTTCGCCGACCTAGCACACCACCCTGCCGCCCGCACATACCTAACCACACCCAGAGCGGATGACCATAATCTCATGCCGCTGAGCAAAATACTAGTCTTCACAGACCACGCAGACGACATACGGAGACGCGGCGTCGCGAATACGATCAAGAATGTTTGTTTCCAAGTATCAGCACACCCATCCCTCCTTGCGCCTGTAGACCAGGGCGGCGCAAATCTCCTCCCATTCATACTACTACCACTCATGGGCGCCGAGGAGTACGCAGACGACGAAATGGAAGCCATGCTGGATGAATGCCAACTCCTCCCGCCAGACAAGGAGCGTGAGAAGGACGCAGATATATTGGTCACACATCTGGATACGTTGCTGCTGCTGACGACGACGCGGAAGGGAAGGGAGGAGATGAGGAGGGTTCAGGTGTATCCCATTGTCCGGGAGTGTCATATGGCGGTGGATGATGAGGGGGTGAGAGATGCATGTGATCGATTAGTACAGGTTTTGGCCAGAGATGAGCAGGAAGGTGAGGAGAAAGGGGAGCTGGAAAGTGGGTTTGTGGATGTCGAGGAAGAGGACGAGGATATGCAGATACAGGACGTGATATAGACGTAAAAAAGTATTTCGTTTATCAAGGCCAATGATAGCCAGCTGTTTCATTACTAGACTTTGTCCACTTCATTCAAGGCTGAAATTCGTAGGCCAAAGATATACATAATCTCTTCGTGAGCACTTCGACGCTTATTTCTTGGTCTTTGTCTTCTTCTTGGGCCGCTCAGGAAGTTCCTCCGGCTCATCGTCATCCACATCCATCGGCTCGGCATCCGCACCCGAGCCTTCATCATCACTTCCGCCCTCGCTTACATGATCTGAATCATACTCTTCTGCAACATCAGAGTCTGAGCCAGCATCAAAGTCGTCATCTATACTCTCATCGTCTTCGTCAGCCGAGCCGCGGTCTGCGCCAGGAGCGTCGTCGTCGCTGCTGGCGAGATCAGGATCGTGTAGTGCCTTCGATAGCATGGCGCTGGTCTATTGCATTTATAAGTAAAGAGACTTTTTTAGGGGAAGAGGTAGTGGTCTTACCTCATCGGCCATTTCGTTGATGACTTTGATACCTTTAGCCTTGAAGAATTCTTCAAGCATTGTTTGCTCCTCTCTGCTCAAACTATTAGGGACGATCTAGATGGGAGGCGGGGTGGGACTTACCGGTTGATACTACTGAACTGATAGTCGGGCATCGAATTCTTCATGGAGACAGTGAGATCAAACGTTCTACTAGCCGTAAGAGCTCCACCGACCCGCGAAAGAGTCACACCCTGCACATTGTCGAATGATATATACGTCGCTGGCTTCGGCACAAACAGCAAACTTCGGTCAAGCGGGTACAAGAAACCCTCATTTGCCTTGATCGAGCACTTGACACCAGCCTGGCTATGCCGAGATGAAAAGTGCTTCGACTGGCCTGTAATCTTCTTTCCCGATAGACCCTTGAACACGTTGGCAATGACTTGATGTTGTGGGCCCTCGTAGTGAGACTGTAGACGGTTGTTGTACTGTTCCTTGAGCTTGTCATCCGTCATGTTGAGATCTAGAGTGACCTCTTCGTCATTCTTGAATTGCATGACTAGGAAAGGATATCGGGTTTGGCCCTGACGGACGGGCGGGTCGAGACCCATGCAAATGAGCTGATGGACGTCGTCGGGTTTCGGGAGGACAAAGAATTTCTTGATGGCGTCGTATTGGATACGGTAGCTGTATGTTTTGCCACGTAAGCGGAAGGAGCTTTCGTATAAATCAATGTCGAAGCGACCACGAGGTGTGAGATGGAGAACTTCAAGGAAGGTTGCGAATGTGTCGCCGGCAACTTCACCAATCTCAGCCTTCTCAACGAGGGTCTCGTAGAAGACGTTGGCGGCGTTCTGGTCCTCGCCTGCCTCGTCACCGTTCTCTGCTTCTTCGTCCTCATCGCCTCGGCTGGCAACACCGGGTATGTAGAAACGCATTTCGACTAATTGATCAATGGCACCAGCAGATTTGTGACCATCCTTTGTGGTGTTACCTATTGAGCCATTGACTCCATTGGCACCATTAGCATCTTTGCCCTCTCCTGGCAGTTGAATCTCCACAGCGACTTCGTTCTTTCCGGCAAGATTGGTATTGAGAATCTCGTTGTAGGGTATTTCAAAGGCAGGTCGACTTGCGACGTTGAAGGACAATTCCTGCTTTCCAAACTCGACTTTGCCCCAGTTCCATCCACGAAGAGCGTGTTCTTTATTCTCAAAAGGAACATTGTACCAGTTCTTGAAGAGCTTTGTGACCTTTTCTAGGTCTTCTTGAGCGAAGCCATCCAGTTGGATGATGCCATTGGCACGTGAATATATCCTCAACTCATAGCCACGAGAGGCTTTGCTCCATTGCGCATTTGTGATTTGTTGACTGTCTAGGGTCTTGGTCTCTTTTTCGCCTTGTTCTTTCCAAGCAAGACCAGCGTCAGCGAAACGGCATCGTCCAGGATTCTTGGAGAGGTCGAGATGGATGTTGTCGAAGGTTTCACTACGAAAGTTAGTTTTTTTGTTCGCAGGCGCTTTGCCTGTGCCCATCGACATGTTGACGTTGCAAGTGACAAGAAAACAACAGGCCAAAGTGAGGTTGAAGTTGTATTGGGTAAAGAAACTCGAGCGACGCAGTGGCGCTCGCGGTTCTGATGGAACACAGAGTTGACAGGAGTCGCAAGCTACAGGATTGAAGTAGAAGAGCTGGAAAACTTACGTAGCCATATGTAAGAGATGACAATCGAATTGATGGCAAGCGGCAGCGGATAGTTGAGTTGTTGAAGGGGTGAAGTTTGTGTGAGGCGGATTGTCGCATTCGACGATCAAGGATGCTCAGCTTCGAGAAGGACGCGCTCTGGCGCCGCCTGGCACTTTCCTAGCTTGGCAAAAGACGCGCTTCGATCTCATGGATGATAGTTGTTCCAGCTCCGTGCCAAGACTCTAGTGGTGCCACTACGTTAGCCACAGCCACGTGCGGCGGGGCAGCTTGAGCCACGATACTTCGGACGGATCTAATCCCTGCCAGTATCTAATCCATGCATCTTCCGCAAACATCCATTGATCAGTTGCAATTCCATTTTGCGTCACACCCAACAGGAAAATTCTTAACATTTTTCACTTCTTCCTTGACTTCACAGAAGTGATCTACTAGCTGGACTGCAATCTCGTCGATCTAACATTCTTATAGTCACCCTCATATTCATTGCCGATGGATTTGAGTCTTGACTTCCTTCAAGTATGATCATGACTCCACGGTCTCAACCACAACTTGTTCCATGTGACAATGGCTTCTGCTCGTCTTGTCTCCAAAGGGGGCAGGCTTCAGCAGCCTGTTTGCAATACCCGTAACAATCTCTTATCAGTCAATGGAAGTCAAAGACGATACAAGGCTGATGCTGTAGCCGAGCGAGCTACACCGACTAATCACGTTCCCCCTTCAAACCAAAACCAACGAATGCGTGCCAAAATGGTAGAAAGAGAATTCTTTGAATCTGTACTTGGCGCTTCGGCCACAAAGCGAGATGCAAAAACATTTCTCTCGCGGTTTACTGCAAAGCCTAGCAAAGAGAAACCAGCATCAGCAGCTACCGAAGAACGTGGCTTCCATGCCAAGATCAATCTAGGAAATTTATATACACCCACCAAGGCAATCGCAAACAGTCCTGTGTTTACCCAGCAACCGTCGGAAGACTTTCCTAATAGGACAGATGGTCTCCTTCATACGTCGATAGTAAAGATCAGTGACCTTCGCAACATCGACGATGAAACCTTGAATGGGATAGCAACAACTCTTGTTCAGCTTGGTAGACTTGGTGTCCGATTAGTAATTGTCTTGGAGGGTTCGCCCGATGGGATCCGGGAGGACACCCAGGATTTACTTCAGCAGGCTAGGAGAGTAGTTGATGTGCTGCACCAAACAAGCGAGCACGGAGCCAGACTTGTTGACCACTCATTTGCTTTCCTTAATGGATCAGAAACTGGAAATGGTGCCATTTCAGGCTACGGGAATCTGGAATTTCAACTCAAAGATCTATTGCTATCACCGCTTACAGAAGGAATCATTACTGTAATTCCACCGCTTGCCCAGACTTGTGGGTCACGAGTGGAGAAAGTAGAGGCAAACTATATCATTGCTGCGTTGACAAAGTACTTTGCCGATCAAAACAGCGTTAAAGAACCTACTCAAGGGATCAAGACCATTCTGGACAGGATAGTGTTCCTGGATCCCATTGGAGGCATGCCCAATCCCAAAACAGACGGCAATGCTCATGTTTTTGTCAATCTGGCTCAGGATTACTCAGAAATTCGCGAAGATTTGGAGACAACGTCTACTGGTGCAATGACACCCGACACTTCACACCAACATCTGGAGAATCTTGAATGTATTCAAAAATGCTTGGCTATCCTGCCATCTACGGCTTCGGCTCTGATTGCAACTCCATTAGAAGTTGCCAAATCATCTAGCAAATCATCCTCTATATCTACCACTGGAGTCTTCACTAGACCAAAACGAAATGCTCTAATACACAACATCCTCACAGACAAACCATTAGTGTCCGCCTCACTACCGCTTGCTCGACTTTACGATGCCGCTCAATTAGACGCAGGTCAACGGTCAAGCTCAACCTTTTTCAAAAACGGCATGCCCCTTACTATTGTTCCTGACCCACGAGTCGCGATATGGTCGGATCCTGGCGTAGACAAAAATACCTTGGAGCTAGACAATGATCCCCGAGTAGACTGGCCGAAGCTCGTTCATCTAATCGAAGATTCATTTGGACGCCCGTTAAACGCCGAACACTATCTAAAGCGCATCCAAAATCGAGTCGCTGGAATTATCATCGCAGGCGACTATGAAGGCGGCGCTATCCTTACATGGGAGCAACCTACTGGTCGGCCAGGCAGACCAACAGTCCCCTATCTGGACAAATTTGCGGTTCTACGTCGCTGTCAAGGCTCTGGTGGCGTTGCAGATATCTTGTTCAACGCCATGGTCAATAGATGTTTTCCAGAAGGCGTGGTATGGAGGAGTCGTCAAACCAACCCAGTCAATAAGTGGTATTTTGAACGGGCTACGGCGACCTGGAAAATACCGGAGAGCAATTGGACGATGTTCTGGACTGGAAATGAAGTTGATTTTGGTGCGAAAGGGATGGTCCCGGAAGATGTAAAGGAGCGATGGCTGGATTATGTTGCGGTTTGCTCACATATTGCTCCTAGTTGGGCGGATCAAAAACCACCAGATTAAGTGTAATGGATTCATTATGTTGTTATTTATTTACAGACTTCAAGATGATGCGAGGCATACTCCCATAAGCGGCAATGGCTACCACCAATGCTACTAGCCAGATGCTGCTTCAATTACCATCACACTCGATTGAACGATCAAGGCTAAGCGCCAGTGGCACATAACGCACTCGCTGCTGAATTCCTCGTTAATCCAGTCGATCCAATGCAATGGAAACCATACTGGGGTTCTTTCTCGTCCATGGCAAAGCCACCTGGTGGGAAAGCACCTTTCGAACATACAGTCTTATCTGGCTCCAGTAACATAATAACGTCGCCGCGACGAATAAAGGTCCAGTAGCGGCTACCCAGACCCAAATACTCAATCGAGTACCTAACTCTCGGAAGTTCATACCGAAGAAACTAGTACTAAACGACAAGGGTAGAAACAGGAATGCAAGAACTGTAAGCCGTGTTGTAGATTCGGCTTGTAATGCCGCTTTCTGCATCTCTTTCAGTGATGCAGTGGTTCGAATGTCTTTGATAGATTCCCAGTGTGTGCTCAGATTTGCCTCCGCCTTTGCAATCAGCGACTCGTAGTCGTGAAGTAGCGAGTTCGCGGCTTGCTCTGCTTGAGACACTTGTTTGAGGTAGAAGGAGTCTTTGCTGCCACTACCTTGTGATGTTGTGGGGATTGACATGGCGGAGCTCTCACGTCGTAAAGGATCGGAATTATCATGAAGGCGGTCTCGCACTGATCTCCATCGCGTTCCACCTCTCCGTTTAATCCAGTCGATTACGATGCGGTAATGTTGGATATGCTCTCGTAAAATTCCTCGGTGGTATGCGAAGTTATGGGCGACATAGTCGGGGTCGCCGTGCTGGTTCCAATGTGCTATATCTGCTTCCAGATTTGATCTCATAAAGTTTAGAAACTGATTCTCAGCACACGCGGAGAAGGCAAACAGTTCATGCAAGGAATAGAAAGCGTCTGCCTTCATGATATCCGGATCCAAAAATCTCCCATAGAGTTTGGTTGGTAGCAGAGACATGCTTTGAAGGTAGGCATCAGGACCAGAGCGATCATGCGACTGCAAATCGGACGCGTCCAAGTTCAAAAAACACATCCTAGACTCGGTCTGGATAGTAGGATAGAACATGTCGCCAAAGGGATTATGTGAGGCCTCAAACCATGGTCCAGGTGGGCCATCTGCAAGACTTCTCCCAGCGTCGAGAAGTATGATTGCTGAATGCAACTGTTAGTAAGATAGTTCTGAGTAGAGAAAGTGGTTTTTAAGTAGAAGAAATAGTTTTAAGAAACAACCTTCGAGAACGTACCTAGCCATCCTTTTCCTCTTTTCATTACGCTGATTGTTATATCTTGCTCTATTGAGTAATGTCTATCATCATGGAATGAGTATTTTCTGACAATGGACTCTCCTATTAAGTCTGGCTTTGCCCCTAGAGATTGAAAGTGACGAAGCAGAGCTTTCTTTCCCTCAACTCTGTTCTTTGTTGTTGGGTTTGGTCTTCCTAAGGTGTTGACTGGAAGTCTAAGAATGTTCTGAGATGCTGAAGGAAGTGCTGGTAAATCATAATGATCTGTTATGGTTCCAAAAGTAAGCTGTCTTCGAAAGATCTCTGGCTCGACTCTATATTTCGAGCCAACTAGGTTCGCCCAATGCGCGGAAGGATAGCCGCACAGGAATAGTAGCTGGCCGCATTCGTTCTGTGGTAAAGGATGGTTGGCAAAGGCTTCGAGGCCAGTGATAGAGTCAAATTTTGTCACTCTGCGGATGTCTAGAGGCGCGTAAGATAGGTCGTGAATTACTGCGAACGCATGCGGAGTCCTCGGCTGAGCTAATGATCGGCCAGGTCTGCTATTCAGAAAGAGAGAAAGATATCTGTAATGAAGGCCTGGATGGAGGCTTCGATCTTTTGACCTGTTGGAGAAGCGAGTGACAGCCGATGCGTAGTTCCTGGAACTGGTCAGTATAAGATACTATCAGTGCTAAGAATCTCTCAACGCCTAAATGGTCCTGTCGGTGTGAAAGCATAAGGTGTACGCCATCGCATTCGGTGGTTACCACAGCACTATATCAGAAGCGCTTTCTATGGGAGCCATCGAATATGTTCGCAGCCACTACTAATTTTGGCATAATTCCAAGGTCATCAAGAACTTTCTTTGGATATGGGAACTCTTACTTTGGTTGGTGTTTCTCTTGTCGTTCTTGCGTACTACTACTGCCTTTCTGAGTACTGCTGTGGCCTTCTGAAGGAGTCGACTCGTGTGCCGACTCGGGACCTGCAGGTACTCCCGAGATTATAGGTAATGGTGAGGACATTGCATAGTGATAGGCTGATAGCCTGATAAAATGATAATCAATGCACGCTTAGCGATCTCAAAGTTTGATAACGGGAATGAAAGCGACCTCCTTCGAGGCCAAGTAGTCGGGTCCTGTATATTCAAGCAAATCAGCTAGGAGGCTATACAGTCCAGCCTAGACAAAAGTTGAAAAAGCTTGTCATTTATCTTTGTGGCGCTGAAGCGCCGTCATAGCCTGCAATGTTGCATGAATGGTTCGCGACTAATCGCAGCACGCCTGGCTCAGCCTCAGCCTGACGGTGCTCACATATTGCGGAATAGGCGTACTGCATATAGTGTACATCAATACCATGAAAGCCATGCAGGATGAAATCCAGGGAGCTAAGCAGAGCATCCAATCAAAAACCGTGTCTTCACGCTGTCTGAACCTTTTCGAATTGGAATACGATGTTGTCAACTCAGCCTTTGTACGATAGCTCCATATCGTACATCATTAAAAGCGCAGACATGATGCTGCTGCTTCACTGTTTGCGGCATTGCTTCCACTCCTCCAATTCTTGATAAAACTCGTATGGCAGTATGGCGGATGTACCAGTCTTTGAAGCATTTCGGCATCAATATCACCACAAGTGTAAATAACGGTACAACTTCCCGGTAAGAAATCACATTTCCCAGTCCCATTCAGTTTCATAGGACTACTGAGCGGGTAGAAGATCAGCTCGTGGATACACAAACATCAAAAGGAGACAAGGTAAGGAAGCGGTTTATGGTGATTGCATCGTCTAGTAGTGATTTTACTGCGCCCAATTTGGAATGAAAGTGACAAGATCGTCTGGTCCTATCTTGCGGCCATGCTTCTTTGTGAGCCATTCAAGGTATGCTTTAGCTTTTTTCAAGCTACGGGAGGCCTCGGTGTCGAAACCAAGTTGACCTTGAGCATTCGAGAGCTTAAGTAGCGATTGTGCAATTTGTGCGGCATAGTCCTTTTTCTCTCCGTATATCTCCAAGCCTTTCTGAAACATCAGGCTATTACATGTCATTAGCATTGTACTGTGGAAGTAACCGCGCTATCTAAGCTTACCAGGCGTCCGAAGTTTGCTCTAGCTCCATATAGGCCAGGCCAATCTTATAATAGAGTGCGGCCACTCGATAATGCTGGGTACCTAGCGTCGTACAATACTGAGCGAGTGCTTTGAGATAAAGGTCAAGACTTTCATCAATTCTCCTCTGACAACCTCTGACCTTTCCTAGCAGCAACAAGCCTAATCCCGGTCTAAAAGGTGATTAGTGAGCATTTGGGATTGGATGGGATGATTTACTTGAATGATTCCGTGTCCATAGGCCCAAATGTCTTCTCTCGATACTCAAGATATGGCTCCAGCACATCTGAAGCTTCTTGGTATCGTCCGAGACTGCAGAGACACATGCCTTTGTTCAGATATCCCCAGTCTGGGTAATGATCCGAGTGCTCGTAGTAACACTTGATAGCTGCTTCATGTTGTTCAATGGCGTCCTCAAACCGTCCAGCTCCGATATATGCTTCTCCCAGCTCGTTGTAGGCTTGCGCCCTTCTCCAGCTAAACTCCTCATTGTCTACAAATAGTTGCAGGCTCTTCTCCGCGTGCACAATGGCTGTGTCTGGTTGATTCATGATAGTCGCGATCTGGGCCAGGCAGCCCTCATTCTGCGCATTGGTGACATAAGTTGATTTTGCATCTCTCTCGCAGATCTTTTCAGCTGCTTGAAAGTATGGAATACTATCTGGAATGTTGCCTCTCTCGAAGTAGTACCTAGAAACGTCAGTCACTAAACATTTACCCAAATCAGTTCAACTTACCTTCCGAAATCCATGGAAAGCCGGGCAATATTATAGACGACATGATCCAATGTCTTCAACATGTCACTTTCTCCATAGATACGAAGCATACTGGCAACGTGTGGCACTGTTGGCTCACATTTCTTTAGACGTTCCACGCTATGGTCAAACATGCTGAAAGGCCAAGTAATATATAAGAGACTCTGAACGCCATTGAACACAGCTTTGAAGGTATCGACATCCATTCGTGCTCTTGATGTATCTTGAACAATACGATGGATTATCAGCTCCTTACGCTCCCTGTTGCGCTTGAGCAGAGACGACTTTGTCAACTCTGTTCTCGCTGCAACAAACTCCGCCGTATCTTGTGGATAATCTTTGATCCGGTCAATTTCTTCGACGTTGGCCATGTTCAATAGAAGTTCTTCTGGTATTTGATCGGGGTCAAGGAATGATATGACGTAGAGCAGGGCCAGTGCCTGCGGAGACAAGTCCTCAAAGGCCCAAACGGTGTAGAGATTCTTTTGCACTGACATGACACCATCTTTGTAAAAGTCGGACCGAACTGTCTCACGCTCGTATAGGTCCAAAAACTCAACGAAGTCGAGGTCACGGCGCTGTATGGTGCCTGCGATTTGAGTGATTGCTAGTGGAAGTCCACTTAGCTTCGCTGCAATTGCCTCTGATGGTTCGACATCCGAGTTCTCATGGTATCCAGTGAGCTGTCGAAGCAGTGTGCCAGCTTCATTCGAGCCAAAAGGATCCAGGTCAATTCCACCAGCAACTGAAACATGTGATCTTGTTTTGGCTAAAGGATCTCGACTGGTGACGAGTATAGAACCATTTCCAGAGACAGGCCAGAAGTCGCGAAGAACAGAGAGATCATCAGCGTTATCAAACACAATCAACCATGTCGGAGCTGGTAACGTTGGATCGTCTGGATTCTTGGATCCTTCTTGAATCTGTCTGACAGGGGAAGAGAGCCACTCAAGAACTAAGTCTTTGCTGACAACCTGGTCTGTAGCTTCTTCCTCGAGTCCGAGGCTCCCTGAAATCTCAGTGTATGACTGTGCTAATTTTCCTACCTCACTAGCTTGGAGGAAGAATACTGCGTCAAATTGCTTTTGAGCTTGAAATGCGAATTCGACTGCAATCTGTGTCTTCCCAAGCCCACCGGCTCCGCAGAGAGCAAATGTTTTGATACCAGCTAAGGTTTCTGTTTGAGACTTTTGGGGAATCAATTTCTCTGCAAGCAGTTCCAGCGTGTCCTGACGTCCGAAAAAGTCCTGGTTGCGATTGTGCGGCTTCATGAGGTACAATGGAAGATTAAACATCTTCTCATCTCCAGTCAGATCGGAGTTGAGAGGGATGATTTCGTAGCTTGCGTCAGACTGTACGCCCAGTGTGGCATCTCCAGTATTTCCAGGACTTACGGTTCGATGGACCAAGTCTCAAAGAAGGTTAGACGAGCGAAAACAGTTCAGCATAAACTTACCATTCTCGCTGGCGGTTATGGTCCATTCCTGAAGGCTTGCTTGCTCTAGAAATGTTAAAGACATGCTCATTTAAGCAGTCTCTTGCAAGCTTACCGTCGCCCGAAGCACTGAGAATAGTTGAGTTCTTTTCTACGATTGCAAAGAAGGCTCCCAATTTTTCCGTGAACGCGCTTGTCGAGCTAAGACTGCAGAGATTGTGATGATCAGAATCCACCTTGGTTACTTGCTCTTTGGGCAATCCTGTACGCCCAAATTGTTCATCAACAAGCTGTAGCACACAATTAGCCAATCCTAGAGGGTGACTCTCTGGCGCCAAAAACATGAAGCCGAATAGACGACCATCTTTGCTGAGTGTAATATCTGCCATGATACTTCTTGACGGGATAATGCTTTAGTTCTCATCTTATTCGAATATGTTGTGATTAGTTGACCAACTGCATGATAATCAGAGCATCCTGTCTTCAAGAAGGCTGTGGCAGTCGCTCCAAGCTAGAGCATGAGGGCATGGAAACTGTAACTGAAAGCTTGACATACTAATTCTTTTCTGCTCACCATCATTTTTGTCTCTATCTTGGTGGTTTTCCCTTCAACGGCCGACAGTATCGGGACTGGTGTTCTAGACTCTTTGAAAGTTTGACATATCCGTGCTATAACAGAAACCTGACCTGCGGCTTTGTTAATGTTATCCTTGGAAAGGTCCGTTGCGGCGCGAAGGAGAGCCGAGATTTTGAACCAAGTTTGTGGTTGTTCGTAGGTCAAATGGGGGCAGCCTAGAAAGACAATGCCGGATAGAATGCTGATGACTTTATCATAGTTAAGCTTGTAGTATTCCGCGTGTAGAGTCCCTATTGTCTGATATATATTAGCTTTAAGACCAATGTCAACAGATTGACAGACTCGTTTGGCAACAACGCCTCCGATTCCATGGCATATAAAAACCAAAGGCCTTCTCAAGAACTGCCCTCAGTTAGTATGTAGGTATATAACGTTGATGGACGGTGTTTCATTCCTTTGGATCGTCTTTTGCTGTGGAAATGATGAGCTCAAGTAGATTATCTCCACACCTAGCCAGCTGTTCCCACGAGAAATTACTGCCCGAATTGGAAGCATACTGGTATTCCAAAACCAACGGCTTGTTGACTAAATTTGGCAGTACTGTATTGAGCCAGCAGTCGGATCCATCTTTCCATGAGGAGACACTGCTTTGTGTACCAACATCTGGAACAACAATCACACTGAACACAGGTTTACTTTATTAACCATTAACTAGTTTGAATGAAGGACTTACGTTGTGGCATGAAAATCCAAATACGTTGCTGCAGTCTTATGAACTGGACATAACTTCGCGTGTATGTTGAAATAGGATGCAAGTCCAGCCATAGTGTGTTGATTTGGATTTCCTCGACCTAGAATTGGATTGAGTGTGCTCGAATACCTTTGCGCTACCACTGGAGTATGCGATAGCGGATCGTATATCAACGGCTTGCGATATGTGGTAACACTATCATACTCATCGAGTGGTGAAATCTGCCTTGTTCCTTCGCACTAGGTCAATTTGGCCTTACGAAGTAGGTTGAATGGATAAATTAGCGCGACATGCGTCAAGGCAGGTTTCTTATCTCTTTCCCCTCGATCTTTAAAGGAGCCTTGCAAGCTGTATACCTTGAAATTGATGTCGGTTCGATGCAGTGATGCGTGCTTTGAGTCTGAGCCCCGCCCTGCTGCATGAGTCTCTTGGGTGGTGGTAAGCGAAATCAGCCTTGCAGAAGGGTACAGACATACGACAGATCTTGGTTTATGAGTTGCAGGGGCAGCCATCGCCGCAGATGGGAGTGTCATTCGATCGGTCAACCTAGAGAGCTTTAATCACAGAAAATGGGTATCATGACACAGCTGTATTTTCTCTGCAAATAATCTGTTTTGGAAGAATTTCTTGATGCACTATATCAATTCCTATTTGAAGTACTGAATGTATATAGTACATCGTGCACATTAGTTTCAGTATATCAGTAGCGAGCTATTACCCAGTGTCTTCGCCAATGCCAATATCTCTCCAGCGAGCAGTGTTGTTCCACTCGATGTAATCGGTTTTGATGGTTTCACATAACCTGTTGGTAGCTTCTCCTGGCCCATCCACTCCTCTACTGCTTTGCGAGGCGCGCTATAGCTTGCACTGCTTCCTGCTGGTGGTGATCCCAGCGCCTGCAGTAGCAATGCCGATTCGCCATATGCCAATGTCGTTGCCTGCACTCCCAATGCTTTGGCACCACCCTTCTTGCTTTCGGCTTCACGGCGCGCGCGACTCTTGGCCAGTGTAGCAACTGTCAACGCTCCACTTGGTCCAGCATCAGCCAGAAGGGCGGCGAGGAGGGCTGGCTGGACGCTGTGGTTGTCGCCTTGGGATGCGTCGTTTCGGACGAGTGAGGCATCGTGCTCGATGATATCGTGCTTGCTGAGATCGGCGAGCATGATGGCAGTCGCACCTTTGGGAGCCACTTGGTTTGCACCTTGGGCGAGGGTTTTGGCGAATGATGGATCGATGTTGTAGAGTTCGATTACTGCCGCTGCGAGCATGTCTGCGGTGATGTTTTGGCCATTGCGGGGACTACGACGTAGATTAGTTTTTGAGACTCAGCTGAGGTTGGAAATGGGACATACAGAACGCCGACATTTGCGGCGGTGTTTAGAGCTGGGCAGGGACTTCTTGAATCGCTGGCTGCTGCAGCTTTCCAGACCTGTTCGTGGCCTGGTGGAGCTTGAGGATAGCCGTTTGCGACTTTGACTGCTACGAGCGATAGAGACAGTAGGAGTTGGCTGGAATACATCATGTTCGACGAAAAAGAGAACGAAATGCCCCTAAAGTCCTGGGTAGAAAAGTGTATATGCAATGAGTGTAGTAGTATAACCTGGGAGTGTGCTAAACGTTTCACCTCAACCTATATAGGAAAGATTGAAAGCCATGACGAGCAAGTTCTCGGCCATGGCATTCCAAATAGCAGGATTCTAATCGGTTGCATCATAAGTTGTTAAGCGATATTCAATTAAAGTTATTTCTAATAGTGATGGTCCGGTTGGTGCCATGGTTCAGGGCTCTGACCATCTCGATATTAAGATTAAGATTTAGCGTGTATACAGTTTAAGATATACTCCTCTGACACCGTCGATCATCGTCATGGGTAATTTGAAATACCATTCTTGTGGGTGGTATTTGCTTTACACAATGTTTGAGTGGTTGGCGACGGCCTTGTCTTTGCACGAGGCTATATCACAGGCTATGTAGACTGAAAGATGTAACGATGGGGCTCAGAGCTCCAGGATAGGTATTATGCAAAACATACATCAAGTGAATTTGGAGCTTGAAAGGCTCTCGAGTATATATGCATGCCTGGTAGCCAGATCTGCTGGACAATTTGGAGATAGAGCGTACTTAGTACATCACTGACTACGAGCGTCTCCTATAGGCCTCCACACAGTTGCTGAGGACACTATTTGCCTAGTCGAGCATCATAGTTGATTCGCCAACGCAACTTTTTGTTCTCTGCCTCGATCGCTGCTAGCTCTAGGCGCGCGAATGTTGAACTGATCATTTGTGCGTCATGCCCCATGAGTCTGTCAAACACCGATAAGATGTGTAATCCAGCTAGCACTCCAATTATGGCCAACCCACCCAAATGTGAGACCCGAACGAACCTATCGTATTGCTCGATCTAGAAAGTTATTGGCTTAAGCAGCACGCTCTAATCACCAGTAACTCAACACGTACCTCGTCTGCCATTCTATAGTGTAATATTGAAGATCCGAACAATTGTACGATGAGATGGCATGCAAGATCTAGGAAAGTGACACAAATGATGTATGGATATGCTGAAAGGTAAGTCTAAGAGGGAGCAAATAAAACACTTGAAATCCCATTTGCTTAGGTATTTATGTACATCGTCCTTTTACACTTCTGAACAGTTTTGGTATCCAAAACTTATCAAGCCTCTCACTATCTAGGTTCTTTCCCAACATAAATGATGTGATGGGTAGATATGTAGCGAATTTTGGCAAGTAGTACGAGTAGCAATCTAGATTTTGGTAGAGTTGCAAATACTCGGTCCTGGGTCCCTTCTAGTATGAAATACTGCACCGTCTGAATTTCTTGGAAGGGGATTCTGCTTTGTCCCTAGGATTATTACTTCATTCCTGTGGTAGAGATGAATCCTAGGGACGGACCTGGCATGATGGAAGAATACCTGGCTGAGGATATATCAGAACAGTATGCTCTCTTCGGGGATATTATCACAGGATTTCTCCTTGATCTGAAGCCTTCTCCTCGCGAAGCGGATGAGGAGCTGGATTGATCATCACACTCGAGGGCTCTAGATGAGCTAGATGACAGGATGGCTATATCAGAATTGCGCTACTTGAAACGCAGCAGTATGCTTCAAACCTACAACTGTGATTGTGGACTACCTGTCAACATGGCGATGAAGCTGTTGTGAAATTCATGCTCGTAGTAATGACTAGACGAGGGATAGAAGAAACGGATGATTACATTGATATCAACACTTCCCATCCTGTAGAGGTGAATTATTAGTCTATAGCGCTAGGCAATGCTTATGTCCAACTGCTTGCCCGGCTAATGTACAGTTTATAAGTGACCGTCAAAGCAAATAACACCTTTTTGCTATGCTTTAAACAAAACCTGAAGAAGCCTCAAAGGCTATGAGCTCGCGCTCTGGTCTTCCAAGAACACGGGTATCCCATACACCACAAGCGCTGCACCATTTAGATACCGCAAGTAACACTCCTCACGGCCAAGCCGCACCGCCTCTACCAAGCTCACTCGCTCCGTAGTTTTCACACCGCCTTTCGTTATCGCTCCTCGTCCTGCCCTCGAAGAAGTGGACGTTGCTTGTGATGATACAACACTTCTCGACTTCTCAGTATCATAGTTGCGCCGCTTGCCCTTGATACCAATCAACTTTTGCGTACCAGCACCAGGTCGCCACAGACCCCACGCCTCACCAGCTTTGACGCTTGCGCGATCGCAATCGCGGTCCGTCACATCCCACAGTGTGCCCACGACAGCAGGCGCGCCAGCCGCGAGGTAGCTAAGCACCATACCAGTGGCCTCGTAGTCGGGGCCATGAGTCTTGAGAGCGGCGGAAGAGCAGCCCATGAGCCAAGTGGTAGGACACGAAGTCAGTGAACGCACACTGCGGGGCGAAATGAATTGGCCCCCGGATCCGTGGCCGAAGTAGAGGAAAAGTGATTCGTTGGCGAGCATGTCGGCGAAACCGGAATCGGCAGGCGCTGTGGTTGAGTGGACCCATTGAGGCTTGAGTGTGGATAAAAGGGGCTCGAAGATGGTTTGTGTTTTCTGAAGATCGCCTGATGGGTTTAAAAGGGAGAATCCGGAGCTTTTGGAGATGGTATGGCCTATGTTGGTGCCGGTTTTCATAGCGAGGATGCGAGTACGAAGACAGGAGAGCGAGGGAAGGCGCGATACATTGGTGCGTGCCAGACAAGGAAGCGATTCCCAAGGAAAAGCATGAAGCTCCTTGTCCATTATGAGAATGGTGTGCTCCTGTCCAGTGGATTCAGGGGTAATGGAGGCCGAGTGGTATGCTTTCAACGCATCGAGCGTGTCAATAACAAGCGAGTCAAAATCGACTTCATCATAGGCGTTGCTCTCTCCTTTGAACTGGAGAATGTCAACAATATAGTACAGTAAATCAATCAAACTTTCGTCAATATCACAGTTTTCGTCACGGGGGTCTGGAAGGCCAGTAAAGAGTTCAAAGACTCGTGAATCCAGTGCAACAGCTTTGGGTTGTCGTTTGCCTTGCCGCGATGGCAAGTGTCGGTTGAGACTGACCCAAAGCGCTTTTTGAAATCGAGCAAGTAGCAATGGCTGGCGCTTTTGAGGAGAGAACACTCCTCGGAATCCGCCTAGCCATATCTTCTCAATGTTCAAAACTAATTCGTGGATACGATTGTCCAGAGCCTCTCGATCAGCCCACCATCTCTTCTTCGATTCTCGGTCTTCTGAGTAGTTGTAGCCATGTGTGCTCTCAAAAGAATCCTGGATAATATCCCCGAGCTCGCCTTTGACTTCTTCAAATCCGAAATCCTCATCTATAGTCTGACTATGTGAGCTAAGTGGAATGTGAAGTACAAATGGTGTCTCGCCAGCACGGAGTCGAGTAACATAAAGCACGTCCTTCAAGGAGCTGAGCTTGATTGAGAAAGCGGTCCACGGCTGGGGAATAACGTCGACGTAGTCCTCCTGGAACTTCGCGACAGTTATGACTTTAGGTATGTTTGCCATGTCCTCTTCCGTGAAGATGTACGATGGCCAAGCGCTTTGCTCCTCTTTGGGTATGTTCTCCGCATATAGCGAAATTGCTTGTGTTCTTTGCATCGCATTGATGCTAGGCATATCTATAACTTATTAGAATCGTATTGTACTTTCAGGACCTTACAATGGCTTACCAAGTAACAAAGCCGCTTCGGTTGGATGAACAACGCATCCATTGTTGACCTGTGAAGCGGAAACAAAGACAGCAACGCCCGCCATTATACTACCAAGTTCAGTGAACTCTGCGATAGAAGCTGTACGAATGGCGACTGGTTGTATAACAGCTAGAGCATCTTGAGTTTCCGCCAGTGATGATGCCAGTTCCACACTATCAGAGGGTTTAATGGATTTGCCTTTGGCTACTTTTCGAACAGTTCGTGTTTTTGCGACTGCATTATTCATTGTTGCGGATGCCTTTGTTGAACTTGAAAGAATGTCCTTTGTTTCAATCATGGACAATGCTGGTATAGAGATAGTAGACTCGGGGAGCATGCCAAGAGCACAATCTGAAGCAATAGACTTCATGATGTGCTGGAGATTCAAGCGAATGGCAGCGAACTTTTGGCGAAAGGAAAAGTACGTTGACTCCTTAGCTTCTTCCAGTTCAGCAAGACAGTCTGAAGCTTCGGAAAGCCTATCCCGCGAAATCAAAGTTATAGCTTTGTCGATCAGCAGGCTTGATCTCAATGACTTCAATGGTGCACTTTCTGTGATTACTGGTCCTTGGGCTGCGGGTTTCGATCCCTTCAAAGTAGCTGTTTTTGGGGCGGGCTTCTTCTTTGTTGCAGTCACTGGGACTGTTCGTGGCGCTCCTCGGGCCTTTCGGGCTGTTTTGGCTGGGGCAACCTTCTCGTCTAGCTTCAAGTCCGACATTTTGGCAGCCAGGTCATCTTCGGCGGGTAGTGGAGTTGGCTTTCCAATAGGGGCTGATGTGGCCATTCCTTCCACTGATTTGATGGCAGAATCGATTGCTTCCAGCTCATCATCAACTTCTCCTCGGGCTTTCCACATTCGTGAAATACTTTGATGATGGCGAACAAGTTCCATGCAAGGCTGAATATTTTCTGCCAATTCAACAGCTTGTTCAAGATGACGTTGACCGTCCTCTATTTTTCCATCCGCAATCTTTTGCTCAGCCAACAAGCTCAAGTTGAATAGCTGTGATTTTGGAACGCAAAGCGTATTGACTATTTTCTCTGCACTGTCAACCCAGTAAAATGCTTCTGCGTAAGCCCCGTGGTGTTTGTATATTTCGAAAAGATTGTAGTATGTACGAAGCAAGGCGGGAACCAGGTGCCACAATTTGGCTCCTTTGAGAGCATCGTGCGTTAGTTGTTTGGACCACTGATTGTTAGATTTGGTTGAGACATCCAGGGTACTGTCAACAAAGGAGTCGGAGCCTCGTTGGGGAACATGGCTTGGGGTAGAGTTCTCTATTATGGCCCAGTTGCGCTGCAATAGTTTGACGGCACATTTGGCATCTCGTAAGGCCCATGCAGCAAAGCCAGTCTGAAGCTTCAGCTTCGAAGCGATCAAAAGCGCATGGCTTAGGAGCTGATTGGTCTTTAAGGTAGAATTTACTTTTGATGTCTTTTCAATCGCAAGCCCAGGGCCCTGGTCCGAAATGCTTTTTACCGTATTGAGACATTCTTCACATTTGGAAGTGGCACCAATCGCAAGGAAATATTCAGCATAAGCGAGGAGATGCCTAACTTGTGTCTCCCCTGCTATTCCATGGTTTGTGATGATCGACTTGGCTCTAGCAAGGGTCAGGCCAGCACTTCCAGAATACCCTGCTCGAAGGTATTGCAAACTGATGGAAGAAAAAGTATCGATCAGGGGGACAATACTACCCTCTCCTTGGCTAGACAGCACTGTTTGTAGAAGAGATAGAACTTTGAGCCTCGACTCGGACATGCAATTCGTTTCGAGAAAGTCGGCGAGTAGTTCGAGTTGCCGTAGGAATTCTGATGGTTGATCAACTCTGTCGTGAAGATTTTCAGGTGATTCTTGAACCAGTTTTCCCCAAATGGCAACAGACTGCTCAATCTGGGATATTGGGAAAGTGGATTTTGAAAGTGCTTGATAAACAGCGATGCTTGCTTGTTGGTGCTCGACAAATCCAAGAAGCAGTTTGTCTTTGCTGCCAGCGCAAGCTTCCTCATTCTCGATGCATCCGGAAGACATTGCAGCAAGATCGGTTTCCAACACAGAGGGAAAGACGTGCGAAAATCGGGTGAGTAGTAAGATTATGCGCTGTCGGCGAATTGGATATCGTTTAGCGTCGTATATGTCAAAAATTGCGCGAAAGATGCGAGAAATGTAGTCAACCTGTTCCAAACCTCGAAATCGACCTGGAATAGCCAGCTCTTTGCAATATAAAAACAGTTGGCGCTCCAACAGAAGTACTCGAATGTCTTCGTCGAGGCGGGCATTGTCAAAAAAGCTCATAACTCTGCTTTCTCGCGCTTCGGTCTTCCAAATGAGATAGTGCAAGTTGTCTATACACTGTCTCAGCTTGGCGCTTTCTTCCAGAAGCCAAAATTGTTCATAAGTCACAGACCCAGCCAATTGAGTCAATGATGTTATCGAGTTATATTGAAGATGCTCGGATATCGCCTCCTCCAGATACTTCCTGGACTGATCGAAGTTGCCATAATGCTCGTAGTATTGAGCAAGGCCGAGGAGTTTGCTTGCAAGTGAGCCAAGCTGACGAGTTTCCAAGCTCTGATCCTGAAGTGCAGTAACGCTGCGTTTGGACGCGTCTAATTTCTCGGTGGTGGATGAAGCTCCGTCTGCGCTGGGTTTACGATGGAATGCCCAGTACAGGCTAGATGCTTTTATTGCGACGTTGTCAGTGTTATAGCTGTCTGAACGACAATCTTCCAGAGTCGATGCCAAACTAAGTGAGTCCTGAAGTGCACTATCGAAATCTTTCCAGGCTAGTCCTCCATCTTTGAGCCCGGTTTTGCAACATAGAAACACAGAATCGCTGAATGATGGTGCTGCTGCTCGGGCCTTTGAAAGCTTCTCGCTGCGCCGTAAAGCTTGTTTTGGATCATCGATGGTGGTTTGATCTGGACCTACATAACGTAGTAGATATCGCAGACAGGCAAACACTCCATCTCGGCAAGCAGCTAAAATGTCGTTATGTGGCTGATCAATGGCTTCTCCGTGCATCTCTGATTGCAGTCGAGAAATCAGAGTACGTCGATATCCCGCGACTTCGAGTAAGAGTGCATCAATATCGCTGCTTTCTCCTCTAAGGGCCTGACCCATTGCACCATGTGCTTCGGCCATCGTCGGCAACAGCTCGTCAGAGACCTCAGCAGCAAGAAGAGCAAGTCTTGACACGCGGACTTTGCCGATTGCATCGCTGATAATAGTTGCGTTTCCACTTGGGATGGCTTCTTTATATTTTTTCATCCAAAGGATTGCCACATCATATTTCGAAGCGTCCTGGGCGATAGAACTCATCAATCGGCAAATAGAGCTCCAGAATGGCTCGACTGTAGTACTCGAGGTTTTGCACTTTGCATCAGCAACAGCCAAAGTGAGACTGGATATTGTCTGAGATGCGGATTCTAATACCAAATTCGGCGATCTCGTTGACCGTCGTGAAAATGCCGACAGACATTTGAAAATGGGTCTCCAAAAGTCTTTTCCGATATCCAGAGTCTGACAGCACGCGTGACACGACATTATCCGTGCTCGGTATATTAGGCTTTGCAATTGCAACGCCACCTCTGCTGAGACGTGTTCTTCGGCGGTCTCGTCGGCGTCTGTGGATATACTGGGACACAACGACAATATGAGCGCATAGAGCAACTCGAACTGACGTATGGCCTTTGATTTGTCGGTAGTCGTCTCGTGTTGCCGCAAGGTGATTTGCAACGGAGAGCTGTTGTTACTCAAATCGATATGCTTCGCAAGTGCATGGACTTCAGGCTTACGTTTTCGTGCTGCAATCAGTTTCATCACGCATTCTTGATATTTGCTGACGACTCCGAGTAGTTGGCCTTCATGTTGAGCTGCCGACCCAAAGTCGAGAAGATCGGCCAATAACTCTTTCTGTATCTGTCCTTCTTTGGATCCCTTGGCAATTTGTTCCGCCTTTTGCGCCTGTATTGGTTTCTTTCCCGAAGCGGACACCGCATCCAGTCTTCTCTTTAGTCCTCGTAACTCTTTTGCCGCAATGTTGTCCAACCCTAAAGTTATGCACTTGCCAACAAAAGACAGCGTTCCATTCTCAGTCTGTAGATCTAATGTGCCCGGTGCATCTTGCTTCTTGGATCGCCGCATGTATTCAAACGCAATATGAGCACACTCTGCGACAGAAGTAGCCCCAGCTGGTATTTGGCGCTTCCCACCATTCGTCGTCGATGTTTGTCGAGATAAGGTGCGCTTATCTGGCGAATTAGGGGAACGGGAGGTAAGGGGGCGCGAATTCGTTCGGGCATGTTTTGCAGCTTGTTTCTGGGAAACAGTCTTTGCGGGTGAGCTCTCTTGGTTGTTGTTGACGCGAACCGTTGCCTGCATCTGCTTGACGGTGTCGGACAGCGTTCTGAGCGCGATATTGATGGTCTCGATCGCGACTCCATATTTCTCAGTTGTAGACAGCGGAGACGGTTCTTCCACAAGTACCTTGATCGGCACCTGAGCTCTCGAGCTCGTAGTGTTTGCTCTCGATCGAGTAGAAGCTTTTGTTGTGGCGCTTCGCGCAGATGATATGGGTTTCCGACTATCAGCGGCTTTTCTAATGGTTTGCTCGGAGGCAGAGTCGGAGTCCGAAGATATAAATCCCAAAAGTTGTTTCAAGGTAGTGAGTGTCGCAGTTGAGCATGTGGTAGTGGATGACATTGCCTGTACGACGGAGGTATTATCAGCTCTCGAAGGAGCCATTTTTGGATGATATGTAAAGGAGGAAATAAAGTAGTAGGGATTCAGGCATTAGACATTACTCAGAGTTGAGACCCATGGTGTGTTCTTGCATGGACATGATGTTGTCGAAACTTTTATTTACTAACACGGCGCGAGGTTACCAATAACCGCGCTTACCGCGCACAAGCGCTGCGAGCGAAATATCGTGGAAGGTGCAAACCAATGGAAGGAAATAACCTTACTCTTATTTTAACTTCACACCTCAAAGAGCTTGAATAGATGGGTATCATGAATTAAATATTTACGAAAGAAAATGTGGTTTATGACGGCGCTTTCAAACGCTCTTCTGGCATAAAATAGCTCAGACTGGGGGACCAGGCCCTTTTCCACATATGCAAACCCAACTCCAAGTTCATATCTCACAAATGTTCAGAGATCGAATATGCTCAGCACTTCATTGTTCATTTATTTCTTCCGAGACTTCTTCGGTGGAGGTGGAAATTGCATTCGAGGAACCGTGTCGCCTTGAAGGGTGTTGAAGGCTTTGGTTCTTGGAGTCGTTGGTGATAGCGGGAATTTGCCGCCGTATGAAGTGCCAGGCGTCTCTGGGATGGGTACCATTTCCCATTGTGGCTCATGTGGATCCTTCCCTTTGCTTTTCTCCCCATAACTCTCTTCATCGCCCTTGTGCTCGGAGGGTGGAAAGAACATCGAATGTAGCGCGAGTAAAATGTGAATCGAGTACAATGCACTAGAAAGAACGAAGTTAGCCGGGTAAAAGACGGATGATCAAGATTGACCTACACAAATATCGTGGTAACGGCAAGAGCTGACTTCGCCTGCATACAATACCCAATGTTCGAGGGAATGGCGGCAACGCTGCAGCTTTTCGTGATGTACCATGGGGGGCCATGCACTTGAAGTTTTGGATCGATCGTATCTGATCCGAGTTGGCCCGCCAAACTGTAGGCGTAAAGTCCCAGCCCGAGTCCATGAGCCGCTATCGATAATGGAGGATAGAGGACTTTCATGACAGCAGCGATGCTCTTCACAAGAAGGATGAAGACAGTCAATACGGAAATGGTGAGGTTGAATTTTGTCAAACTATAATTTCAGTCAGCTCATTGTAAGTCAAAACAGGCAAATCAGTCGTACTGTGAGCTCCAAACAAGAGGAGTAACCATGGCTTTCCCATTCACCAGGTCATAAATTGGCTGGGAGGGTGAGCTGTTGAAGCCATTGATAAAACCATCGAGCCATAACTTGTCCCGATACGTGTCTGGGTCTGCAATTCCAAAGAGGGTGAGAATGGCGACTGTCAGTGGCAGTTCGAATACCATGAGGCCCAAAATAACCTTTGGGAACCTCCATCTCTTCATATTCAGCGAGAATTTTGGCATTTTGGTAGAAGTAAGCGGCTAGGTGGTCATCAGGACTCTTGGCAGGACTTTGGAGGTTTGGACGCTGTCTCTGCTATGAGAGCTCTGCTGAGTTCACGATCGTAGTCCTCGCAAGACGGAGGCGAAGCAAGAAAGGCGTTTCAGAGAGCAGATCCGTTGCGGAATAGTTGGTGAGTTAAAGGTCGATGAAAAGATGAGGAGAGAGGAGTCGTCTCCAGCGCATAAAGGGCGCGAAGTCCATTGTCAGCGGGTAGAGGCGTGATTCGTGAAGCGGGCCCGCCTGGGGGATGCAGAATCATCGAGACTCGAGCTGGGATTGCTCAGAGTTCGGGCGCTTACAGCTGGAGGTGGTCGCGGCGACATGGAACACGACCAATGATAGCTGATTTGCCAGGGTATATAGCCAACGCCTGTGCAGAAATGCGGGAGTGGCGTAAGAACCAACTGGGAATTGGAGGTCTGTATCGTTTCTGGTTGGTCAGTGTCTGAGCCATCTTGGAAACATTGTTGGTGGGACAGACTGGCGATAAAAAGCTGCGAAAGCCTCAGGAGTCAGGCTTCAACAATAATGAACCCCCAAACCTCAGTGCTCTTCGATCCAACGTTTTACCTGCACAGAAAACTAGGCATTTTGGATGGATCTGGATGGTTGATGTCGCGAAATCCGATCTGGTTGTGCTTGGATCACTTGGCACAACTCAAGATTGACCCTCGCTTCGTCCTTAACCTCACTCCATCCTCTCAAGCAACGAATGTGCATCGCTTTGTCTAGGCCTAACCATCTGCTCATTGAACAGACGTTCAATCGATCGTTTGTCTATTCTTGCTACCGCTGAAGCAGACACAATCTTTTTTCAAAAACTAGCGGAATGACTTACAAAGTCCCATCGTCTATCTCCTGCCAATGTCACCGAGAAGAAGTAGGTCATCATCAACGACCTGTACGGCCTCGCATTGTAGTGCCTATTAGCTACAATGTTTGCGGAATGGCTTAGCGATATTGCTGGAGCTGATATTCTTTTGCTGTCTGATGCCAGAGATCATTTTTTAAAAGTTTCCCTCATACAGAATGCCGTCACTTAGGTATTGCCAGGTCAAACTTCAAAGGCGTTCCGTGAGTCTGCAGATCCCAACCATTTGACCTTACGGAGGACAAAGCATTCCAAAGTACCTAGATAATATGCTTTACATGAGCAGGTCACCCATAGAAACTTGCATTACCATTCGAAAAGCAACGTCTGCAAGCCTTCCAGTCAATACGCATCAATGTATCAAACCTTTATACTTTTGCTACCCTCCGGCTATCAAGCATCCTAACTTTGGTTTAAATGCCGACCCCTTAAAATTCGAGACATTGTAGCAGCCAGCCAAATGGTACAAACCATCCATAATCTTGTGGAATCCAAAACTTGCACTTTCGCTGACGGGACATAGAGCAGCTTGACAAAATTCAACATCTTCTTTCATTTCCCTTGCTTGATATCGTTTCAAGTGCGAAATCGTGTAGCCATTTCCGCCAACAACTGGTGTCCTATCGATTTTTTCCTCGTTCATGCGCTACGAAGGCAGACAGAACCATTTTGGTTCGCCGCTTGATGCGTGGATATACATTATTCGCAGGTTCAGGGTGTTCAGTTCAGATGATTCGGCGTCAAGGCAATAATATACAACCTGAGATAAAATTCGAAGGGAGACCATGCATGAAGCGGGCCGATTTCTTACGATCCGCGAGGCGCCATACCTCTTCACTATCTCCACATTGGTCTATCATGACCTGTGGCTTTTTTGGCCCCCAAAATATCGCTTCAACATGCGCCTCAACCAGAGTGGATTGGACTCCGACTCACTGCCATCTGGATGGTGTCAACGCGATGGATCGATAAGTATGTAGTTAATAGTCTAGTTTTTCGCTCTTCAGCATCTGACCTGGATTGCACTTTTCTTTCTTTCTCCTCCCCAAACTATATTCGCATTTTTCCTGTAAAACTCATTATCTATTCGTTCACTGTGGGTGGTCTAGTTCCCGAAACACTGCCAGTCGGCGTCCTATCTTCTCTGAATCTTCAGTCATCTCATCGATCATGGTAGACTATACCAGAGTCCCAGGCGGGCAAGACAACATCTACACGGCAAATATGCCATCAAACGAAACGCTGATGGGCAAGGGTAGCCCCAATGAAAAATCGATATTTTCGACAGCTCAAGTGCCTCCCCTACCCGCTATCCAAAGAGGACGATTCGCTCGCGTGCTAGATTTTGCGAATCGATTCTGGCTCACTGAATTAGTTGCTTGTGTTGTTTCCTGGATCGCTCTCATATGCATGGCAGTACTTCTCAGTTTTCTCAATGGAAAATCTGCTTCTGGTTACCTTGGAAAATGGGCCACACCAGTGCTTGGTTTTCTTGGAACGATTGTTCGGACCTCGCTCATGATGCCTGTTGCTGGAGCTTTAGGTCAACTAAAATGGGACATGTTTCGAGGCAAGAAGTCTTCTGCGCTTGATACTATGGAATCCTTCAACGATGCGACTCGAGGTCCCAGTGGCGCTCTCAAACTAGCGTGGCGACTGAAATTCAAGTAAGGAAACAGTCCGGAAGATAAGATCTGTGCTGACTATTTCTTACAGGAGATTTGCCGTGCTAGGTGCCCTCGTCTCAGTTCTCTCTTTATCGAATGATGCTCTGGTTCAAAGATCACTGGAGACTGTCAGTCAAACTTCCACGATACCGCCGTCTCAATCTCAAGGTGTTCCTCCGGCTGTTGTATACAGAACTAATAATTACGATTCTATCACATTGTTCAACACGGGTAAAGTGCTGCCCGCCTCGACCCTCCAGACTCAGTTCTTCTACGCCATATCATCACAAACGAAAGGGGATCTTGGTCTATTCAACCAAGAACTTTGGCAATGCACCACAGGCAATTGCACGTACCCAACATATCAGACTTTGACAACCGATTATCAGTGTATTGATCTGTCCAGTAAATTACCAAACCCGCTGCCAACTATTGTCAAGCATCCTTCGGACTCCACTGTGGTCCTTAATACTAATGGTGGAATCATCACCTCTCAGAGCATCTTCACCGATCCCGACCAAACACTGTATTCAGCTCCCTTGGGCAAATTGATCACTCGCTGGCTAGTCCTGGCAAGAAACTTTGGATCAGGCAGTGACAATGCAGTGGTTGCCACCGAGTGCTCAATTTACTGGGCAGTTTCGACATATCAGAATTCCTCTGTTACGCTCGGAGCATTCTCCGAAACCCGCACAAATCCGATCACCAAGTACACAACCATTACAAACACCAAGACAAAGACAGCTGCAAGTTATAACATCACTGCCGATCCGTGCTATTCCCAAGATGGCAAGACCATAGCGAGCAGTGATAGCAGTTGTACATACTCGATTGATGCCAATGCTCATGAAGCACTGCAAAACTATTTCAATCTGGCATATATTTCCTTCAATGGCAACGCAAGCATCATCAGCGGCAGTCTCTCAGATGCAGGCGATGCTACGTTCGGCTACGACAGCGCTTTCCTACTCTCTCTACTGCCCGATCTTAATGGTTCCAATCGCGGCCAAACGGTTGCCTCCCTCGCCAATATCGCAGGCCGAGGAGCCGCTTTGCTCAACACCAAGATTCGAGTCGCTCCGCAATTCGCCGCCGATGGCACGGCTACACATGGTTTAGTCAACGGAAAGGCCATGCTAATGCTCGCGGTATACAAAGCCGTTCCATATGCACTGGTTGGACCCGGTGTCTTGGTGCTTCTCAGCACGATCTTTTTCCTGGCTACTGCATTCTTTAGTCGAAATCAGCAAAAATGGAAGAATTCTCAGATGGCTCTCTTTTTCCACGGTCTTACACCGGAGGACATCGCTCGTGTCTCACACATCTCGTCCTTCGGGGATATGAAGGATGCTGCCAAACAAATAGACGTAAAGATTGTGGACACTGCTTATGGAGAAAAGCTCATGTCAAAGGAGCTGATTGCGCGGGATTCTTGATTGGTCGTTTTCTCAATTTCAGCTCACATCTTCTGTTTCATGTATTTAGCTATTACCCTTTCCCTTGACGCGATGCTTCTTCTCCCTTGACGCAATGCTTCTTCTGTAACCTTTGAATTCCAATTTTGTGTACACGACACAGCGCAATCACCATCTATGTTTAGTTGCCCACCATGCACGAGCTGTATCTTCAGTTGACTTCCAATCGATAGGAAAAGTTAGCATGTTGCCATGAACTCCGCTGGCTACCACCACTTCTCGCAAAGAACCTGCTCTTTTTCTAGTCCATCTTGTCCTTGCAAAAATTCCACAAACTGATCAGTCATGTCAGGCGGCCCACAAACATAGCACACAGTACTCTCCTTCTTATCCCCCAAAGCAGATAGTAAGTCCTCATGACGAATTCTTCGAGGGGCTATTATTGCACCATGTTGAGATAATGCCTCCGCATATTTATAATTCGATGAAAACAGCTTCAGTCTCAATTTGCCTTTCCCTGATCCCGATGTACGAGCAATATCAACCAAATCATCCAAGAAAAGTGCAGTGACTCGCCCTTCGTCCGGAATTGTTGGGGGCGCCTTGACGCTATATAGAAAATTCACATTTGGAGGCATCGTATCTGTTAGGCCTAGATGCCGTATCATCGCCATTAACGGATTGATGCCCACGCCCCCGGCAATGAACACTACGTTCTGAATGTCGGATTCCTTTCGCGGGGCTGTGGTGAAATACTCTGGCGGCCAAACAAAGCTTCCTCCGACTCGAATTCTCAGTGGCTGTCCTACGATTTCTTTCTCGGGTTTCCAGAGCCACTCTGCTGCAGGGTTCTCTGGCGAAGCTTGAATGGCTAGATCGACGGATGGACCGTCCTCGCCGCAAGTGTCCAGGTTCGCGAGCAAAGGTGACGATGTGATAGTAAACCCACCTGGCTTGGGAAGTCCATGAATATGTACATCAAGCCATTGCCCAGGGAGGAACTAATAAGAAATTGTAGGATCAGCATCCATACACGCGATACGTAGGTATTTTAATACAGACTTACGCTGATCGTTTGTCTGGATGCCAGGCGGTAAGTTCGTATACTTTGATTAACGTTTTCCACGGCCTTAATTGTCACATCGTGGAGTTCTGATCTACGAGGCTGTGATGCTGTACGCTCGTCATGGCCAGTCTTTGGCGCCGTTGCCATTGCTCGAAACGAGTGTATCAAGCGTATGGGGGAGCCGTGTCCGCGGATGATTAGAGTGAATGAAGTTGAATTACAGTAACGAACGCCACCTCTTATCATGATAACAACAGTTCCAGGGAACTGACTGTGGATAAACAATATCTGGCCGTTGCCACATTGTAGTTGGATGCGTGCATGTCACATTGTCATCCGGGTAGTTTACTCTATTAAGTGGATTCGCTAGGGCGGGCCGACCCGTACGAGATACTGGGGGAACTTAAAGATAGTGAACCAATTTAGAGAGCATTAATACAATCAGCAAGATCTATCATCTTTCAAAAACTGAGTCATATTTTGGGCGAGTGTCCAACATGGAAAGTGTTTGCAATTCTTATGTAGCACTAATATAAACAAGCGAGCTCTTTCTTGTGGGGCATCACAATCATGAAAATATCCTATACAGCTATCGCGACAATTGTTTGATCAATATCAAAGAGTGTATTTCTAGCACTTACTCGTATCATGATCTCGTAACTCAAAGCAGGAACCAAGCAATAAGACCAGCGCCGACCATTTCCCAGGTAGCCTTCTTAACCACTGTCGCTGCACTTCTTGTTGTTTGAGCAATGGCTGGCGCAGTCGCTGTTGAGCCGATTTGTCCTGGCGCTCCCGCTGGCGTTCCAGGCACTCCTGGTTGTTGTGGAGTAACGCCTCCGCTCGGTACGACATTGTTTGCTGCCTTTGCAGCTGCCGCTTTATACGTGTCGACAGTCTGCCCAGTGGGACTGAACACAGGTTAGCAACCTGTACATGCTGGCTGGTATGAATGACTTACGGATTGATGACACCAACCATGCCGTCTTGACAGTGTCTGCCTTGGGGACAGTAGAACCACATGGGTTGAGTGTCCCGCACGGGTACGGTGTACGTTATTTGTCCTTGCGCTTCAGTTGGCATGAATCCTGAAAAGAATGCTCGCCCAGCTGTGTTCACTTCTGGTTGACAAGGTGTCTCGAATGTAGATGATGCTACTGAATGGTTCTATCCAAGCTTTAGTACTTGATCGACTCTGCAAACAGTTCATAGCTTACCCTTGAATAAAATTGAAACTGTACAAAATCACCAGGCTTGGCAGTCAAAGTGTTCGGCGAGAACACTAAGTCATTGTTCGCCGAACCGACCTTGACCACCCATACCGGTTGCGATCCTGGAGCTCCTGGCGCAAGAGCTGGCGCAACATTGCCAGGTTGACCAACAGCTGGTGTTGAGTTTTGGGGTTGACCGGCAAGCGCAGGAGCTGCTGAAGCTACCGGTGCTGCGCCAGCAGCTTGGGGGCGTATCGTTATTACTTGAGCCGCTCCTCCTGCTGGTGCTTGTGTTGCTTGAATGACGCCTGGTTGTGTTGCTGCTGGCGCCTGGGCAGCTTGTCCGGCAACATTTATTGAGATGGCGGCTGGCTTCGCAGCTTGAGCCACGACACCACTTATGAGAGACAGTGAAAGTGGTAAAACGGTGTTGAGATGCATTATGACGGTGGCGTGGTTGTGTATCCTGTGGTAATATTCACAAAGTGTGCGACAGCTCACGCTGCTAAGAAGATAGGTAGATTGCCAGAATCCGTGAAGAAGGTAGTCAGTACTTCAGCGAGAGAAATCAAATTACGACCAGAAAAAAATTAGCAGGTATGGTTACAATGACAGAAGTCCAGCTGAACGAGGGCAGACCACGATGCAATGCTCCCATGAGGCAAAGCAATGGGTGACTTGCAACATCCGGGAGCTGGTACATCTCGATTCCGGTTGTTGTTTCGGGCAAAAGATCCGATCATGGAATCTTGTTGGTGCTGTTGAGAACAAGTTTCTTGCCTAGACGGGTCTGCGGACTGTTGCGTCTCAAGTCTGTCGGATGAATGGTCAAAAGCCAAGCTAGAGTAATTTTTGCTTGACAAAGTTGATTGATTCTTCAGAGCGAGTTGTCTTGCAGTGGTAATATTGATTTATTCACGGCTCCCTCAAAGCTCATTTTCCTCATCCTATTCAAAAGCAAATTCAAGAGCCGTTGAGTTGTAAAATCTTTGGTGAAGATCGCAGGTCAGGATGTTTCTGGAAGGGCATCTAGCATGACCGGGGGTCTTCAAGTCATCATGCATGGAGGTTTCAGATCCTTCTTCTCACCCAGTTGCGCATCTTCAGCCACCCCAATGCTCGAAACACATATTCTCTCCCGATGAAGCCAAACCTTTTTGGCATACTGCCTTTAAGGTTTCGAGGGACTTCCGGGAAGATATAGCTAAGCAGGCATCGGATGGTGTCATAACCGGGAGCAGTCGATGCCACAGCAGCCATTTCAAGGCTAGAGACTCCATGATTTCCGGTGTCGTGTCGCTTATCATTTATGATTGATGTGATGATACTGCGCGTGAGATTTCAAAAATCCAGAATCAATTGCGGAGCTGCTTTCTCCAAATCTTCAACCTGTAGCCAAGTACCAGTCGCATCTCCACGGCCCTCAGCCTTGCTACTACTCTCATGACGGCTTCGAGCTAGCGCTTCTTGAACGAACACTTTCATGTACATTTCCAATACGCCCATGGCTTCCTTGCCAACTCGCATGCTTTTGTCATCAAGACTTTGATGCAGTATCTTTGCAAGGAGAGGCCGCGGTATAGAATGTTCAAGTTCATCAAGAGCTGCTCCAGGATTAGCACATGCTGCTGCTCGGGCGGTCGTGGACTGCCGTCGAGGAGTCGAAGGTCCAGCTCGAGATTGTGTAGTCGCTCTTCGGTTGGTGGTTGTAGAGGTGTCGATATCATCTTCCACATCGCTTCCGTAATCTTCATTATCTTCATCTTCGTCCGAGTCGTTGATGGTCACTGCTGATGTCTTGCGATTGACCTTTGGCGCGGCCTTTGTTGAGGTTTTCTTTACAGGGCCTGACTTTTGGCCTTTGGGTGCGGAGTCTCCAGACGATACTCTGGTAGGAGGCTTGAATGGAAGCCGTCGCGGGCCGTCTCCATTAGATCGAACTGGCGGCATATTGAACGACTAGAGTATCCGACTGCTGATGTTTGGTCTGATACGATGTTAACTGTTTCCTGAAGCTTGTGATTGCAGTTTGGAAGAGCTTAGAGCGCGACGCGTTATTGGAAAGCGCGCAGTCACGTGTGGTCAGATGCACCTTCCTCTTATCTTCTTGTGTTCTCGTCAACGGTCACGACTTCTCTCAGTCTAACGACTCTTGCTATATTTTTTTTTGCATGTGTTGATTCATCATCCATACTGCATCAACTCATCACTTTTGCAACTTATAGTGCGGCTTCTTTCCCATCATTGAGAGTAAGGCCGATATGCCATTCTAGGGCAAGCATCAAACGAGGACTTCTGAGCTGTTGCGCGCTCGTGCTCCAGAAGTTTATCCATCGTTGTCCTTCTCAAAACAAAAGTTGGATCTCGATCGGTGTGACTTGAGCATATGTATATCAGATCATAATAGGCCTTTTGCGTCATCATTTTCTACAAATTCTGAAACCACACCATCTGAGTTGGCAAGATGGACCGCGAAGGGCGCAGGTTTGTTGTCTGCTAAGCTTTTGGAGCCCTCTGCTTGGCTGATTCTCTTTAATTGAAGCAAACGGCTAAATCTGGGGCAGGGGCAATCCCTCGGGGGAAAAGGGACGGCTACACTACAATCGAGATGCAATTTCCCATAATTCAACGTCCGTAATTGAGTTTACTGTGATCACTGCCGGATGCATGGAAGGTCGCCATTTAACCCTCTTGCCGTCTGGACAAATACTGGGACGGAGCTTAGTTCATGCAAGGCACTGACTATACAGAGAAATAAGGTCATTTCACTTGACGGTGGTAGGTTTCAGCGTTGGTAATAACTATCATTTTGTCCACTCGTACTACATACCGGCATACTGTATAACTGCTTCAACAGTTGTTACCAGCTGCCCGTGGAGCAAGTAAAGAAAAGGCATGTGCTTGAACACTTCTTGTGGCTGGTAAAGTGTCTCGTGTAACTCCAAATGCGGGCAGATGTGGCAAGATCTTCCAAGTTTAAGTATTTGTGATGCTGATTTGGGTTTGGGAAAGAGGCTGGTCAGAATGCTATGCTGGACAAGGGCAAACGAAGAAGTATTTGGCGAACTAAATAATAATAGGTTTTCAACTTTGGAAGGTTCCCAGGACGGTTCATTCCCGGGTCATGTTAAGGAGAGCCTCTCTTTGATTGCTCTTATATGAGCCATCATCGACCTTCCCGCCTCTAGTTCACTTCACCGTTACCATCCACAAAAGAGATATCAATATCCTGACGCCGATCTGAGTGGCTCCCCTGCATATTCACCTGTGCCTCTTTCTGTTAATTTTGTCTTCATCTTGATCCGACAAAGGTGTTGTTGTTGCAACTTGCAAACTGGGGAGGAAACCACGACTTTGTCCACCCACCACCACCACCAAGAAAGGCAGTCGCTACACACCTGCCAACCCAACGTTACTTCCCATTCAACGTTACCACGCAATAACCCTCTTCTCCCCGTACTGCCTTTGAGAGCCTGCATTCCCCTCTCAACAACATCAACCATCTTACAACAACCGACTCTTGTTCTTCTATTAATCACTAATTCCAACATCCTCAACACCATCAAAATGCGCTTCGCACTGGTTGTGTCCGCATTGGCACTAGCTGTTACAGCTACTCCTCAAGGCGTCACGCAGTACATTGCACCCCCAGGCAACGCACCAGCAGGATGCAAAAAGTCCATGGACGGCAAATACGAGCTGTCAGTCGAGCCGTTAGGTCCAAAGACCAAGAGAATGTCCTTCGATGCGGTATGACATGCATGTTCGGTTTCGTTTCAAGCATTGTAGCTAACTTGTGCTCCTAGCAAAAAATGCTTCAAGTCAATCTGATTAAGGGTACATTGACTGATGACCTTGCTCGCACCGGATACATCGCAGACAACTACCAATTCCAGTTCGACGGCCCTCCTCAGGTAAGAAGCATACATGTACTGCAAAGAGTTGCCTACTGACTGTGATACCAGGCTGGCGCTCTCTACACCGGTGGCTGGACTCTCTGTAACAATGGCTCTCTCGCCCTCGGTTCCTCCACCGTCTTCTACCAATGCCTAAGTGGCTCCTTCTACAACCTCTACGATCGCTGGTGGGCAAGTCAGTGCAATCCTATTAATATTGTCGCGCATGCCGTCGCCGGTCCCGAAGTTTCCTCGGTCAGCTTGTCTAGTGATGCTTCTCTCATCCCCGCGTCTTCAGGAAGTCCATCCTCCTCAGGCGGCGCCGCCAAAGCAACAAGCGATGCAATGGGTGGAATGACCATGAGTGGTGGAAGTATGGAACCCACAGCCGACAGCTCACTTCTGTCCGCTTCTGCTACCACTTCTGGCACTTCGGCAACTGGTCTCAATCGATCGATCTCGCCTTCAGCTTCCGTGACTACAGCTCCAAAGGCATCTGCAGTAAAGGCGAGCGCAGCAAGCGCGACCTCCAACGGGGCCGTTCCGGCTCAAGGTAGCGGGGCCTCAAAAGCTGCGCTATTACTGGGCTTATTCGGTATGATGGTCGCATAAAATGATGTTCGAGTTTAGGATTCTTCTTGTATTACGTATGGCTTATAGAATGTGTCCATAGCAAGGGGGTTTCATTGATTGTTCATTTTCTACCATGAGCGTAGACTAATTCAGTTTACGATATACAGCTGACTGGCTTAGTTGAATCAAGCTAGATTTTCACTTCAAGTGGTGCCTTTCGGGTTTGTGAGTCGTGACGATTCCCCTCTTAGTCAACAGTGATATAGGTATCAAATATATTAGAAAGTTTGAACACTGTCCAACAGCTGGGCCGTCATGAGGCTCTTGAGCAGACTGTCAACTGTCAACGCACTATACTCTACATCAGGATTTCATACCGTCTTAAGGCTGTCATTGCTTGAGTGCCTTGCACTAGTTATGCAAGAGGTTGATCATACAGAAGCTGATTGGATGCGGTTGCTGTGAGGCTGAAGGAGCTTCCCCATGAAATTTGGACCCTCTAGAATCTTCGCTTGGTGGGGCCACCAATGTTTAAAGCTCCTCTCCCTTTTCAGACCCTTTGAGCCCACCGAACTTTGTTTGTTTCTACGCATGCTATTTCGATACACATAATCGCATACATCCCTTCATTTCATCTTCATAGCAGAGCGAACCGAAGGTAATAACGACGAAGATGTCCTCCGATTCAGCTTCGAAGCGACCGCGTGTCTTTTTCGACATCACAATTGGCAAGGCAGATGCTGGTCGCATTGTCTTCGAGCTTTACAATGATAGTATGCGCTTTTCCCAGCTATGATGGACGTTTTCAAAAGCTTGCATTACGCTGACTCAAATATCTCTAGTTGTTCCAAAGACTGCCGAAAACTTTCGAGCGCTGTGCACTGGTGAGAAGGGAAAAGGCACAAACGAGGAAGGCAAACCGTTGCACTACAAAGGCTCCATATTCCATCGAATAATCAAAGACTTTATGTGCCAGGGTGGAGACTTTACAAAGTTTAATGGCACTGGAGGAGAGTCGATCTATGGCGAAAAGTTTGAGGATGAGAATTTTGAGAAAAAGCATACGAAGCCATTCCTTTTGTCTATGGCCAATGCTGGCCCAGGTTGGTATTCTTGATCGATCGTCGTAGAGTGAGAACTGACTGGGACGGTATGTAGGCACCAACGGCTCCCAATTCTTCATCACAACTGTGTCCACCCCACATCTCGACAACAAACACGTCGTCTTTGGCGAAGTGCTCAACGGCAAGGCCCTTGTTCGGACGATCGAAGCTTCCGAGACCGATTCATCCGACAAGCCCAAAGATGATATAACTATCGCAGACTGCGGCGAATTGACAGGCGACGACTATGAGCAAGCGACCAAGAAGACAGTGGATGCATTTGGCGACAAATATGAAGAGTTCCCACAAGATTTCGCGGATGAGATCTCGGCAACAGATGCTCTCAAGATTGCCACCGAGCTCAAGGAGATGGGCAACAAGGCCTTTCAAAGCAAAGACCCCAAGACTGCGCTCAACAAGTACCAAAAAGCCTTGCGATATCTGACGGAGACCAACGATCCGACCCAGGGAGAACCAGAGTCGCTTGGTCAGGACATGAACACTCTCAAATTTACTCTATACAACAACTCTGCGCTCATGCAGATTAAGACGAATGATTATAATGGTGCTATCAAGAACGCTTCTGCTGCACTCAATGTCACAGGTGCTTCACCAGAGCAGAAAGGTAAAGCGTATTACCGACGAGCATTGGCACGTGGAGCAAAGAAGTCGGATGATGAGGCATTGGCAGATTTGGATGAGGCTCTCAAATTGGTGCCAAATGATGCTGGTGTTAAGACTGAGCATGCGAGTGTCAAGAAGCGGCTGGCCGAGTTCAAGAAGAAGGAGAAGGCTGCTTACTCCAAATTCTTCTCTTGATTGATGAATCGAGTCGAATGCCGTTGGTCTCAAAACCACAAAGTGGACAAAAGACGGCGTGAACCCAGTATCTTTTCAGCCTGGCGAAAGGTGTTTACGTGTGTCTTTTGCTGAGTTATTTTGAATAGTCGAACCGAGTTAGACAACCATTGAGATCTAATAACGAAAGCAGTATTTCAAAACTTTCGGGACGAACGCTCTTAGATGTTGAGGAGAAAGTAGTAGTGATAATGTAGCGAATCATTACCGTAACACCTGCGCGACCGGCGTCTTTACGTAGACCCGCAGATGCTCAACAATATGCTCGAATGTCAAATAAGCATTCGTGCTTCGCACAAGATCGGTCGATCAAAACTTCTATTTGGAATTATCAAGAGCTACTAGTGAAACAACACCATGAATACTTTTGTACAAAAGGAACTGCTGCAACCGCAAGTTCAAAAATCAATGACGAAGATATTACATCACAGACCCAGATCGACTCTCAAGATCTATTTGAACCATTTCAGCATACCGCAGTTTTGACATATGATTCTCTTAACTTTTGAGTCCGGGGTCAACAACTTTTCTTGGATATTAGACAAGTCGCGCCATAGACAACTGGCGCCAAAAACATGTCCAGATACGTTGCTTTTGACGATCCATCGGTCGAACCAGATGTCCCCTCTGAATCAACCAAAATCAACGAACTCCAATCAATTATTCAATCTACTCAGTACAAAAACTTTGCCCAGCATCGCCATTGCTTCCGCGGCACCCATGTCAAAACCCAAGCCGTCGTCAAGGGCGTTCTCACCATCAAGCCTAACCTGCCAGAAGAGCTCGCTCAAGGTCTCGCCTCACCTCAGAATGCATTGCAGCCTCATCCAATAGCGATTCGTTTCGCCAATGAGCCTTCTTTCCTGCAAGATGACAAAAGCCCCGGGCCGAGAGGAATGGGAATGAAGGTCTTCAACGTCCTCGGAGATTATTTGGAGGGTCCCGGCCAGGAAACTCATACGCAAGATCTCACTTTCAACAATGCGCCAATGTTAGAATTGGGCGATGTCAACCGATGTTTGGAGATATTCCGTATTCGCGAACGGAACTTTCTGCAGCCAGAAAAGATTGACGGTGAACTAAAGAAGCGATCAGATTACCAGGTGCAAAAGGCCCCCATGGAGTTACCCAACCATCATTTCCTTGCCTATACAATGTATTCGCAATCTGCGTACCGATGGGGGCCATACATAGCAAAGTACGCGCTATTTCCGGTTAAGCAGTCACAAAAGGATCTCGCCGAGTCGCACAAGATTACGGACAAGAGCGATTTTGACCAGCATTCCACCTGGCTGCGAGAGCACTTTGAGACCATGAGCGCGGAATATGATCTTCGTGTCCAGTTATGTGAGAACCTAGAACAGCAGTCCGTTGAGGACACAACGATGGAGTGGGACGAAAAGAAGTATCCATTCCAGACTGTTGGGACCGTCACCATCCCGGCACAAGATAGTTTTACTGCTGCAAGAAGAGTATTCTGGGAGGAGAGGATGAGATTGAATGTTTGGTGGGGTTTGGAAACTATGAGACCATTGGGAAGTGTCAATCGGTTGAGGAAGGAGGTATATGCTGCGAGCAGGACTGTCAGGGAGAATATGAATGTACTGAGAACGACGGATATCAAGACCTTGGATGAGATTCCTTGACCTGTTCTATCCAGAAGGAGGTATAAAATCCGAATGGATACACCATAGACGACTAATATACAGGTCTCAGCAATAGAACCCAAGTAATGACCCTTCATAAAATACACAGGACCTATATGTTCAAGAAGAAACTATGGCCAGTCATGACCCCAGTATCCGTAGGTCGCAGAGACAAAAACATGCTCAAAATACTGGACGAGAATTGTACAAAACCTTAAATCATCTCAAAATAAAAGCAAAAAGTTTACCACATACCTCAGGTATGTGGTTATGAAAACCAGATGAGCTGGTTTTACAAATCATTTTTAGCCTTAACGCGGTTCGAACCTGTGGGTTCAGAATATCTCTTCGTTTAGCACGGGTTGGACTACTCCCTTGAATTTACACATCGGGTTAGCTCCATCAGCTCTTTCGAGATTCGAGGGATGGGAAACCGTCTTCTGCGACCTTGATTTTTATCCTAAAAGGATAACAGTAAATCTCAGAGTACTTGAATATATACAACACGCAGATACCATAAATCTATCATGAGCCATATTTCAATATTCCTTAACCAACCATGATTAAACCCTTGAGTGCATAAATAAAATTGAAGAGAGGTGAAATGTAAATATAATTTTGGTATATAAGCACAATTATATTGACGAACTACAGAGCAATTTTCCGGGAAGGAGGCTTTACATGAGCTGTGATTTTAAATACGTCTAAGGGTTGAGTCAAACTCGTACCATGAAGAAGATGAGACCAAATGAATTTATGTCATGATGAATTGTCAGGCTCTGAGTAGAGAGGTGGTTCAGACAAGGCTGAACACAAGGCTGTACTCTGATATGATTGGCTAAATTACGACACCAGGGGCCGCGCATCTGCACTTTCACGCTCGAAAGCTCTCCCAAGCAACTTCCCAATTCTAAACAACGAACCCACCACAAAAACAGCTTCCCACAGCTTCCCAATTTAAAATCTCCATGCTCAAGCTAATACTCACCGCTCGCTAATTCCTCCCAAATCAACCTTTCACACTAAAGCCGCTCTCCTCTTCTCACCGTCATGTCCGTCAACACGCGTCTCGTGAACGCGCCAATCGTTCTCGACAATGGTAGCGGTACCATTCGCGCCGGATTTGCAGGCGAAGATGTCCCCAAATGCTACTTCCCAGCCTACGTTGGCCGGCCGAAACACGTACGAGCTATGGCCGGTGCCATGGAAGGCGACATTCTAGTAGGCGCACGCGCGCAAGGTGAAGTGCGTGGGCTGCTTAAGATTAGCTATCCGCTGGAGCACGGAATAGTCACAGACTGGGACGACATGGAGCGCATATGGCAATACGTGTATGCTGAAGGACTAAAGACACTGAGTGAAGATGTATGATCCCACCCCTTGCTGTAAAAATCCTGTTGGTTAGGAAGAGAAAGCTAATGGCTGAAATATAGCATCCAGTGTTATTAACAGAACCACCACTAAATCCACGGAGTAATCGAGAAACGGCGGCGCAGATACTGTTCGAGACGTTTAATGTACCGGCTCTGTACACATCGATCCAAGCCGTTCTATCATTATATGCATCTGGACGCACGACGGGAATTGTGCTGGATGCTGGAGATGGGGTGTCGCATGCGGTACCCGTGTACAATGGTTTTGCGATACAAAACAGCATTCGGCGAATAGACGTGGCGGGACGCGATGTTACAGAGAACCTACAGAAGCACTTGCGGCGAGCTGGCTACGTATTCCACACAAGCGCAGAGAAGGAGATTGTGCGCATAATGAAGGAGAAGATTAGCTATGTCGCGCTGGATCCGATCAAGGAAGAAAAGGACTTCAACTCGAGGTCAGCGAGAACAGAGGAGCTCAAGATTGAGTATCCGCTACCTGATGGAAAGACGATAAAGGTAAAGACCTCTCAAACCGGCGTTGTTGGCGAGTAGCGCAGGTTTACTAACGTGGTTGATTACAGCTCGGTCAGGAACGCTTCTGGGCACCTGAAATCCTCTTCAATCCTGAACTCATCGGCCTCGAATACCCTGGCGTTCACCAAATAGTCGTCGACTCTATTCACCGTACAGACATGGACCTGCGAAAGAGCTTATTTGGCAGCATCGTGCTGTCTGGTGGCTCCACGTTGACCAAGGGCTTCGGTGACCGACTGCTGCACGAGCTGCAGCGATTGGCAGTCAAGGATATGAAGATTAAGATTTTTGCGCCGCCCGAGCGGAAGTACACGACGTGGACAGGCGGCAGCATTCTGGCGGGCTTGAGCACATTCAAAAAGGTACGTCTCTCTTTTCACGATAAATTTTGGCACTACTGTACGAGTGCTTTTGCTGCAGTTTGTTGTCATCAACTATACCTGGTCTGGAAGCTATGTCGATCGTTTTAAGCCAAGAAATGGAAGATGAGAAAATATCATACACTAACAAAGCTATTGCAGATGTGGGTCGACAAGGATGAGTGGCAGGAAAATCCAGATATTATTCATACGAAATTTGCATAGCGAGCATTCAGAAAAGGACATGTTAGCACGACTGATACCCCGATTGAAATTGCATTGTTGGAAGTTTACTTGGTGAAATTTGCCTGCTTGTTCAGAAATTTCAAGCGGTGGCGAATTTTTGTTGAACAGTGACGAGGTAATTGTGTAATACTAGTACATCACACAACAACACGAAGCGTATGAATGAGTGGAAATAAGGCAACAGGTTTCAGCAACGGACAAAAAGAAGCCGAATGGAATTGTCAAGAATGGCATGGGTTAGAGTAGAGTAGCAAGGGAATATGCATCATAGCGGCCCGGTGAGGAGAGAGACAGCTTTGAGCTAGAAATGTCCAGTCGCAAGCTCGCAACCAAAGTCCTGGTAGCCTCAAGTTGATGGACTGGCATCAAAGGGCATGCGAATGTATGTACCTTGATCGAAGCAAGGAATAAATACCAGCCCTTGGAAGCACTGGCGAGAAAGGCACAGAGATCGCAGAAGATGAATAATGGAAATTACGATTGCTGCACAGCTGGTTGACACCGTGTGAGTGATCATCGATCTGATTTGTGTGACTTTAGAAGTTGCAACACCCAGCTCACGATGCAGTAAGTGACACTTGAAAAAATTTCAGGGCTGTGATTGAGTGGAGAGAACTAGGCTGAACAGTTGCAAATTGACGGTACTCGGTGTACCTACACTCATGCGATGGAAGAATGGATTCAAGGATTCATGGATTTATGGATGCGCAGGAGAAAACGTGCGCGCAAGCAATCGAGCACGAAATTTACGCCATTAATATGAGATGAAGATTATTTGGTAGTGTACCTGGGAAGGAGGTTTCAAGTGTGACGAGAATTGTGAATGATGCAGCGTGTCAATGCAACAATTTGGGTGAGAATAATGCTAGCTGGTTAAGCGGTGAATATAGCAAAGAGGTCAAACGAGCCGAAAAAGGAGAAATGGAAGCATCGTGAAGATTTTGGAAGAGCCGGAGCCATGTCAGGCGGGCAGCAAAATGTCACGATAGAAAGTCAAATGGCGGCGAGACGATTCAAGGAGGTGCAGTCGAGCGTCTTGAGCCCTCTCGTGATGAATTGACTGGAGATGGCGGAGTCCGACGCAGGGACAACACTGTACTCTGGAGTAAAAGCGTAAAAGATGCCTGGTTGAGCAATTGGCATTACCCCCTCGAAACATGCTTGGGGAATAGTGCTTTGTCATTGGAAACAGAGACTTTCTTCGAGGTAGTAAGGCGATTGGATATTCTGGGGTAGCGGTAGTTTTTATTACCCCCGAGAAATCCAGTTGCAGGCTAGACGACGCTTCATTGTGTCGTGACTGGCACAAGCCCCAGCCTTGTGACCGCACCAAATGTCGCCCTGACCAATTTTACATCCAGACAAGCCAGATCATGGCACCGAATGCCCGTCATTATTAACTAGAATTTTCTCTCGTGGCAACGCCATTTCTCATCTGTCTCATCAATCTGTCCATTGTCTCTTTCTGCTATATAAACAGCCTTTCCGAGTTCCCCTGGTGTCCTGACTTTCAATAACCATACAACAACTCAGATCAATAATCTACCTTACCAGTCTTTGTCACTTCTATCTAGCCAAATCAAGCGCTTATAGCCGCCTCTTCTGCTGCACACTATTTATATCCCACCAGCCTTGTTGAGCCTCACCCCAGCAAATCTTCAACCAACCACACTATCAACACCTACCCCAACAACTCTCATCACCAATATCAAAATGGTTTCCTCAACCTACCGCATCACTGAGCCACACCCATCTGTCCCCACCACCCACTACATCCACTCTGGTCGCGGCGGTGCCGGCAACATCTCTCACATTGACCCCAAAGGTGTAACATCGGCCCAAGATGCCACCGGCCCAGCCTCACGCACCAAGCTCAACTCTCAACACGCCAACCACTACATATCCGGCCGTGGAGGAGCAGGCAACATCCACACCAACGAGCGTCCAATCTTCTCCTTCGACGAAGAGCTCGACCGCCAGCGCCGCATGATGGAGCACCAAGCACCAGTCTACCACGTTGGCCGCGGAGGAGCAGGCAACTACGCCAGCGAGACAGCAGGATCTCTTGCACGTCGAGGATCTAGCGGCACTGATGCTAGTGCTTCTTCGCGAGACAGTGTACGGCACTCTGTGGAAGCTACATGGTCGCGTCTACGCGGCTCATTCGCCAAACCACAATAGACAACGCAGGACATTACACACAGCATTACCACGGCGTTCTTTATTGATGAGTTGATTTGCAAAAAGTTTTTACGGGACGGCATATTTGTACCTTTACACACCAAGCATTGCAGGAAAAACAACATATCAATCAGCGAGGAGTTTATTTTCACAACAGTCAGGCCTTCTCGGACAGAGCCATTTCTTCACAGCATTGAAACAACCAGCAGCGGAGGATGATACCCACTGGTGAGGGCGCCCTATACAGGGACTCTACATAGTAACTAAATAATTCAAAACATTTACTCAAAACATCTTTTCTTAAATTGTGAAAATTGTGCAACTTGTGTGTCATACATTGGTGAATATCCAATCTCACAAGTCCATGGAAAACGTGGTCGGCTACGAGCGGCTGAATGACCAGGGTCTTTTGATGTACCCCGGATCTTGTTAGCGCTGAGGCGTTTCAATATGTGTTATGCCCAATGTAGAAGGTACATGCAGTTTGATGCGTCTGATGTTCATCATTTTTCACGGCGACCCTGAACATCATTGAAGAAGGTAATGATCTTCTTGCTATTTTAAAAATTCCATACCATCATTTCGATTTCTATCAGGTGGTTCTATCCGAGTTACTTTGCACTTGTCACGGATTTTGGTTACATCCCTCTCCAGGGACAAAATGAGTGAGCCATCTGGATGGAGTTCCCATCCATTACGATGGCTGGCATAACACTTCTTGAAGATTGACTGCTTTAATTACCATCGTATTCCAGAATCTAATGTAGATCTTACGACGCTGATGAGAATTAAAGCAGGCGCTCTCTGAGAACCATTATGGCAGCCGTCGTCATCGATGGCAACAGTCTTCGAAACGGCTCACTTATATTGTCCCGAAGAGATCCTCCATTGTCGTCTAGAAAATTCTCAAGAGGTACTTTGAACAACAAGAAAGTATGTGTTATAGTCCACCAGGGGTATGTTCTCATAATACATATTGAATCGAAACACGTCCTGCGATAGTGATTCGAGTCTTATCATCACTCTGGTCCCAATCTTACGCAATATTCGCAATAGATCTTTCCAAGTCAATTCAGCTCTTGATCTTCGACTTTGCCAATCAAAAGGAAAGTACACACACGATTCGGTGATTTGCAAGTCTTATATTTGTTCAAAGTATAAACAATTTGGATACTATCGTTACTTCGTACCAATACCGTCTGGTTATCGCAAAACGCCCCTAAAAGAGCGTTGATATGCTGCCGTTTAAAACCCCGTCCAGAGACGCCGTCAAGCACAACACAGAAATTCAAAAGCAACACTGGCACCATATGTCACCATCATAGTTCTCTCAACCTTACGAAACAGTTCTTCGGCCGATGCGTCAATATATCAATCGCCTCAAACCCACCAAGCTCCTCTCCAACATCCAACAGCTCAAATCGCCAAACTACCAACACCATCATCATCTCCATTGTCATATATGCCAACTTGCGTCCATAGCACCCACGAGGTCCGGCTCCAAATGCTAAAAACGGTCCAGCATTCTCATCAAACTTCCCCTCTGCATCCAGCCACCGCTCTGGTCGAAATAGACATACATCATCCGCGGCCCATGGGGCAGTCTCACGCTTGCCTTGCGTAGTGCGGTTCATACCTAGTGCAAGCGGAGTCGCAGGCTGTACCATCCCAGGGCCATTGTTTAGTATGAATACTGTGGTGTTTTTGGGAATCACGTGGCCGAGGATAGTCACTTCAGCTGTCGTGGAGCGTGAGAGTATGGGTGCTACGGTACCGAGGCGTAGAGCCTCGCGCATCACGGCGGAGAGGTAGGTGATCTGTGATGCGCTGATGGTGATTTCGGTGGCACTGGGCGGGCGATGCTCTGCTAGTGCTGAGGGAAAGGCTTTGTGGAGAGCAGCGCGGAGAGTGCTTTGGACGGTGGGGTTTGCGGTGAGATATTTTAGCATCCAGGTGAATGCGGTACTGCTGGTGTCGTGTCCGGCGACTAGAAAGCCGAATATCTGAGATTGTTAGTATTGCGTGAAGGCAATGGAACGGAGAGGATTACTTCGTCGAAGATGACTCGGGAGTAGTAGTTGGGAGGTCGACCTTGTTTAGCTGCATTTGAGTGTTCCCGATGGAGTATATAGTCGATGGCACAAGTGATCTTTGGCTGGGCTTCAGGATCGTTCAGATCAAGCCTCTCGACTGTCTTGTCTAGCTGGTCCTTGATGAAGTCCTCCTTGATACGATGCGCTTTGCGCTGAGCCGGTAGACATGAAATGAGCCAGTGAGTTGGGCGGGGGAACGGTGAAGAAGCTACCCAGCCTAATCGCTCCGTCATGGTCAAGACGGCCTGAAGCGTCGGTGGTAGGTCGGAGGATCGCCACTCAGCGAAAGTGGCTGTATTGCCTGATAGAGAAACTTGTCTCACAGCTTGTAAGCTCTCCCTTGCCGTATGTGATGCTCCTTTACCGCCGGCTGGGCCGAATGTAAAAGCCCACAGGCCATCAAGCGCTGTATGACATACATCGGTGGCCACAGCAAATGGGAGGCCATTGGACAACTGTGTCTTCCGTTCCCATAGACCAACCAGTTCAGACAGCGCATGATAGACTTGTGGCGCTGCGATGTTGTTGAGAAAGCTTGGAGACATCAGGCCATTCACGAGATAGCGATTTGCTTTCCAAACTTCATTAGTCGTTTGATTCAGGTGATGATCCGGCAAGAGACCGTCAAAAAGCTCAGGTCCGAATTGGCCACGATCAAATTCTCGTGGTGTTCGACGGGCCATTATATCATATGCTTCCTGGAAATCGGTGAGAATAACCTTGTAAAAGTTAGGATGTTGAACCTCTCGACTATCTACCTAACTTTGTAGCTTACAAGAGATTTGGAGAAAGGAGCTGGGAACAGCTGAATTATTGGTGATCCTATTCTTTCAGCTTCATATCGAAACCAATCGTACAGTTGATTCGTTTTGCGTCTATATCTCAACATTGGGATGGTATCCCCAAAGAGCGACCTAGTCACATTTTTGGTGTGAGGTATTCCAGGAAGTGGTTTAGGAAGAAGCTTGACATATAACAATATAGCTAAGAATCCAACGGATATGAAGGGAAGTAGATTGTGGTCGAGCGAAGCCCCGTTGGCCTTGGATGCCTCTGGCCTGTTACTAGTGATGTTCATTCTAGTGATATTCATTCTAGCGTGTAGCATCTTTTCTCGTTTCCGCTTCAGTCAAGATGCTCGGGCAAAAGCATCGATTTATAGTACTCTTTCAAGTTGACCGGTTCCCAAGAACTAGATGGGTCTTTTGAAGAATTTGCGTATGGCCTGATCAGAGACGATAGAAAATAGATAAATGTTGACGATGTGCGACACGAACTTCGAGTCTCTGATTCATTATCCCAAGTCATTCTGCGTTATGCTGAATCCTGACATTCTGGGCTTTGCTTTTCGTGGCTACACCGGTGAGAAGATGTGGATGGCTTAGAACTTTGAGTGGCTGTTTTCATATCACAAGGTAAACGGAGACCTACAGGAGCAGAGGATCGCCGTTGTTAGCTGACCCAAGTCAGGCCACTTCTTCGATAGTTACAGATATAGACAACTTTACAGCTTCTAGAAGTATGTCGTACTCGTACGTTAGCCAGAAGTGTGCAACATCAGGCCACATGTTATGACTTACCGCGATTGGAGCCCTGCTTAGTGCAATCATTGACTTGCGTGCCAGATCGTGCAACTGCTAGGTTAAGCGACAGTTACACCAGTATATCAAGAATGATGATAATAGATAAGACTTCAGACGTTCTACTGTATATTTTGAAGTAGGAGCCAGTGAGCGATGAATTGACCAAGGTACTAAAGAGGAAGAATAAGGTGCGCATAGACTCAAGAGGAATGTTTGCTTCGTTACTCTTGGAATCGAGTGGCTGTCTGGTTTTTGATATGCTGTTCTTGGTCTTGTGAGCCAGTTGACATTTCATAGCTTGCGGATAATTTCCCTTGAATTCCTGTCAGGATGTGAAGGTGTGTCAATCAGTTCATAAATTACACCCCGAACGAGAGCTCACCTGTGGCAGCGTGCTGATGGGAAAGATAAAGATCGATCGAGCAGGAATAGCAGTATACAATCCCATGCTATAAATGCTGTTTAGCTGCAGGGATGTAGGCAATATAGGTTGCGCAGAGAAGGCGTTGTGATTCTCGACCTCTCAGCCTTGTAAACTGAATGGCGGGGATGGTATTGTGTATATTCTGCACCTTGTGAAGGCTCTGGTCCGCAGGTTGTGTGATAGACATGTAAATTGGAGGCCATGGATCACTACCTACACTAATCAGTTGATAAACAATGATTGGAACGTCTTCATGTCGCTAGCTTGAGACACCGGTTGGACCTTGATCTCTTCTGCTGGTTGGTCCGGTTCGTGGATGGGATACTGGAGAGAATCGCATGTTCATGACCTGTTGGAGCCAGTCAACGGGCCGGCAAAATGACTGGCGTGCCCCTATCAAGATCTATTGCTTCCACCAACGTTGCTAAACAAAAGGTGCTAGAGTTCCCATCGCATTCGATAAAAGATCAAGGAACTAATGAAGCCTTTGATAAGCAAGCATTCAATCACAAAGCGTGATAGACTAGAGCCATGAAAGTTGAGGCAGGCTGGTCAGTCATTTTGTCTAAAATCAGTTGCCAGCGCTTCACTCAGTATCGAAATTAATCGACGTCTGATTGAAGTCCCAGAGTGAACGGGAGCAATGGAGAGAAAACGTGGCTCTGACCGTTGCTCTATTCACTTACGATACCGTTTGCTATAGGAATAGTAGCTTTAAATAATCTGACAGCAGTGATGGAGTTATGTAGGAGCGGCGCAATTGTGGAGTGAGCTTTTGACTTTGAAAGTAAAAAGAATAAAGCCTTAACGCTATTCCTGCCAATTTGCCATCAGATGACCATCATACATTGATGAGACACAAAAATGCTGTGTAGCACCCTCTGCGATAGTCGAAATGGAGAGAAGAAGTTGAAGTTGATCAGGCAGGCAGGGGTGAGGAGCCTTGGGACATCTGGAGCTAAGCTTATCTGGCTATAGCATGACGCTAGCGCAAACGCGTCTAACCGGAGCTGGAACATTATTTTACCGCGACATAGCGCGCTTATTGAACATCGCCTTTCCTAAGGAGCCAGGAGCCTCCATTCCAACATTTGAACGACTTCACTTTTGCATCTCCCATTCAATTCGTCACCGCATAATCCTCTTTGCTTGACATTCCCATCACCACATCCCAATCTAACCGCGTCGTCAATCCAAAACTCAACCTTCTACTCCCTCGAGAAACCTTACAACCTCGTTCACAGCTTGACAAGCACCCAACCGCGCGTTATGAGCAATTTCATTGACTCCCGAGCTGATGTGGGCTCTGACGAAGAGAGTGAGGTTGACTCTGAGACTGGTGAACACACTCGACGCAATGGCAATGGAAAGGCTCGGGACGACGTAGACTCAAGCGAAGAAGAAGAATCTGACGACGAGGAGGCTGCGCGTGCAGTGAGCTTTTCTCCATCGTTTCACCAGTTCTTTACTAACTTTGGCAGGTACGCGACGGTTTCATAGTTGAAGATGACGATGACGATGTCGAAATTGAATCGCGACAAGATCGGAAGAAACGTCGCCGCGAAGAACGAGAGCGAGATCTGGAACTGGACGTTGAAGATCTTGAAGTCATTGGTGTACAAGACGCCGATGATGGCCAGGTATGTACAAGATTACCAAGAGCTGCTCATGTGCTTACATATCTCTAGCCCAAATTCAAACGACTCAAGCAAGGTCATCGTGACCGACCATCCGCACTTGAAATTTCGGACGATGAAGCGGAACCAGAGGAAGTCATGGGTGTTGATGAGTTTGATGGTTTCATTGAAGAAGATGAGTTCTCGGATGATGATCGCGAAAAAATCCGCGAGGAACGTGAAGTCGGACGACCAGGGCGAAAGCCTTTTTCTGTGGCTGGACTAAGATCTGGCTTTGACGAGCGCGCCATGGAAGATTACAATCTTGCTTTTGGAGATACTACAGAGTACGAATGGGCGTTGGCTCTGGAGGAGCGCGCAGAGGAAGAAGATCGCGAAGAGAAACCGTTGGAACTCAAGGACATATTCGAGCCAGCGCAGCTTAAGGCGAAACTTCTTACAGATGAAGACATGGCTATCCGCGACTTGGATGTTCCAGAACGACTTCAACTCGCTTGGAAACATGTCAAATTTATAGAACGCAGTCCGGAAGAGACGGCACGCCTGCTTGATGAGGAAGCGCAGTGGATTGCACGACTGTTGCTTCCGAAGAAGCGACTTGAGGAGTTCCTCCACGACCCTTTTGAAACCGCCATCATCGAAGTGCTCAAGTTCTTCCACAACGACAAGTTCGAAGTCCCCTTCATCTGGCAACAGCGCCGAGATTTCATCATCCATGAATATCCTCCGAATGCTGACGGTAAAACCCCCCCACCTGAACGACTCCTGGCACAGACAGATCTTTGGGAAATATTCGAACTCGACTTGCGGTTCAAAGCCTTGGTTGAGAAACGAGATGCCTTGACTTCTTCTTGTGAAGAGCTTAAGGCACATGCCAATATTAATGACACTTTGATTGACGATCTGCTCACAAAGGCTTCGAGCGCAGAAGAGGTTCAGGATCTGCAGGACTATTTACATTTCCAATACTCCGCACAGTTAAAAGATGTCGCTGCAATCACCTCGACCACTAATGGGACCACTAGACGGCCTCTGGGTGGAACTGTCAATTGGGAAGCCATTCGAAGCGGGCCTGCTTATAGCTTTGTTCGAGCAGTGGGCATGACTACAGATGACTTTGCTCGGAACGTCGTTGGAGTAGACACTCGGGTCTATGCCGAAGATGCCACCGACCGGCCGGACGATTTAGCTGACAGTCTTGTTAGTGGCCGCTACAACACTGGGACTGGGCTATTGGGTCATGCCAAGGTAATGTTCGTTGAAGAGCTGGCCACTAATCCTCGATTGCGTCAATATATGCGCAAGTCGTTTTACGAAAATTGCGTCGTCGATTGTCAACGTACTGAGAAAGGCGCGATCGAAATCACTGAGGATCATCGATACTACGAATTCAAGTATCTTCGAAACATTGAATTCAGCTCTTTGGCTCGTAAGCCGGAGAGCTTCTTGCGGATGCTACGCGCTGAACAAGAAGGCCTGCTCGAAATCAAGTTCCGGATCCTGAATTCCAGCCGTTTCCGTCAGCGTCTCTATGCTCACATTGAATCCGATAGCGTCAGTGAGATTGCTGAGCATTGGAATAGACTCCGACAAGAATGGGTTGACTCGGCTCTTGACAAACTGGAGAAAATCATCAGCCGTGGTGTTAAGGAAGCGCTGAAAACCGAATGCGAAAACACGCTCGCTCGTGCCTGTCGAGACAAGTATACCGAGAAATTGGACGTCACACCTTATAAACCAAAAGACCTGGAACTTGGATCCGAACCTAGTGTCCTGGCTCTTTCCAATGGTCAGGGTGTGCCTGGACGGGATGCTGTGGTTTATGTTTTCTTGGACGAACTCGGTAAGATAATCTTTGAACCATTGCTAAGACTGTCTTGTAAGCTGCCACTAACTCTGATTAGGTCATCTACTTGAGTACGGCAAGTTTGACGAACTCCGAAGCGCAAAGGACGTCGACAAATTCATACCGCAAGGTGCTGACAATGGAAAACTGCTTGATATCATCAACAAACGTCGACCTGACGTGATTGCAATTTCTGGATTCACCCCCGAAACTCGAAAATTGCAGAAAGAGATTGATGAGATTCTCGATAAACACAAGGATGAAGAGGATGCCAAAAATCGCAATGGCAACGCTGATTCAGATGACGATGACGACAAATTTGTCAAACCGGAGGTTGTAATGGTCAATGACGAAGTTGCCCGACTATATTACAACACTGAACGAGCTCAGATCCAGTTTCCACAGCTTACATCCATCGGCCGATATTGCGTTGCACTCGCTCGATATCTTCGCAGTCCCCTCTTGGAATACGCTACTCTGGGTGCTGATATTTCCTCTATCAAGTTTGACCCTAATCAAGATCTTGTGCCAGCAGATAAACTCGCAAAGCATCTCGAATATGCAATGGTTGACATGGTCAATCTTGTCGGCGTGAACCTTGAGGAAGCCTTGGACAATCCTTACATAGCCAACTTGATGCCATATGTTTGTGGTCTCGGTCCTCGCAAAGCTGCTCGCGTGCTTGAAGTCATTGGTCAAAATGGCGGAGTGGTACAATCACGACAAGAGCTCGTTGGAGATATGGAGTCCAATCTCGCTCAAGCTATGGGTCCAGTTGTGTATTACAATGCTGCTAGCTTCGTTTATCTCACCTATCAACCAGATGAAAAGGATTCCGATCCTTTGGACAACACTCGTATCCACCCAGAGGACTATGATATCGCCAAGAAAATTGCGGCAGATGCACTCAACTTGGACGAAGAAGACATCGCCTATGACCGCCGCAACGGCGGCCCTAGTGCCGAAGTTCGACGTCTCATTGCCGATCGCCAGGAAGATGCATTACAGGACCTTCATCTCGAAAATTATGCCGACGAATTGGACCAGAAACTCAACCAGAAGAAACGAGCTACGCTTGAGACGATTCGTGCTGAATTGGTCAATCGTTACGAAGAGCTTCGCCGCGAATTTGTTCCCATGCAGCACGACGACATTTTCACCATGCTGACTGGCGAGACCAAAGAAACTCTAGCCGACAGTATGATACTGCCCGTCAAGATCAAGCGGATACACCGCGATCACATAGAAGTGCGCTTGGACTGCGGTGTTGATGGTATTGTCAGTGACAACGCATACAGTGTCAATGTGAGCGGTGATCTTCACGTGAAGGATTATTACACGCGAGATCAAATTCTTCCTGCTAAGCTGTTGTTCATCAATCGCAAAACCATGGCTGCGCAACTAAGTTTCAATGAGGATATGTTGAAGCGACCATACCTGAAGCCGCAATCCGACAAATTAGCTGGTCAATGGGACAAGGCTGAAGAAGAACGGGACGCACGCCAGCAATTGAAGGAAAAGGAGTCCAAGGCAGGCCGACCACATCGTGTCATCAAGCATCCACTCTTCCGACCATTCAATACCCAGCAAGCAGTAGAATATCTAGGATCCAAGAATGCTGGAGATGTTGTCATTCGCCCATCTTCTCGCGGCATAGACCATCTGGCTATCACCTGGAAGGTCGCAGACAATGTGTTCAAGCACTTTGATGTGTTGGAACTCGACAAAGAAAGCGAGTATGCCCTGGGCAAGATTCTCAGAATCGAAGGCAAATACAACTATGTCGATCTCGACGATTTGATTGTCAACCATGTGGAAGCCATGGCCAAGAAAGTCAACGAAATGACCAACGATGCTCGCTTCCAAAAAGGGTCCCGCAACCAAACTGGTAAGTTGGATTCTCAATTCTTTTCTTATCATCAGTGTCTAATATGTTCTACAGAGCAATGGCTAGCTACATATACAGAGGCCAATCCACGGCGAAGCATGTACGCTTTCTGCATCAACAAACAATTCCCCGGCTATTTCGACCTCTGCTTCAAAGAAGGTCAAGGTAAGCGCTTACATTTCTTTTTCTAAGCGACCATATTCTAACAGATTTCAGGTGCACCCCCAGTCACTTGGTCCGTTGAGGTGGTGCCCAATGGCTTTAGGATGAATAATGCTTCCTATCCGAATATGGATGCGCTGAAGAACGGTTTCAAGCTGATCATGATCACCAAGGCGAGCAAGGCGCAACAAAACCAAAGCCGTCGATAGTCAACCGTTGCGCGCCGGAATATGAGTTGGCTACTAGTTTCGTAATTTGATCGGCCATAAATTCATGTGAAAAGCATTGTTGGGTGTTTAGGTCCGGTTGATTCATTGGTGATGGCATCCGGGGTAGGATAGATTTCATAAATGAAATAATGCTTTCTCCAACTTGCTTTTGTGTATTACATGTGATTATTGGGTCAGACGCATAAACCTCTCAAAGAATTGATGGGCATAAATGATTCATTTGCTACACTATCTGGCGTACAGAGGACATGCAATTACCCTCCCAACGCCAAAAAATCAAAAACCACTCCATGCCTACAAAACACAACTCTACCATGCTACGATACCCTAGTTGTTAAGTATCGTCCGCACCAAGTCTACGACACACATTTGTTAGCTCTTCCATACCTCTCTTTTCGCTTGAGGAATACATACCAGTATAGCAGATCTCACCACTGCTTGTATCCACAGCTTTGAGTAACTCATCCACTTCATCATCACTCATCTTCTCGCCCAAATTCGTCAGAATATAGCGCAATTGACCCACGCCGATGAAACCTGTCATATCCTTGTCGAACACTTGAAAGCCGCGCGAGTATTCTTCTGGTTCGCCAGGTTCGCGGAATCCGCCGGGGCGGTTGAGGATGCGCATGAATGTGTCAAAGTCGACTGGTCTCTTTATTAGCAACAATATTACCCCCCTAAAAACAGACTCGCTGGGTTGAGGAGACTCTTACATTCTTTACCCACGCCTTTATCCAAGTCCGCAATTTCCGCAAGCGTAGGGTTTTGCCCGCAAGCGCGTAGCAAATCACCGAGCGTGTCAACAGGAACACGGCCTGATCCGCGCTTGTCGAACAGAGAGAATGCCTCTTTGTAGTTTGTTGATGCCTGGGAAGCGAGATGAGCGTCAAGATCAGGGAAGGACGATACGATTGGGGGAGGGGCTTTGACGGCTAAAGATGTGGAGGAGGGGGAAGAGAATTTGGAGATGATGGTGCTGGTGGTTATGCTAGAAAGGGGAGGCATTGTGCTGGTTGTTTGGGGATCGCGCGACTTGCGGAGCGAGAGTACGGTGGGTTGAGAGTGTGTGTACAGCGTGGAGGATTGCGGTCAGAGGGAAAAGGAGAGAGATGTACCATTGTGATTGTTGTGTGAGGTGTGTTTATGTTGTTGAGATGTATGTCGGGAGTATCGGAAATGGAGTTGAAGTAGTGTAACGGTGGCGAGGGGATCTAGGGAGTTGTAGAGAGGAGGTTTGTTGATGCGAAGGGAAGCGGGAGATTTGGTGGTTGTTGAGAAAGTCAAATTGAGGGAAGGCGCGAATTGGGGCCAACAGGGATGTTTTGGTTGCTGCTCTTTCCTTGGTTGGTTACCATGTCACAAGCCACACACACCTGGGCAAACATCGCGGGGCACTAGCCACTTGTTCTTTCTCCACTTCTTTGAATTTCAGCACTTTCGCGTTCAATTGTGAGTGTCAAAACGAAAGCAATTCAATTTTTAAGGCTTGTCAAGATATGAATTTTGATTCGAGGCAAGATAATCAACTACTCTTACTATTGCCTCCCCCGAAAATTCTTTCATCCTCATCACAATGCTTGGGGAATCCCGTACTCATAAAACCACAATCAAAATGCTTCCAATATCTCCGGTGCTAACACAATGCCTCACAACAAAAGTCTAATACATGCAAACCTCATCCGAACAAACGATATTGGGAATCTTGAAGAAAAAGAGAGCGAGAGTAGAAAAGATGCCAAGTGCATCACCTGATTGTAACGACAGATGTGTCCGCAGACTAACACATTATCGTCCTCTCCATAAAAAGACCCCTGGCGACACCAGCCGATGACTCGTAGGCGCTGAACATCGTGAAACCGCGCCAATTCCTCGTAGCGCATTCATTAAGCATACTTCTTCAATTCTTCACGTCATTTCGTGGTTGGAAATGAACTCGCTGACGGAACCAGGGCTCATGCTGTTATATAGCTGGATGCGTCACTAACATCACGCTGGATATATCTTTTCGACTTGATCAAGCCAGTTGCGCTCAAGTCATCTCAGATTGGCCGAACATTGAGGGTCAATTTTGCATTGCGACTGAGCGCAGCCTGCAAATCTTGATCCGTCTCCATTTGATAAAGTTGGTTGTCTGCCTCATCTTTCCAGCAGATCTCCAGATTTCCACTGTCATTGGGGCCCACCAGGCCAGGCTCCAGGCGTCTGCGCTCCAGGAGCTTTTTATAAAGATCGTCAAATCTGAAATCCGGTGGCATACGAATAATGACGCAGTTTTCAGGACCAAAGAACACCTTGATTTTGATCAGGGTCGCAGGAGATCCTCCATTTCCAGCACCAAAACCTTGCGGCTGATTGAGCATGTTCATTGGAGGTGGTGATCCAGCGCTAGAAATTGTCCTTGAATGTGTTTGTCGTGGCCCGTTGTTTTGATATCCATTCATGCCTGGGTAGCCACCTGATTGTTGTGATTGACCTCCCGAGAATCCTGATGATGATGGTGGAGTGAGAGTGGCAGGTTGCGTGGGGATTGGATTTTGCGAGCCGGAGGACATGCGATATGCTTCTCCAGAATCGGGTTCAATTTCATAATCTCCTTCTCTTGGTGCGAAAAATTTGCAGACCAAGAAATCCGAAGTTATGTGTTGGCCGAGTTTGAGTAGATTCCGAATGTACTCATCCAGATTTGCTCTTCGCCCGTTGGAAATATTGTCCGTGACGTATGTGACAGGTCCAGGCATATATGGTAGCGATCGTTCTACTCCTGGCACATTTCCGGCCTCGCGGGGATATGCTTGAATAAGGTTGATCTGGAGGTCGTAGAAATCTTGATATAGTCTTTGAAGTTCCCAGTGGCGGCCATCTTCCATCTCCACTTCCACTATAAACCAGAAAACATCATCGGCGAAGCAGTATCGGGGAACGGACGCGCGAACGGCAGAGAGCAGGTTTTCGTTTCGGAAAGTCTGGGGTCCATACAGCGGGCCATTACGAGGAGGCTAGAAATGATTATTAGTACTTCTCGCGTTTCGGAAGTTGCATTCAGACTGACCTGGAGTCCATAACCACTTCCATTGACACCTTGCGATTGTTGAGACTTCTCTTGCTGTGACTGTCCAGATCCATTCAAACTCATTCGTTCCATGCCTTGTTGCATGCCTTGTGCGCCAGGTTCCAGTTTGCCTAGAGCTATGCTTCCATTCTTGTAATCTGCTGCCATTTTTTTCCATTCTTCAACCTTTGGAACACCGGCTCTTCGAACAGCCTCTTGTGGGTCTTCCACTGCTTTGTTGGAGCCCATATCTCTGATTTCGATGAAGGACACTGGAATCAATCCTGGACCCCCCAATCTTGTAATCGGTTTTGCGACGAACCATTCAGGATTGGATTGCGCAATCACAATTATCGCTTCTCCTTCTTTCGCATCCAACTCATCAGGTCTCTCCGCCTTGAAATCATACATAACAACACCGTAAACCATGGCACCAGCATTTCGCAGTGATTTTGACATTCTCATAGGGTTTGGGGGAGTTGCTGCAGCACCTGCTCCTCCTCCGTACCCTGAATCGTGGGTGCCGACCGGTATGAATTGATCAGACTTTTGCGATCCACCACTATTTCGCGCTTGTTTTCCGACAATTTCAAAATATTGAGCAGGTACCAGACCTCTTGTTCCTTGCAGGGGATTGCAAGCTTCGTACCAAGTTGGATCGTCTTCGCGCTCTACAACGTGTAAAAAGTCGCCTTGTGAGAAGCTGAGATAGCGGGCGTCGGGTGCGGAGTAGTCGTATAGAGCTTTGATGACCTAGGGCATTCAAAGAGAAAGTGTTAGCTGAGTGTGCTTGGGATGTTTGGAAAGAGTTTGGGGAGATTGCGGGAGGGGTGGCGTTCGTGAGCGAACGGGCCAAGAGGCAATGGGTGTTTGCGAGGGTGAAGTGGCGGACAACAATAGACAACAATAGGACGCACCTTTTTGGGAGGGACGATTGCAATGGCATCTTTAGGCGGAACGGAGGCATGTGAGGATTTGGATTCGCCTTTGTCACTCTTCATAGACATGCGAAACTGAGATGATTGTTAGCAGAGTTCTTCAATGTTCTGCAAGGCGCTGAAGGCAGGCACGCGGGTGGGCGGCAAAAGCCAAAGCCAGAGGCAGAAGCGCGGGCGAGGAAGCTGCAAAGGGCCGAGTTCGTACCTTTACCATGGCTGAAGAGGAGTGGTGGAGACGCAAAGTGCGACTCCAAATTGACGAGAGGCTACTCTAGGGTATGGACGAACAAAGCTGTAGTTTGATAGATGCGCGAGTGATGAGAGCGACGACTTGGAAGTGACGAGGATCTTTGGGATTTTGTTGGAGTTGTTGTTGTAATTGATGGACGGAACCGGGGCGGAGAGTGGGGAGGTCGGCGATTATAAAGTGCAGGAGCGTATGCCGAATTGATGTTAGTAGTAGTAGTTGTCGGGAAATTCGAGGTCAGAGTATAAAGTTTGGAAGGTTGGATTCTGGGCTGGGACCTGGGTTGAGGAATGGAGAAAGGAAGAAAGGAGAAATAGTAGCGGAAGCAGTATGCTTGTATGCTTGTATGGTAGGTTGTAATGCCTACTCTGCCCGAGTACGGTACTTTGTGCGTGTTATGATACGTCAAAGACTCTCAAAGCAATGTGCCAATGTTCAGGTAGGAACTGATGTACATTATTGTAGGGCAGCCGCCAACCTTATTCTTCTTTAGTATTCTTATTGAGCCTCGACTCTGCACCCTCCACCCTCCACTACTCGTTAAATTCTACAGTATTCCACCAAAATCATCCCAGATTGACATTCGGGGCATGCCATATGCGCTGCCTAGCTAGGCTACTTCTTGGGCATTGGTATTCTCGCCAAACTCTCTGCAATTCCAACCATTGCGGCTGTGTCTGCGCCGCCTGATATCGTCCAAAAGCCATTCAATCGGTCAGGCCCGGGCTAACCAGACCAGCTGCGCAGCCTCACAAGAAGCAAAAAGAGGGCAATTGGGTATCAAAAACGGCTTCACTAACGTCTATCAGGAGTCATCGACATGGGGGCCAGCTACATTCTATCAATTTTCCCCCGGAGGATCTTCAATCTTTGCAGTTCGCCTCTGCAAGGTACGGACTCACCACTGCATTCAACAGCACTTCAACGACCTCCAAGCCAGCATTTGATGTAGGGCAGACGGATCCAGTTGAAACTGATGTGGTCTTAAGGAGGCGACAAGCTCCAGTGATTGTAGACGCTTGAACAAAGCTAGTCAAGCATCCATGCCTTATGAAGTTATGAAACTGAACGACTCGTTTTGGTACAAGGGCCATCTTGCATTTCATCAACTGCATGCCACCAAACTTCCTCTCAAGAATTTCAACAATCCACTCTTTAGACTACAGGTGTGACTTGAATCCACCCGACTGCAAGCAGGTCAGGCCCGTCCCCCCGCATTAGAGGTTCAATTTTTTCTCGTCCCCACTGGCTACTGAATCAATTTGACAGGCCAGCATCTTCTGTTGCCTAGCGCGCTGTTGAGAACAGCTCAAAGCTCAAACCAACTATATATCAAGCGCATGTGCTTGTAAACGTTTTGATGCGGGTGGACCATCAACTCCGATGCCTGGCTTCTGGTACGGAACGGTAAATCACTCGTGGCCATGGACGTCATCCCTATCTCGTACACGCATCCATCCAACAGTGTGTCGAAATTATATCTCACCCTTCAACCCCTTACCAAGTACTCGAGTCCAAATAATTTCCATTTCGGGCTCACAAAGCCCCTATTTCAGCAATCTACCTACTCGTGTTCCACGAACCCCATCTTGAGAGGCACAGTAAGTCTGTAAGACCACACACGCGCCAGTCCTACCGTGTCTACGTTATCCCTTCCACAAAAGTTTCCCAAGCCAGTTTTGGCTTCTGGAAGGATGGGTCATTTCCAACGTCTGCATTTCACTTTACTCTCCAATCAACGCTGTGGTGGCAATGAAAGCTGAGCAAAAATGGCATCTCCAATCATCATTGGTCCATTGTAGAAGACCAGGCGCTTGCATCAGTCGACCAAGCCCAACTTTCGTCCTCTATGACTCCCAACTTTTCGCTTCTTGCGCATTATCAACGTTGAAATCCAGCTATGCACGAGATCACGTTGCGCATCATTGGGCAACATAAATCTTGGAATGAGGAGGGGATATGGTGGAGCAAAAAGAAAGACAGTGGTGGTTACAAAAAACAAGTAGCCTCAGCACTAAGATATCAGACTATTTTTAGATCAAGGTATTTCTCGTAACGCAATTTCCCAACTTCATCGCTCATTTCGAGTATGATTTGTGGCAGAATCTTACTTTATGATTTAGACGCGTATCATATATGCGATTGCTCCACATATGAAAGCCACAAACGAAAAGAGTATCATCTGAAATTATGGACGCTGTGAGATTATTATGATTATCTTTACATCCTCAGCTGATCTAACTTCAAGATATCAACATTTCTCTGAATTCAAGGACTGAGGTACTTATATTCAAGTGATAAGCTCTACTGGGGAATTTCAAGTTGAACGAGTGTGATCGAAGATGACATCAAGTGAAATATTTTGGAGTTCCTTGACTGAAATCTGAATACAGAGATTATAGCAATATCAAGTTATTGTCTACTAGTATTATCTTCGAAATAACATGTATACAAGCAGAAAGAAAGGAGCCTCAAAGTCAAATTTGCAAAAACCTCCCTCCAGATAAACACAGAGGGGCAATTCCAACCTACATCAATTTCTTTACTGACCAAGTTCACCAATACAATCTCCTTTCCCCAAACACCAAACCTCTTTCTCTGTAGTACATCCGATGACGCCCAAAGCCGACGAAGACGCCGCTCTAGCAACCCCAGAATTCTGGGATTCCCGCTATAAAATCGCCGACAACCACGAAAAGCCCACTCACGAATGGCTATGCACATTCGAGAACCTACACTCCTTCTTTTCACGCAATCTATACCGCGCCAAGGAGTCTGATCAGAATCCACAGATACTACATTTGGGATGCGGTGATAGTGTATGTAATACTCTAACATCTGGCATAAATTTTGCTAAGTTATATCTTTAGACGGTCCCACATGATCTTGCCTTGATAGGTTATGACAATCAACTATGTCTTGACTTTTCACCTGTTGTTATAGAGTTGATGAAAACTCGCTATCCAGTTTCTGGCATAGAATGGAGATTTGGCGATGTGAGAGGTAAGATATTGCTTACGAGCTGAGATTTCTATGGAAAACTGATCTGATAGAGTATAGACATGCACGATGTGCCATCTAGCAGCGTTGATGTTGCATTCGACAAGAGTACGTTGGACGCGATGGTATATGGAAGTCCATGGAATCCTCCTGATGAGGTCAAGGAAAATGCAGACAAGTACATGGATGAAGTAAGTTATTTTACAGCTTTAAAGAAAGAGTCTTTACTTAAGCATGAACAGGTATCTAGAGTGTTGAAAGACGATGGTATCTTTCTATTCATCACCTTCAGACAGCCGCATTTCATGAAACCATTGCTCAAGATTGACACGTTGTGGGATGCCAAGATGGAGACGCTGAAAGGAGATTCCTCTTTTGATTACTTCGGCTTCATCCTGACGAAGAAAACGGACTGCAAGAAAGAGATCTGAAGCAAGATAACCTTACGTCCCGGAAGCAAAGGCTAAGTTAAGATTTTGGATCAAGCTTGTATACAGGCAATATAAACCCGCCTGCGCCTCAACCCATGCTCATGCCATCGAAATGCCCCCAAGCTAATCTACATTAGCGTTGTGGGGCCAAACGAGAAGATTATATAAACAAAGGTCCATGGACTTTTCCGTCCGGGAGTTTGGAAATCTGATCATGGGTAGCCACGTTAAACTGAGATTGGTCGGACGCGAGCAGCAATTCTATTCAGACCTGGAACCGCTTGGGCGAACTTGAAATGGCACACGACACTTGTAAACGTATGCGCCAAGTAGTGTAGATGAACTTGAAATAAGAGTTTTAAGTTGTTGTAACTTGAGCGGAAGTCAGTCTGGACGCAATTCAAGCACGCCTCGTATGCATGAGCAATTGTGGGCCTTGGGATCCGAAGACCTGGAATACCTCTGGTCGATCATCTCGGATAAATGCTTGAAGGGAACACATGTACTAATCTCAGGTGTCTAAATAGGTACTGTCTTATGGATTCGAATAGTGACCATGTCAGCCTCGATGTACTTGCTCGAGCGCAAGATGGCCCAGAACAAGAAGGCACGTTTAGTATGAAAGATGTCCTGATTAACTGTGTAGATCAGTCAGGGACAAAAGAAAATACCTGTTCGCATATTACCATAGAAGCTGAAGTATCTCAGGGGTTTGGTTCGGAAAGTGATCATTGCCCTTGGAGCACGCGGCTGCTGGGCCCTGAGATCATTATTTCCCACAATATAATTTATACATCTAATATTACTAGTAAGCTTCTTTGGTCTCGGCGAAATCAAGTTCCTTCCATAGATTAGGCTTTATTTGGTTCTGGAAGAAGGAAATGTCCAGTAACAGCTGGTCTAGACGACCTTCAGGTTTCTGCGAACATTGTCTGGAATCTGGTCACTACTCAGCCAAACTATACAGCACGGGCAAACAAGTTCAATTGTGTCGAAGAATTTCAGGCTGATAACGACCAGAGATAGCATTTCGCACAAGTATCACAATACTTCGAGAATGGCAAATTGTCTGAAGCGGAAATTTGGTTGAAATAAGAATAATCTACAGAATGATGTGAAGAACGGCCTCAGACTAACCCAGTGATCAAAATTCAAAGTTTCTTGGACCAATCTAGGCAATGGAATCGGCCGAATATCTAAAATTGTACCGTTATCTCGGCAGAGCAATATATCGCTTCCGCACTAGGAAACCCGGGGTCAACCTAGAGTACTTTAACCTTTGTGAAGGCAGCTCGCGGTTCTTAATTTTGCGACTAGTATTGTGTTCTTGGATACTCAGGAAAGAAAGTCGAGGCAAGCAAGATGCGTGGAATTCTCCTTTTACAGCTCGTGCTGGCTGGGCTGATAGCGGCAGAGCCACAGAAGAAACCTTCAAAGCATGATAATGACAGGAAAAAGAACCCAAACAAACAGCAACCGAAATTCGACCCCAGGGTCATTCCTATTCCAACTCAAGGTACAGAAGCAGCATTACATGCAAGGTCATGTAATTGTTCTCCAGGCTTCGTGCCACCAGCATGTGATGGAACAGAAGTGAGCACTCACCATGATACGGGAGGCTGGATATCTGACAGAACCACAGTGCGAATGCAAGAACTCGGCGACAATAGCCTGCTGGATGAGCCAAAGAAGTGCCTGCACAGCCAACATAATCGTACGCCCTCATTCCCCCTACGTTCATCCTCCCGATCCTAACATCCGAAGTCATGTCCAGGTCCTCCAGGCAGCATGGGCGGAGTAAAGTACAACTACTGTGGTCACGGATTCTCAAGCTGTCTCGAGGGAACAACATGCAGAAATCTCGAAGGACACTGCACAGATGCCACCTGTCTCGGCCTTTGCGTTCCACCTCCTCCAAAATCTCCCACACCCTTGGATCTAGGATCTATGCCGAAGGGTCAGCCAAGAGGATCACCCAGAGGCCCACTCCCGTCAAGCCCGGCGAGACCCTTCCCATCTGCCGGAGCGTTCCCCAAGAACCCATATGGAGGAACAAGAAGGCCAAGACCTACGCCTACGCCCACCGTGGAACCACGTCCGGCTGGTCCACCAGTATCACCACCAGGTGGCGCACCAAACGATGCTCCACGACCTCATGTACCTACGACCCCAGGCTTTGGCTCCAACGCAGGTAAACCAGATCCTGGAAATCCCAAACCAGAAGCGCCCAAACCAGAGGCGCCTAAGCCGGAAACCAAAAGCGAAGCGCCAAAGCCAACAATGCGCCCATTCCCCAAGAACACCATCCCAGCCAAAGAAAGCCCAACCCCGAAAGCCGTAGAAGAAGGCGAAGTCGAAGACCCAAAGAACCCAACCCGCGGCAAAGGCAAGAGCGGTCTCACGCCCAAAGAAAGCAAGCCCAAACCAAAAGCCATTGAAACCGAAGAACCATCCGCCACCTCCGAACTCACCAAGCCCAGCGCAGCTCACACAGGTCCAGGCTTCATACCTACCACACCGCCCGAGAGTCCCGACCCAGAAGATCCAAAGGCCGCACAACCACTCGGCGGCTGTCCAAGCCAATTCGTATGTCCAAACAGCTACATGTGCGTGCAAGTGCCAGCAAACGGGAACGGCACAATGGAAGCAGCGTACCGATGTGCGAGTGATACGGATATTTGTGGAGGATGGAGATATGACAACTGCTTGGAGGATCAGCTTTGTGTGGTGGATCCTCGGAATCACTGGTATGTATCTATTGAAGCGTTGAGTGAGAATGTGACTAATACGAGTATAGCACCGGACGAGGATGTACGGGCTTGTGTGTATCGTCAATATAAATACAATTCTTATAGAAACGGCCGATATAATATAATCCTAAGTGGAAGGAAGAGGCGAACTATGGTAGCCGACTCTTAGTTTGTAAATTGCATATCAGTTCGCTGTCTGTGGTTGTCTGTAGTGAATGATAGCATCCTTAATGCAAGCCGGATTATTCTTGGGATTGGAAAAGGTACTCGAGGAATGAGGACGCGTTATGATGGCTGTTGAGCAGCTTCAAGCAGAGCAGCTGTTGTTACAAATAAGCGCTGTCAAGCAATATGGTAGTACTCACAGAGCGCCTTATGTTGCAGAGATACCAGCTCTAAGGCTTTAAAGCGTTGGTGTCTACACATAGCATCAGAAGAGGATGAGCATAAATCTTTGATTGAAAGGAAATTAGTTAAGCCGCAACACCATCCTATGCAAATGCAAACACAAAATTCTTCAGAAGTCAATAACTGCTGGACCATGAGCAGAATACCGCAAAACATAACGCGCAAAAAACCAGGATGACTGATCAATGTCGAGCACCCATCCAGCCCCTTCTGCTCCGACAGACAACCCTCGTTATCCCATGGAGTAAATCTTAGGGAATTCAGGTCCAATCCAGCCATCGAGCATTGACGAGTAGTGCTCAATAAAACACCATTCCGTTGAGAAGGAAAACCAAGGACTCGTAACGAAAGAACACAGAATGTTTGCAATAAGCAACAACGCCGTGCAAATCGTTGTCGACTGTGAAGTGTCCACGATGAAGAGAAATATCTCAGGAGCCTCGGGAACCCGATTGAGCCCAATCTGGACAGTGTCCAAAACAGCAAACATCATCCATCCACAGTTTCCCGTGCTGAGATCAGATCGACCAGCCGATTCCACGCTCTTTTCATAGCTCGATGATTGGTACCCTAATCAAGTCCTCTGGTGGACAAAAGATAAGCTTTAACGGATAAGCCACTGATCGACAGCGAAGGGACGTGGAAACCCGATCATGCAAGATGAAAGACAAGTACGCAAACTCATCGGGCCAGAAGATATGAACAGGCCGGGTAGGTTTGTTAGTAGATGCTTGATGCTATTCCGAGGCCACTAAGCTGCCAGAAGGTGGTGCAGTGCCGTACATGTCTGTTTGTATGTCTACAGTACGGACATGAATTGAGTCGAAACAAAGATTTGCAAAAGGAAGTATAAGAATAGAGGACTTTGACTTTTGGGTATCGATGAAGAATGTGAAACGGGGTATAAAAGACACGGCCATGGACCGGGGGTATCAAAGCGACGTTCGACCAGAGGAGGTTTGGATAGACTATGGGTACCGGATAAAATGGTAGAGTCCAGGGAAATGGAGTTTACTAATGTATCATGACCGTACAATCCAGGAGAGTGTACAATGTGAATAGCTTATTGAATGTTAGTGTAGCCAAGAGGTTTATATCTGGCCTTTGATATCAATTTTTTGAAATGCTGCTTTTTGAGCATGAAGGAAAATGTCCTTTGCTTTCGTGTTCAGCAAGAAGCTGTTGTCTGGCTGCTGAATGAGGTGAGCTGAAGCACCATTGTCTATGACGAACTGAGCGGCATGATCGTAAGAATCAAAGCCCAATTCCTCAGCAACGAAGGCGACAGGCAAACTCTGGCTATTGTATCTAGATCCAGATTAGCAATGAGATTAGAAAAAGGGAAAGGAAACTTACGCTTTGCAAATAGTTGCCAGAGCACGCAGACGCTCTCGATTGATGAACATGTCCATGAGCCACGGTCCCATATTCGGACATTCGTGATATAGTTTGAACAACTTGTGATAGTTGCTGAAAGTGATTGCAGACCGCACTTGAAGCGCATGCTTGATGGCACTTTTCTCCTTGTCTGCTGGAGTCAATTCTGCGAGTAGATTATTCATACTCGATCGATTCGCCGAATAAATCATGTAAAGAATACGATAGGCCATGAATTCCGAAGGGCGACCGCCCAGTTTCAAGGTGTACAGAGCGCGAAGCTGTGTCTGACACTGGTTATACTCACCCAGATCGCCCTTCTCGAGCGCAATAAGTGCATGTGTCTCATATACCTTGACGGTGAAAGCGTTCTTGATTCGTTGGACGGTCAAATCTTGGCGGATGGATTTTAGCTGATCACAAACAAAGTTGTAGTCGCTGTTGAATTTCCACTTCGCCTTGACCATGTCAAGAGCTTGCTCAAGAACGGGTTGAGGACGAACCTCATTTGGTCGAGGTTGGCGGGTCAAGCGAAAATATCCTTTGACTATTTCGGTGGAGGTTCCGACGACTGGGCCAGTTGAGGCCGTATTGTCGTCGTCGTCTTCTTGACTAGATGAAGATTCGGAGTGGGCATTCAAATTGAAACGTTTTTGGCGATTTTGCAGTTGTTCCTGGAACTTACTTGATGGTTCAAACACCATGGTCTTTTTCTGCCGTTTTTCCTTGTTAGTTTTAGCTTTGTTGTTATACATATCGCGATTCTCAAAAGCTCCCTTTCCAGCCTTCTTTCTCCACGGGGGTGTCTCGGGATTGGCTATAGCGTGCTCCTCGAATGAGCGCTTCCTATTTGGGTTGGGCATGATCGATGAAGGACTAGAATTTGAGTAGATATGGTGAGATGGCGTGGAGTGGTGAGTCCAGGGCTGTTGTTGGTGTAAGCGTCGTTGCTGAATAGCTTGTTGAGGTAGTGGAAGGGTTGCCCAGTCGATATTGTGGAGATTTCCGCTCTCAGCGGCCGCAGTGATGGTAGATTTTAGTTCAATGTTCAATTCGTTGCTGTCAATGCCAGGAATTGCGTTCTCTTCGGCAAAGCTTCGTCTTACGTATTCTTTTACTGGTTCAGGGAAGATTTGACGTGCCTTGGGAGGCGTAGATTCAGAAGGTGTGACGGACATTGGGAGAGCAGTTCTAGGTGACTGCACTGCCGTGAAGGCAGGTGTGAGGGAGCTGGACATGGTGATGTGGCGCTACAAAGCGAGGTGGAAAAGTTATTCGAGGACAAAGATGGCTACCTTATTTACACGTGAGTAGAGAGAACAAAGAAGAGAGATAGTCCAGGTTGGCTGGCATATATGATATCGAGAAACCGTTCTCGCGCCCAGGCTGTACAGATGAATTTTGGAGATGGGAGCCAAAGACAGTGGAGAGAAGAAGTGGTTGGGACTTGAGAGAGAATGCGGTGTGAGGTGAAGTTGAGGTCAACGCGTGGCAACCTAAAGCATTTTTGCCGAACTTTTCCCGATTGGCTAGTAACCTGACCTCGCATTTCCTATTTGGGCCTCCAATCCAAAATTTGTTTGCTGTTTTAAATATTTTGTCAGTTTGACAGCTGCATGATTTTTACTTCCATCCCCGTTTGTTCATAGTAACTGATACTTGACTACTCAGGTGGGTTTATACTAATTAGTTACAATCTGCCACCAAGGTTGATAGCCAACTGATAGTAGACAAAATAAATGGCACGGCCCCGCCGACTTCAATGGCTCCCACACGACACGCTCTAGGATTGAGTGCCTTATTTACCACATAGGGCGATCAGACTCGAACATTTCATCGAATGAAATAGGAAATACAACACCTCTTGATTAAAAACGTTCGTGGGAGCCAGCGAAGTTGATGGGAGAACGCCAGTTATTTTGTCATCTGGTTGGTAGCTTGGGCGCTGAGCCAGTCAGCCACATTTATATGTAGCTAGGGCTTCACGTAGGACGCCCTTTTGGAGGTACGACATCTACAACGGTCCTACTCGATAATTACGGAGTCCTACTATCTACCTTCTAGTAGGACTGAAGCTGATTGGTGTTTTGATAATATGCTAATAGCGCTAAGCCTAAATAGGCAATATTTTATAAAATATTTAGCTTTAGATTTATTAGTACAGATTCGTTAATTAGTAGCTAGTACTTAGCTCCCTATATTATTACAATACTAGATATTAAAATACTATTAATAAATATAATAGTTTTTAACCTTTACTACTATAACTATTAAAGCTAATAATTATATAAAAATTATATTAGCTTGTTCCTCTTTTCTTGCTCTTTAACCTAGTAATTAAAAATTTACACTTTGCCTACTTTTTATAATAGTAACCTACCTTTAGAATTTTTATCTTTTACTATTTGTTACTAAACGATTTCTTTACTAAAAATGCCTTAATTTATTCCTAGATTATAGCATCGTTGTTAGGCTATCTTATATAACTAGATACGTGTTAAGGGCACTATTCTTACTTATTATTCTTATAAATACTATAATAAATCCTACTCTAAGTACCTTAGTTAAATAGAGCTCTATAGTATTCGTAAGGGTTAAATTTAACTTACTAAACGCGTTCTCTAGCTAAATCTAATATCTCTACTAATTCTATAGCTAAATCTTAGATAATAGTAGGATCTTTAGTATATAAAGTATATCGTTTAAGAGGGCCTACCGCTAAACACCTTTAATAAAAGCTACTATCTTACTACCTAGAATAATAAGCGTATCTTAGCTAGTTTAGTAGGAATTGCTTACTATATACTACTAAAGAGGAATTAGATCTTACCATTAGTAGAAGAAGTTTATTAGTAAGATCTTCTAAAGCTTGAATTACTACTTAATTAGTAGCCTTATCTTAACTTCTATATAGATAAGAGCTCTAATAGAGTAGGTCACTATATTACTAACTTTAGCGTCGTTATCCCTAGTTTAGGTGCCTTCTTCCTAGAGAATATTAATCTTTATAGAGCTAACGTAAACGTAGTATTCCTAGCTAATCTTATAGTAGAATAGCTTACTTATTAAACCATAGGAGATCTTACTTACGTTAACTCTATTAGCTTTAATACGTATATAGTTATACATTTTGCTATAGAATTACTTAAAAAGTATAGCGATTAAGTCCTTAGAAACTACTTTTTTATTCTATATAATTCTTACGGTCTTTAGCTTCTTATAAAGAATATTCTGACTAAAATCCCTACTCTAGAAGCTATTCTATTAGATATCTAAGAGGTAGCCGTTTGGTTTAAGATAAGGGACCTCTACTTTGCTTAACTTTAAACTATTTAACGCTAAAAGCTAAAGAGGTTTTACGCTCTTAGTTTATTAGTTATTATACGATAGGGGACATAATATAGCCTCATTAATTTGATTCTACGTAGCTAATTAGCTTTAGAGACCTTTGCTTAAACCACTAGAGTTCTAGGATCCATAGTAGCTACTAGGGCTTTAAATAGCATTATTTTTAATTAAATAAAGAGCCCTAAATTCTAGGCTAAGGTTTAATTTCTCTCTTATATCCTAGAGCCTATTTATATTACTTAGAAAGCTTTAGAGTCCCTATAATACTATTTAGGTCGTATAATTAAAGGCTAGATAGTAGTAAGAGCAGAGTAGGCTAATATTACTACCCTCTACTTTAAGATTAAAGATATAAAGTAGATTTAGGCCTCTCTTCTTTACTATCTTAATATACGTTTAAAGCTATAGATTACTAATAATAATTACCTAGTATACGCCTTAAATCTAAATACTATTAGTATTAACCTCTCCCTTGTAGCCTTTAACGCTACTATCGCTACTATAGAAACTTAACTTACTCCCTCTTCTTTAGCTTTAGATAAGACTAAGAAGGAGGCTAAAAAACTACTTAGTAGCGTTGTAATCTAATTCTACGCGTTTAGGAATTAATAGGGCTACTTCTTAATATCTAACGTCGCTAGTGGTCCTTAGAAGTATAAAGAATTACTAAATTTCTAGGAATTAGTTTGTTTTATAGCGCTAGAGCTTACTAAGATCGCTATTAAGTTGTTTAAAATAATCGCCAACTTTATACTATTAGAAAGAGCATTTTTAGCAGTTAATTAGGTTTAGAATCCTTAAAGAACGTCTCTCTCGCAAGACTATTACAATAAGCTCGTTTTTAGCTTTATAAATAGCCTAAAGCTTAATAAACTTAGGCTAATAATACCGTAGATTTACTATTTAGGAATGTAATATTAACTATAGACGTAGTATATACTAAATATAGTAGAAGAAAACGAACTAGATAATATTTTTTTTAATTAGTTTACTTCTAAACTTACTATTGCTAGTAATAATAAAGAAGAAGAAGTAATAAATACTATTATTAGTAATTAAGATTAGAATACTTAATAGGCGCTTTAGAACGTACTAGATTTTGAGACATTCTTATAGTAAGAGACGTAGGAATCTAATATAGAATTATAATGTACGTTTATTTATTTCCTTATATTTAATTTAACTCTAAAAACTCTATCTCAACATAGATAAAAGCAATAAATTCTACGCGTTCAAAAAGATAGTATTTTTGGCTGTTAGGTAGTGAACGCTGATTAGCTAAAATCGAGCTAACGATAGATCTATCCTACCACCCTACATTTGGTAAAGCACTATATGTAGCCCCCATGATTTGATACATTCATGATAGCGTCTCAAAGCTTATTGCAAGGTTTTCCTTCTTCCTCAAACTCCCTGAGCTCTCTGGCGAGCTCAGCACCCAGTGGTATACAATGGAGTCATTATACTCAAGCTACAAAGAGCTATCGCTATTCGCCTCCATTCCACTCACCTTCAGCCTGATCATCCTGTCTGCCATTGTTCAGAATGTGATTCGACAAATATACTTCGCAGAACCTCATCGGCCACCTGTGGTGTTTCATCTCGTTCCCTTGATAGGAAGCACCATTCAGTATGGAATGGATCCATACAAGTTTTATATCGACTGTCGGGCCAAATACGGCGATTGCTTCACCTTCATTCTCCTTGGAACACCCACGACAGTATTTCTAGGACCCGCGGGAAACAATTTCATTTTAAATGGCAAACACGCAGACTTGAATGCCGAAGACATCTATGGCAAACTTACTACTCCAGTCTTCGGCAAGGGCGTGGTATACGACTGTCCGAACGACAAGCTCATGGATCAGAAGAGATTATGCAAAGAAGGCTTCACAACAGAAGCTCTGCGTGCCTACATCCCCAAGTTTGTCAGCGAAGTCGAAAACTATATCAAATCCTCGCCTCGATTCAAAGGGAAAACGTCGGGCGAATGCAATATCACCGAAGTCATGGGCGAAATCACCATCTATACAGCATCCTCGTCATTGCAAGGCAAAGAAGTCCGCTCCAAGTTCGACGACACCTTTGCTGCTCTATACCGACATCTTGATGATGGGTTTCAGCCCATCAACTTCATCGCGCCGTGGCTTCCACTTCCACAGAACCGCCGTCGTGACCACGCACAGCGCGTTATGGAGAAGCTGTACGCTGGCATTATTTCTCGACGCCGCGAAGAAGGCAACGTGAACGGAGAGACAGACATGATCTGGAAATTGATGGATGCCGAATACAAAGATGGCAGTGTGATGCCAGATGTTCACATTGCTCGCCTCATGATTGCGCTGCTTATGGGCGGACAGCACAATACAGCTGCCAGTGGTGCGTGGATTCTGTTGAATTTGGCACATCGTCCTGAGCTTCTGGAAGAGTTGTATCAGGAGCAGTTATCGGTGCTTGGTAACCCGCTGCCAGAGTTGACTTGGGAGAGTTTGCAGCGGCTGACATTAAGTGGGCAAGTGATTAAGGAGACGTTGAGAATACATAGCCCGATTCACTCGATTATGCGGCAGGTAAAAAGTCCGATGCCAGTTCCAGGAACCAGCTTTGTTGTGCCACCATCACATGTATTGCTTGCGTCACCTGGGGTACAGTCACGCTCTGAAGAGTTCTTTCCACGGCCATTGGAATGGGATCCGCATCGGTGGGATAAGATCGACGCTGGAGAGAAGGTGGAGGATGGCTCGGCAAAGGTAGATTATGGTTTTGGCATGGTGTCCAAGGCAGTGAGCAGTCCGTACCTACCTTTTGGTGCTGGACGGCATCGCTGTGTTGGCGAGGCCTATGCCTACGCTCAACTTGGGGCCATCATCGCGACGTTGGTCAGGCTGCTCAAACTAGAGCAACGTGATCCAAAGACACCTGTACCCGAAACAGATTACTCGGTAAGTTGCATTCTCTGACCTGTAGAGCGAAGTTCTGACATATATAGTCTATGTTTTCAAGACCCATGAATCCCGCAGTGGTTTGGTGGCGTCTTCGACAGTGATAGATCTTCTCTAATTGCCATACTCCGGCACAAAAAATGAGGCGCGCATGCCCGTCAGCTGCGAGTTGGCACGAAAGATGGCTGTAGGGCCCGCAGAAAGTTCATGAGCCATTGTTTGAAGTCAGTCAACCGATGGACTTGATAAATGGCGTGCCCCCGTCGGCTTCTTTGGTTCCTATCCACTACAACATGGTACCAATTACTTTTTGCCCATCGAGTATTCAAAAGAGGGTATGGATTATTGAATACAATGCCAATTACAGACCATGCTCATTATAAGATGCGGTGGTAGACATCGCATCTGTTAGGGGCACGCCGTTTATTATGTCACCTAGTCGTAAGTCGATCAACATTAGTATCAAGTGTGCAAGAGTGATATGAATTTGACCTTTGAAAGGCTACGAGCTTGCTACAAAGGATAGATCAGAAATGAACCGACATGGAGTCAATGAACAGGCTGTCAAGGTGTACACTCAACCGCATGGCAAAATAAATGGCGCGCTCCCATTGATTACGATGGCTACCGTCTCTTACCCTTGACTATCGAGTACTTTATTTGCCATAGAGGGCGTTTATATTTGGCAGTCTTATTGAATGCAATGGCAAGTACAGCACCTCGTACTTAAGAGGTGATGGGAGCCATCAGCGTTGATGGGAGCACGCCAGTCGATTTCCCGTGTCGTTGACTATCTGCTCTAATTCTTAGTGTGGAAATGAAGATGATTAGGTTAACATTGACAAGGTTAGCTTATAGTTCCAGATACATTGCCGGTTGATCGGGCGAGAAGGCATTAATGGATTGTTTGCAAGAGGATTGAACTGATAAACGAACAATGTATTTCGATGTCGAAAGGTCCCCGACTTCCAGGAAAGCCAAATATATATCAACCTGTGTCAGTGAACAGATTCGAGATCATATTTTCATCAAAAGGATCACTATCGCTCAAAATCTTTGCAGAGCTCTTGCTGGCTCTCATTAGCAAAAGTACCATCGTCCAAATCGGTACAGAATCGCCCCTAACCCTCCTCACTGAACAGATCCAAAATCATGTTCTGATCAGGAAAAGCCACATCGCCCAACTCAATGCCTTTGTGCTTCTCTCGTTCCTTTAGTGATCTTGAATGCTTCTACAATTCCGTTGGAGGAGTGTTCGTCAAGAACCAAATAAGGATGACTTCTTCCACCGCTAATTGTCTACCAAGCACTATCGCTCCATCGAAAGCAATAGTAAAAGCATTGAGCAGAGAAAGTGATGGGAAGAAAGCCCACCAGACCTAGACTCCATTCTCTCCGCTCAAGGTGGTGCGGTTCATACTAACACGGCTTGGGCCCGGTCGTCGTGGTCGTTTCTCCCAGTCAAAAAGTCTCCGAGTATGAGAGAGCAGCAAGAAGCCCCATAGTCCGCAACGAATCCATTACAGCTCTATGCGGTCTTCTCAGTAGTCGAGCTTTGTTGCAAATAAAAGCCCCGGTTGATTTCAGCGTGGCTGGCAAGCCGATATTATGGCCACAGCGCTGCGCTACCAAGTCTTGTACGTCTAGATAGTGAGTGAATCGCGACAAGATTGCTGGGCAATTTCGAGAAATGGAGACCAGCTCAGAAGGCAAAGCATATCCCACAAGGATAGACCAATATCATCTTCTTTGTCAGTGAGCCCTTCGATATCCATGGCTACCATTGTCGAACTGTTAAGAACCATTTTGGCCATTTCGAGAGTCGTGATAGGTGTGATGGATTCCCAACGAGAACCTAAGTTTTTGGTATAATGACCTCCAGGTCTTGGACAACCGCGAGTATTGAGCTTCATTTCGGTGTTGATTGTTCAATATGCTTTTTCTGGCTAGCGACCAGTTGTAGCAGTCAACTGTAGTCGTTCTTGAGACTTGAGCTTTTGAATGTATAGTCTACCGTAGTGAGAAATATGCGCTTCGAAGCCACGATATGAAGTTGTGGTTGTATGGTAAAATCGTGATAATCCGATATGTTTGAAGAGAAAAGCTACGTCGAAACCATCTCAAAGGACTTTATAGGACTTTTAAGAATTCGTGATGTATCCTGAGATCCTCGTAGAACTGTGCGGAGGCTATAAGTTTAGTATGGGATTTTCAAGATCAAAGATATTAACGGCACCAGACTTCTACTTAGCCATAATCGAACCAGAGTGAGGCAAGCCAAAGCTACACGTTGTAAACTACTTCGAGACTACCTGCGATCTCCAGCATAATCGGATAACTTCTGGTTACTGCGTCTGTATGCTGAGGTCCTAGTTAGGCGGAAGGTTGAAGCGAAACCAGGCCTCGACTTGAAGCAACCCAGCTTCTATCCGTACCACACGCTGCAAACTACAACTCACCAACAAAGCCTAGAAAGCCGAAAGACAGCACAAGTAAGCGACTGTACCATATCATTTAGGAGCAAACGAAAACCTATCCCATATCGCTATGTCATCAAACCACAATGATAGCCCAATAAAAAAAACCAGCCTTGCGAACCATAGACCCATCAGTACCACACCCACCAAACGACGCCCGCCTGATAAAAAAAAGGACCAAGTATTAACAAGCAAAGTTTTCGTTTTGATGTATCTGCGCAAGAACCTTTAAGTGCGGTCCGATTTTGTGAACACAACAAAAGCACATCAAACAACCCGTCTGTCCCATCGAGTCTTTCCCGATCAGTCGACTAGAACGAGAACTGGAAGCCCTTCATATCCGACTCTATTTTGACCGCAACGAAGAGATGCTTTCCCCACAATACTTTATATTCACAGTTCCTTTACTCTTGTCCAAATCCAACAGTCTCTTCCACGGCAATCGTGAGTTTCTGGTTGAGGGCATCATAGTTCTTATATGGTGGCAGATCCAGACGATTGAAACTATGATTATTAGTGGTTGCGCTGGAGATATAACGGATAACACATACCAGGTGTGACTCTTGGGTAATTGATTCGCTTCTCCACTCTTCTCAATTGTGAATCTTCTTGGACCATCGCTACCTTGCAAATCTTTGAATCCGTTAACTGGGATACGCGAAGTACCGGTTGTGAATTGAAGCAGGCGAGATTTCTGTTCCGAGTCCCAAGTACGAATACACTTCCAGAAGTGTTGGATGACTTCATCATTCTCAGTGTAACCGCGGTAGTCTGTGTGCTTCTTCCAGTCCTCGACATCAATTTCTGCAATACCACCAATGAGCAGTTCTAATTCGCGCTCATCAAAGACGTTGACGAGATCTTCAGGGATCAGCTCATGGAAACCTGCTATGAAATTTTGGAATTGCTCTTCGACACGTTTCTGGATTCGCCATTCCGTGATCAAGCTGTTATGTGTCAGTAGGTGAACTGTTCGATAAAATGTCGCAAGACTTACTCGATGTATTCCTTCTTGTTCTCGTTTGTAACCTCGATGTTTTGTCCATTGGGTTTCAAATCTATTGTCACCGTCTCTCCAAATCGCTCATCTTCAGTAGAGAAAGTCAGATCTAAGACGTCGGTGATATCATTATCGAGCGTCCATGTAAGATTGCGATGGAAATCCGCATCGACACCCTCCATATCCAGCAGAGACACCTTCTTTTTCAAGATCATCTTGTAGAATGCACCAATGAAGAACGCATCGAGGAATCGGCGATGGAAAATAGCCAAACCAACAACACGACCGATAAACTTGAAGTAGTTGAGATGTTCTGGGTTAATACCCGAGTGAGGGTTGATTTGTAGGGTGTAATTGTCGTGAGCCGAGTACTCGAACAAGCAGTAGAATGGGTTGAACATTTCGTGTGAAAGAAGGAAGAAAAATTCTCTGTTTGAAATTAGTTCTGATATGGTTCTGCGTGGCACAAAACCTACCTGGAAAGACCACCATAATCTAAACCATCTTCGCCATCAAACTTGACCATTAATCTTTTCTTCAGATCTTGTGGGGTTTGCCTCATAATCTCATGGTAAGAATCTTCGAAAATATGAGTTCGGCGGACTTTGACATGGCACTGTCCTGTCGAAATCCGCATGGCTGGTTGAGATCGGAAATAGATGAGCTTCCTCCTGAAGTCACGCTTGTATTGCGGCACATTTTGATCCAGCGAAGATGGTAATCGTGGATCATCCCAAGTGGTTGTCTTCGTGTTGTGATCCACAAAGTAAACCCTGGCGGTATTCGTCAAGCGCATTTCCCATCCACTTGGGAGTGGACCAAGTTGCGACACGGGTTGTTGCTGAATCGTGCTGTTGCCTGCATTACCACCATACATACGAATATATTGCTGCCTTCGGGGATCCACCCAAGTTGTTGATCGAGTGTTGTGATCCACAAAGTATGACCGGCCTTCGGGAGTATGTCGTTGTTCCCAACCCGGTGGTAGTTCGCCGCTGCCTGCGGTGGTAGCACCAGTAGCCACCATTGACATGGCGTTTGCTGCACTGGAAGCAGCAGCGGCTGTCGGAGGCGGGGGAGAGTTGCGTTCTGAGAGAGTTGGAGAATTTGCTCCGGTACGATCTTCCGGAAGACCGCGGTTTTGATGTCTGCTCCGCTCAGCAGCAGTCTGAGCTTCCATCTGAGCACGCTGAGTTGATTCATTCATATTTGCAGTTGGTCTAGTCCAGGTTGTTTGTCGAGTATTATGGTCGACGTAATACGTTCTTCCCAGATGATCCTCACGTCTCTCCCAACCGCCAGGTAAGGGTCCTTGGGCATCCTCAAATGGATTGAACCTTTGCTGAGCGCCTGCTACAGGCCGCTGAGGCATACTCACTCCATTTTGTGCTGGAGGGGGAGCTGACTGAGGTGACGGGTTTGGGGGCGGCCCCGTCGGTGCACCAACAGATGCTGCTCGCTGGGCAGAGGAAGCACCAGCAGTACCAGGGAACAAATCAGGGCGCAAAGAGTTGGTAGATTGGCTGGGAGTTGAAGGATTGCCATTAGTGTTGGCAGTTGAAGTGGATAATGAGGGTCTGCCTGGCCCCGCAGCAGAACCATTGATGGGTTGGGCTAGATTAGTAGAAAGATTCAGAATTAATTTGCCATGGACAACTAAATTATCGTTTGACTTTTTAAGATCTCTCGTAAGCATTTCTAGCATAATTAGTAGGTATAGACGATATGAGTATCAAGGGAGTATACCGTCACCGCCAGCATCGAGGTCAATGACGTTGCCAATGCGAACATTGACAACACCTAGAAAGCCCTGGTCCCTCTTCTTGAACTTTTTCTGATCAAAAATCTGGACCGTAAGGACGCTGTCTTCGGTGACTTTCCTATGTGGATATTAGTATAGATTGCAAGAGTTGGTGTCTTGGATATCCGGGGTGGCGTACATGTCAAAGCTCTCGTTCCAATATGGATTGAGCGTTCTTTTAATCACCGACGTGGTTCTAGTTTGTTCGCCATTTACCGTAGCAACGGCAAAGGGGTCTGGAAAGCCTAGAGTATGGTGTAAGTATGAATTGCGGCATAGTTGGAGGAATGGTGGGCGTCATACGGAACACATCGCGCTTGTAGAGACCGTCGGCAGCGATAACTGAAGGGCAATTAGCACAATTGCGACAAATTGTAGCGTAATGAGAAGATATGTACCGGTCAATCTGATGTTGTTCTGGGCCGAAGAGGAAGAAGAAGCCATGACGGTAGAAGCCAAAAGATGGTGCAGCGGCCCCGCAGGAGCACCAGGACGAGGAGAGCGGCGATAGCGATCAAGGATGGAGGACGCTCAACAGACGGATGGGAGCAGAGGCTTGTAAGGAAAAGGGAGAAATAGGAATGAGAAGAACAGGCGAGAGAGAATGCTCAGTTGGGCCAGATTGATGCTTGAGAGAGAAGAGTAGAGTAGAGGTTAGAGGGCTGACTTGGTGGTAGGTGGTAGGTGGAGGGAAGGATGTTGGTGGTTGAGATGCAGTGGATTTGGTCACAGAAGGTGCAGTGCACACCCCCAGGATGGTTTGAGCAGCAGCGACCAAACAGCCCAGGAGTGCAGGCAGGAGCCAGTGGTTAGCGGTGCAGAGGGGGCAGTCGCGGCATGGGTAATGGGTGTGGGGACTGGAGTGGACCAAAAAGGGCAGTGGCCACTGACTACTGAGGCTGTGCAGCTCTTTCCCCAATTTTTCGCCTCTCTCTCATAGGTGCATTTCACGCGCGAAGAAGTCTCTAGACGACATTTGTAAGGATTCATTTCCCTTTTGAGATGGAAGACCTTGAACATTGAATCTCTGCAATTAATCATATGTACGAATCCTACAATCCCATGGCGGAAGCAAAACCGCGCTGCTGAGCGACAAAGCGACATCGTTTACACCTCATTTACTACTGTATGTACTCTCTACACCCGTCGGCAATATCAAAATGCCAAATCATCATTGATTTCAGTTCAAGCCAGCACTTTACAATTCACTGGCTATCTGTGATCTGCTTGCGTCTGTTGCATTGTTGATATGCAGCAACTATATTTAGCTCGCGAATATGATACGAGCAAGGCCAGCAATGTAGCGGCAAAGTACCGTACGGCATCTTGATCGCGAACTCCTTTTGTAACTTTAAGATCAAATCTACAAGGCACGACCCAAGTCATATCTAGTAATGGGCTTTAAATGATTTACATGGTTTGCTTTCAATCACACCCGTTATTTCTTTATGCCAAGAGAAGGATTGATACTATGTAAGCTGGTTGTTTCGGCGCTTTTCTCAACAGAGCAGGAGCTCTGTAGGCTGCGACGTTCGCATCCTGGCTATGCCTTGCAATAGGAAGCGCGTTTGTTTTGTCGAACCTATCATGTTTGTATAATAATTTATATCAGTTTTGGACAGGCATTGAGTCCTTCTGTTCATTCCGGTAAAGGGTATATCTTTGTACTGTAGGTACTGATTTAGCTAGTATGCCGTCAGAATGCATGTCTATCCGTGGGTGCAGGTGTCTATCAGAATGCTGCTCTTTGAATGATATCTCTATAATATTGATTTATACAAGCGCTTTGCACAATTGGTGTCCGGTTTTTTGTTCTGACACACCCACTTTCAGTGCATGGACTTGCTTTGTTAACAACGCACTTTAACCTAGTTCAGCAACCCTGAACAGTAACGGCGCTTACCTAACCTTCCAAGTCCTTCCTGTGCCACATAATCGCCTGTGGCTGGAGTCCATTCCATTCGGACCATTCCGGCTTTCCGTTTACAACATCGCTACTTCTTACCTCTCTCGAATGAGAAACAAATTTTAATAAGCCACCAGCTTCTCGGGCTGTCAAGCCTTGCTAGATATAAAGACCTTTCTCCTTAGACGCAACTTAACATGCAGCCATTCCGCAATACCGCTATCTCAGTTTTATTACTCAAGAAGAGCTTGAGTGTTCATGGTCGCTGATGCTACGATGAAGCTACTCTGTCCAACGATGTACTTCGATGAGCGGCAATGTAACGACCAGAGTGCAACCTTAATTATATACCAAAGACAGTGTGTGGACAAATCTTGAGCGTACACTTTTACGTCACTGTTTTCATCTAAGGCTGTTTGGCGCGACTACATATCAAGCAGGACTCTGCATCGCCATTCGATACTGCCGGAGCTCACTAGCTCCAGCTATCTCCGTCCGGGTTCTCGGTGAAGCTGGGAGTTTTATATACATCTGTATAGTGAGACGAGCGCCCCCTCACCATGGCTAGACTTATTCACGATTTAGAAAGGCATTGCGCACAGTATCGGATGCCGAAATAGCGCTTATTCGTGAGATCTGTAGCTACGGAACGGAATGCAGTGTTGGATGGTCCGCAATGGTCCAATCATCTTGTGGTGTATCGGGGCAACACTGAGCTCTTGATTGAAATGCTCACATACGTTTTTGAGTCAGGCTACATAGTGTGTTTTCAGTTATATTCTACTACAGTATACTAGAAGTTGTGGGATAATTCCATCTTTCATCGCCTGTACTTCTCCTGTTATGCACCAGGTAGTTTTCTCCTCCACTGCAAACGCTAATTTCTTAACACTACATAGTAGAGATCGACTTTCTATATCAGTCAAGTGGGATCCGCCTTTTAAGACACAGCATAAATCACACGGATTGTCGACAAAGAGTTCTTTCTCCACAAAAGGCGTGCATCTCGAAAGCGGCTTCACCAAAACTATCATTGGCGTGGTCTCAAGTCTCACTTCTCTTCTTTAACTTGTCTGTTCCTTGTTACCCTCAGGGTATTTGAACGCAAGCCCAAACCATGATTTCTAGCACATGTCTTCGTACGTCAGGAGAACAAAAAAAGTTAGAATTGCTAACTAATGCCATGTAGCAATAACAGATCCCCAGAACCAATGGAGATATTGTCCTTCTGTGGTCGTCGCTCTCATCTTCGGGATCCTCTTTCTTGCAGTGACAATAGCTCATATCGCACAATCCTTACGACCATTCCGTCCTTTCTGCATCGTAATTATCATCGGCGCTCTATGGGAGACGGCGGCGTTCCTCTTTCGCATTCTATCCGCCAAATCCCCGACAAATAAAGCAGCATATGATGCTTCTTTCCTACTGGTCCTGCTGGCGCCAGTCTGCATAAATGCATTCGACTACATGATCGTGTCCAGAATTGTCAAAGCGTTCCTCTTGGATGGCCGTGTTCTTGGTCTGAAAAGATCCATCTTGGGAAAGCTATTCGTCTGCTCTGACCTTGTGTAAGGTTTCTGTCACGTATCTGAGTACACGTCTAACTTGTTTACGAACTAGTTCGTTTGTCATCCAAATTGCTGGCGGTCTCATGTCCCTGAGCAAGACTACCAAAACTGCCACACATGGTATACACATCGTGGAAGCAGGATTGATTTTTCAGGGTGCTCTGATAATCTATTTTTTCTGCTTAACGATTCGGCTCATCATCATATTGAGACATAGCATGCTTCACAATGCAACATACCGCAGGCTTAGGCTTCAAATTAATGCCGTTCAGTTCTCGCTATTACTCATCATGGTAGGGCCCCGGCATTCTATTGCATCAAGTCCTCAGTCGCTAATTCGAGTTCTTGTTTAGTATCGCATCATTTACAGACTTGTAGAATTCACGTCACCTCCAGGGAGCCCGAGATCGAATTACATAGATGGCCATGAGTGGACTGTTTACGTTTTTGATGCGGGCCCTATGTTTCTCGCCATTATAGTCATGAATATTTGGCACCCGGGGAATGCTCTAGTTAAGAACAACGAGATTTGAAGGTCTGTGTTCTTCTTTCCAGGAAATTGAGTCTGGAAGCTGTTCGGAAGCCCTGTGGGTAGGTGCGACGAGATAGGATGATTGATTCACAAGTCACTATTTCGTTAGTATCAAGGCTATTGTACATTACTGTTTTAGTTATTAGTCTCTAATTGGTTAAATAGTTTATTATAAGCGTAGCGCTTCGAATAGACTATATATAATAATACTTTGCTCCAGTACTACAGGGGGTTACAAGACTTCTTGCAGAAGAGAGGTTGAACGACGGCACAAGTCCAGGTACTGCACGCAACTCGAACGAGAGGAGCATCAATCCATTTAGGATGATTAATACCAAGTTCCCTGCCATGGATTCCCTACCAAACAAGATCTCGCTACTGATTTAAGTCCCAAGTAAACCAGTCAAACGTACATTCCAGGGGACGTTTGCTACCGACGCTCCACTTATCAAATGATTCAAAGACATTGGATTCAAGATGCTGCGCCATGTCTAAAGCTGGGCCGGGTGCAGACATGTTGCTGCCATCTTCACTTGTCACAAAGCTTTGCGGGCCATTGAAATCCAACTGCATCGTGTAGTCCAGGTTCGTGAAATAATTCAAGAGGTCAGAGCCTCGGGAGAAGTCGAAATCAAGATTTGAGGTGGCTCCGCCATCGCTTTCCATGCCAAATGAAGTTCCTGGCATCGAGGTCATGATAGCTGGCGCTGATCCGCTTCCTGAGTATCCGCCAATATCACAACTTCCTGCTGTTTCACCCGAGGTATTCCTAATCATTGTGTTGTGGGTGTACAACTCTGCAAGAGAAGCAAAGACATGAGCAACATCCCCCAGCTTCTTTGCAAGACTGAAATCCGTCGTGGACATTTCATTGTAATAAGAGACTGTTGAACGCAGAAGTTGGACATCCTGGCGTATATGCTCTGATAACGGTGCGTGGATTATGTTACCAAAGAGAACGAAGAATGGATTGAACGGATAGTAAAGCAGTTGCCTGATCACGTCAACAGCCATCGAACCTGACCAGGACTCATATACATACCAGATGATACCATTGTAAACTTGCTCGGAAGTTGAGACTAACAGCGGGAGGATGTGTAGAGCATTCCGCGCAGCGTCCAAACAGGTGTCCGGGTTCATCTCTTCTTGCCTAGTGAGAAGCACCTTCAAGTGATAGAACTGGAATGTGAGGGAGTTTAGGCCAATTGTCATTTCTTTTAGCTGACTTTCGTCCATTTCTGTGGAGATCTCGCTATCCCGGGCAGCCCGAAGTTTCTTGGATAACTAGGTTAGCAAATATCCCAACTTAGTATGATTACTCACAGGCATTGTTGTCTGATACCATTGCTCCAACTCGCCCTGGAGAGCATCCTTTTCACTTTCATACGAGGCTTGATTCACAGAGCCCTTGAGGTTCAAAAAGTGAAGTATCTTCCCACTCAATATCGAAAGCAATATCGATTGAAGAAAATGGGTTGCACCGAAACTTCGAGCTTGGGCATGGCCACGTCCTTCCTGCCGGTCGACGTGTGGGGTGTATTCAGAAAGCCCATCAAGGTCTGGAAGTAAAACATTCTGATAGTACGAAGATGGCAACATGGGCGGACGGCCAAAGGCAAGACTGACACCTTTATCAACGGCATACAGCGCCCAAAACATGAGAATCTTTCGTGGTTCCTGTGTGGGTAGATGCAGATTGAGAGCCTGCGCCATACGACAAGCATGACTGACAAGTGTCCACGACATACTAGGCGTTGCGAAACTATCGCCGTGAATGGCAAGGGTAAAAAGAGCTTGCATGTTTATCTCACTGGGCTCCATAAACAAGCCCCCATTGTCTATGGCGATCCATGTATTCCAGCGAAGACTCTTCTTTGTAGTAGCGTACTCGGGGGTTTGTAGTGCGCTCGCGGTGGCGGTGAGGCAGTAAAATAAGAGCACCCATCCTCGGGGGACATTGGATGGCTCAAAGACGATTTTTCTTGCCAGATCATTAGAAGGCATCAGAAACAGGGGTTGGGATCGTTCCAATATATTCATGAATTCTGTGGGCTACAGTCAGTAACAACATAGTGTTGGTTTCGAAATATCAGCTTGGCACACCCTTGATGAGTACCTGGCCTTCTTCCTGTTCTGGAATGATGAACAGTTCATTGGCCTTACGGGCCCATCTGGCGTCCTCTCTCACTTTGTCGCCTTCGAAGTGAACTGCCAATAGTGCTTGTGAAAGGTCTTGGAGACTGGCAGACCCATCCAAAACCTCTGGTGGTATTCTGGAACTGACCGAGTCCAAGATACGCGAGGCTTGAGGCAAGGGAGAGAAAGCATCTTGTGTTGGAAGTTCCACGGTACTATTGGAATGAAAGGTGGATGTGGTAGTATTCGGGGGCTTCGAGCTGGTCAATTGAGGGCATTCTATTATTTATTCGTCGAGTCAAGGTTAAAAGTTACCTGGTCAAGTTTTGGCTCCAACAGTCGTGTGAGTGTCTGGACTGCATCTGCTAAAGTACCAATCGTGGTCTCGATCCGACCAAGCCGATCCTCCGTGGAGCTGCTGGTACTGGCTGAAGGAGCAGAGCTGACGCTATTGCAAGCCGATCTAGACGTAGCTTGTTTCTTACGAGAAGTAGCCATATGCGAGTAGACACAGGGTCCTGGCCATGGTTTGCAGTTTGTACATTTTGGAAGCTCACGCGTACATCGCAGCTTCCGTTGCCTGCAGGAGTCGCACTTTTGCAGGGTCAGTTCAAAGTTGGGCTCAATGCCAAATCACTAGGCCTGGGTACTACAGTAGAGAGGGTGGGGACGAACTGCGAATTTGGCAACCGCCACATTTTCCGACGCCGTGCCAGATGGTTCTAGGTATTCGGAGCTGCTCATATTTGGGAATTTGGGAATTTGGGAACCTTCGCGCGTTCTTCGAAAACAAAATCGAGTTGTGTAAGCTAAGATGTCATTATCGAAGGGCATGTACTAGGAACCAGGGAACACTTCAAAGAAGAGAATGGCATAGTTAAATATTGACAGAAGGATCTTGATCGCTAGCATCCTGATCCGCGCTAATCCTAAAGCGCGCGATATCTTGGAAACACCAAAATCAACATATTTGATCTTAACCCCTTCCATGCTTTCAAGTTCCTTTGCTCGACACCTTGCGAATCAGTATTAACTCCTTTTTAATCCTCTTTCCTGTATTTAGGAATTACCCCTTTTCAAAGGGTTTAATTAGGTATAAACAGGGTAGTTTTAGTAGTTATAGATTAGACAGAATTATCATCCTATTTTTACCGTTTTATTAGTCAAATATAGATAGGAGCACGATAAATCTCTACTCCGTAAAGGCCTAGAAGAACTAGGCCTAATAATTAGCTAAAGTAAAAAAAAACGAAAAGTAAAAATTAATAACTACGGGAATTAACCTAATAACCTTTAGAATTAGTAGAAATTAAACTTATATTAATACTTAGTTAAAGTACTACTTTCCTATTAAGCTATAATTCTAATTTCTTTAGGGTTAGGGTTATTATATTTTTATATATATACCTATACTATATATACTATATTTCTTTTTTCTAGGTTTTTAGCTATACCTTTATAGTATCTAATTTTCTACTAGTAATAAGCTAACTTTATATAGTTTAAAAAGTATAGAGTAACTACTATAATAAAAGCTATTATTTATTTTAGCTATATTATAAGTAATTAATATATAAAGTAATAATATATAAATTTTATTTAATATTATTATTAAACTAGGTAAGTTTAGTAAAACCCTTTATTATTTCTTATTAAGCTAGATAAAATGTTTACTATTTAGCTATCTAAACCTATTATTACTATTAATTAATTATAATTAAGTTCTTTACGCTATTATTTAAAGTTAAAATTAGTAAAACTTAGTCTATATATATATTTATATAGGAAGAAGTAAGAGTATTAGCATAAGAATTTATAGCTACTAAATTAGCTAGTAAACTATAATATCTTATAAACTAACTATTATAAGTATAGACCTTTAAAATTAAAGATATTAGCTTTATAACTCTTTTCTAAAAGTAATAGATAAGTACTAAGAACTTACTATAATATTACTTAAGAATAGATTATAAATTATTAATATAACTATAATAAATAATAACTTAATATATTAGTAGCGTAAAAGAATATCTAAAGGGTAGATTAAGAAATAGTAGCTATTATAAAACTAGATAACATTAGTAAACGTATTAAGAAAGAATGTTCTTAGAAAATTTATAACATTAAACTATAGAAGGCCTTAGCTACTTTATCTATAGTAAATATAGTAAGATATATAAGTATAGAGGAAGCGTATAATATTACTAATATAGATACTAATTTTACTATTATTAGAATTATAGAAAGTAGGGATTAAAGGTATATTACTAATAAAGAAGGTTTTATCTATAGCTTAGATTGCTTCTTTAGTAATATCTACTATTCTACGCTATAGATATTATACTTTAATAAAAGAAAAATTTAATAGTATTATAGTAGTTTAAAGTTAGTTAAGTAACTATTAATTTATTAGTTAATAGGCTTATTTTATTACTATAAATATACTTTATAATAAATATTAAATAGTAACTAAATAATTAAGATATTTCTTATTATGCTAGCACTAGTATAGAAGAATTAAATAAGAGTAAAGGCTATCTTATTATAGGTACGTAAAGAGTATATAATATTTAAAATTATTATTAAAGTAGTATTTTACTAGCAATAAATTAAGAAAGGAATAATAGAACTAAAGCCTAAAATTGCCTTATAATTCTACTTAATTCTATCCTATTTAGTATTAAAACTTTAGTATATATAACGTTAATAATAACTAAATAGCATCTTAGTGCCTACCTTTCTTAGTAATAGTAACTATAATTTTTTTAAAATAAGCCTATTAAGGTAATTACTTAGAATAAGGATAAGATTTTATTACTTCTATAAGAAGGGTATAAATAATTTAATAGTACTAATAGATATAACTAAGTTTTTAATATAGAAGGTAAGATATTAAACCTTTTTTATAAGCTACTATTAATACTAATAATATTATAATATTTATTAGCTTAGCTTAACTTTCTTACCTTATTATTTTTAGGTAGTTATTCTTTTTAGGTATAATTATAAAGTTCTAAATAGGAGATAGTAAGCTTTTACCTATTATAGCTTAATATATATAGGCTATTATGTAATACTTATTTAGCTATCTCTGCTCTTCCTCTTTATACGTTATATTAATACTATATTCTATAACTTTACTTCTAAAGTCTAATATTTTTAACTTTATCTTTATTATCTATACTTACTAACTCGTTAAAAGCTTTCTAAGCTTTATTAGCAAAAAAGCTTACTTAGCTCTTAATAATAATTACGTTATTACTAATTAGAAATAATACTAGATACCTTTTACGTTATATTATATATCTATATAACTAAACTCTAATACTTAATACTTATTAGTAAGTCCTAAGTATTATATTTATATCTTTTATATAGAGGTTTAATAATTTTAGGTTATATTTACTTACTTTACTTCCTTTAATAAAGTTCTTACTGCCCTTTATATAAGTTATAAAACTTCTAATAATAATATTTTCTTTTTAGGATTTACTATCTTTAATTTTCTTTGCGTAGTTATATATATCTACTAAGATTCTAACTCTTATTTCTATTTTACTAAAGAGAATCTCTATAATTAGTAAAACCTAATTTAGTTACGTATTTATCTTTTTACTAGTTATCCTTATTAATAGTATCTAAATTATTTCGTTAATAATATATTATAAGGAAATTTCTTATTTATTTACTTTCTATTTAATACTCTTTTTGCTAAATATTATACGAACTTAGTTATAAGTTTTAATTAATATTTACTAGTAAGATATAATAAAATACTTACTATTTTTTTTAGCTATACTTATAATAAATTATTAATAGCTATCTATTCTTTTAATACGATTTAGTCTTTACTACTATTTCTAATTAGCTTAATAGTTTTTAGTTTTATTACCTAGCTTATTTTTAGGTAAGTATATTTATTTATATTTATAAGAATACTAGTTATAGAGATAGAATTCTTATTAGTAATAATAAAAATAATAATATATATATAGTATAAATCTTTAACTTATAAGTTATCTTATTTATAAAGTCTTATTTATTATATATTCCTTTAAGATCTTAGAAAGTATTTTAATATACTAAGATTTAAGAAATTAAAAATAGTTTTAATTAAAATAAATTATATTAAAAAATCTTTATATATTTTTTTTAAGAATTTAAGAGTAAAAAATCTTACTCTAATTTAAAATAAATAAAATATTTATAAATTTAAATTACTCTATAGTTATAGAATAGCTATAAATAATATATCTTATTTTTAACTACTACGCGTCTTTTAATAATTCTTCTAAGAAATAATATCTTTATTCTTATTATCTTCTTCTTTAATTACTATAGTATTTCTCTTTTTTAAAGGAGTCTTAGGAGACTTAGCTTATATTATACTATTTAAAGACTCTAAACTAGTTATTATAATAGTAGTAGAATTAACTAAAAGAGTAAATTTAGCTTCTTTTATATCTCTTTCTTTTACTATAATTAAAGTATAGTCTCTAGATTTCCTTAGCTCTTTATCTATATCTATATAGGGTAGGCTTCTATTATTAGTAAGGCTTTTAGTAGTACTTTTAATATCTACTTAGAAAGTAGTAGTAGAAAGTAAAGTTACTCTTATTCTAATAAATAATCTACTAGTAAATAAATTATCTTTAATTAATATATTATTAGTATTTAAATAAATATAAACTTATAAAAGTATAGAATTATAAGTAATATACTAGTTTAATAAGTAGGAGTTATTTTTTTTTTAGTAAGAGTATTACTTTTAACTACTATAGAAGGTTTAGTAAAGTTTAGCTAAGAACTTAAAAGAGTCTTTTTACTAAAAGACGTTTTTTTAGCTAGTATAGCTTTCTTAAGAGAAAGAAGAGAGTTATCTTTCTTAAGGCTTACTAAGAAGTTAGTAATAAGAATTAAACCTTTCTATAGACCTTATTTTAAAAAATTTATTTTGCTAGTATTTAAGGCTATAATAACTAAGATTTAAATACTAGGTTTTAGTATTTATACTATAATATCTAGATTAAGAATTCTAATAATAGTACTAGTAAAAGTAAGATTTTACCTAGTATTAAAAGAGCTAAGATCTTACTTTCCTTTATAAACTAATACTAATATTATTATAAAGAGAGAAATAGTAAAGTATATAAGATAGATATAGAAGAAGTAAGCTTCTTATTTTAGTATCTTTAAATTATTTTTATCTAGAGTAATAGTAAAATATTATAATATATAAAGAAACTTAGAGCTTCTATTTTATTTATTAGTTTGCTTAAATTCTAGCTTAATACTATAGGTTATATAGTTAATATCTCTATACTTAGAAACCTTAGGTATAAAGTTCTTAAACTCTTTAAGTAGGAAGATATAAGAATAATCTTTATCTAAGTAATTCTTATTAATCTATATTAAAGGATAGAGTAGTCTATATTAAGGAATATTTAAGTTAGCATTATACTAAATAGAAAAATAATAGTAATAATACCTAACGATATTATCTATATATTCTCTAATTATTATAATAAGATTTTTATAACTTCTATAAGTATCTTAATAGTCTTTAGAGTTATTTAGAGCTTAAATTATTATTAGGTTATAAGAATAGATTAGACCTAATAATAATAATAGCTAATTTATAATATTAAGAAGATTCTTATTAGAAATAAGTTGTTCTAAGTAGGTAAAGACTATAATTATTATAGTTTAAGTAGATATATAAAAATAAGGATAAGAGTAATTACTAAGAAGTTACTTAGACTCTTATAATTTCTTTTCTTTATTACCTAGAGCTATAAGAACTCTACTAAGCTATCTATATTTATAATAAGTTATTATTAGTTAACTTAACTAATAATACTTTATTCTATATAGATATATTCTATTAGTAGTTATCTTAAACTAAAGGTTTCCTAGTTCTTAATATTATTTTTCTTCTTAAAGCTATTTATCCTAAAGAGTATATTTAAAGGTTCTAATAGATATTTCTTATACTTATATATAGCTTTTAATTATACTCTATTATACTAAGACTTAAGAGAGAATAAAGCTTAACTAAATATATAGAATTAGGTTATTTATACCTTAAGAAGTCTTTTATAGTCTAGTAATATTCTTATTCTTTAGCTTTAGTATATTACTTATTTAAGATAAATAGCCTTCTATTTTTTACTTATTCTAAATAGATAGCTTTCTATTTTCTACTAGTCTTAGGCTATAATTAACTATATTAACTTAAACTTAAAGGAGTCTAGTTATTAAGGCCTAATATATTAGTAAAATATTTAATAAGTAGTTATTAGCTTTATTAGGGTCTTAATTAGTTAATACTAGCTTTATAAGAGCTAAATTAACCTATTTATAAACGTAGCGTAGTACTACTATTTATATTTAATTAGATCTTATTAAAATACTACTAGATAGTTATTCTATATATAGTATAAGTTATCTAGTTATTAAAATATATATAGCTTAACTTAATTAGTTATATTATATTAGATATACTAAATTTATATTAGTTTAGTATAATTAGCTTTATAGTAGATTAAGTAGCTATAACTTATATATAAAACTACTCTATAAGCCTTATATAGCTCTAGACTAAAGGCGTATTTTAACTTTATTTTATATTAAAAAGGGTTCTTAAAAGGGTACCCTTTATATATATATCTTAATGCTTCTTATATCTAATTAAGGGTTATTTTATATTATTTATAGTAAGATATTTAAATTTTTACTTAAAAGTTTAGAGACTCTAAAGCTAAGATTATACTTTCTTATTTAGAAAGTTATAATCTCTTTAAGTACTTACTATACTATATATAACTTTTTTTTACTATAGAAAGCTCTTATAGGTCTTTACTAAGTACTATTATATTAATACTTAGCTATTTTAAGAAAATAGAGAGATTTAGGCATAAAATAATCCTTTTTACTCTAAATTCTTTATCTTTTATCCTTTATACTCTAAATCTTAAAATAAGTAAAAATTCTATAGTTTTATAAATATATATAAAGATTACTATTACTAACCTATTTTACGTTATAGGTTCCTCTTTAATAACTATAAATTTTTTCTTCTTAGTTATTAAGCTATTTAGCGCCTCTTTAGGTTTTTTTAATCTATTTTAGTATACTTTATATTCTTTTAATCTTTAATAACTTATCTTAACTAATCTATATACTTTTAAACTTATCTTTATTTAAAGTAAGTATTAATATAAATAAGTTACTTAAAGATTTTATTAAAAGTTCTTAAGTCCTTACTAAGAGTAACTTTAATTCTAGTAAGACTATAATAACTATTCCTACTAGTAATAATATTATTATATTTTATAATAACTAAATCTTAACTACTAATATTATAGACTTTACTAAAGTAGTTTCTAAAAATAAAATAGAGTAAGAATATACTAATAAGAGTATTATAGTCTTACTTAGCCTATTATAGTACTACTTAACTCTAAATCCTTATTAGTATTATATAGAGGTCTATACTATATATTTCTTTTCTTCTTTAATTACTAAACTTTGCTTTAATCTTAACTTAGAGTATTATTATACTTAGTAAGTTAGTTTAGGTAAATACTTTATTAAATATTTTAATATAAAGTTAACTAAGGATTATTTAGAAGTAATATCCTATTTTAGCTTATTTTATATTACTTTATATTAATATAGGTAGGTTATTTCTTATTAGAATCTTTATAATAAGGCTAAGCTTATCTTAGTCTATATTATAATTAATAAGGTTATTTATACCTTTAAGAATAGTTTTTAGAATAAATTATTTTATAAGGATAAGTATATACTTTATAGTAGTATTTAGTATACTTATAAGTATATAGTAACTTTTTATAAGTTATAAGTACTTATTTTAACTAATTCTAGTCTAGTTTTATATATTTAGATACTAATTAGTTTATAGTTATATATCTAAGTAGCTAGTAGCTAATTTCTTTTTATTATACTTTAGTATTACTAAGAGTAACTTCTATATAACTTACGTACTTATTAACTACTATATAGGTACTAAAGCTATCTAAAAGCTAGTAGATAATAGCTTTTTAGAATTAGAGAAGTATATTATAGCTTATCTAGCTCTCTTAGCTACTAATATCTAATTCTATTCTTCTAAGTACTTTAAGTACTATAATATATTATATTTCTAGTGTTAGGACTTCTACTATATTATTAGTCCTTAAGGACCTAACTTATCTTAGGTAAGTCTTTTTATATCTATACTAAGTTACTTTATATTTAACTATCCTATAGTAACTTACTAATATTAAGAATAATCTAGCTAGTATTCTTTTAAACTTTTAAGTACTTCTTAAGCACTATAAGGCTTATTTTAGTACTTTTAAGTACTAAGAAGTTAAGGCCTATATTAAAAAGGCTATTAAGGCTTTTTATAAGAATAATTATACTAATAAGAACTATTCTAAGGTTAAGGCTATAGGTCTTATTATAAAGAAGCGTAAGATAAGCTAGGTAGCTTCTTTTTAGGTTAAAATAAGATTAGATAAGTTATTTTAAGTCTTTTAAAATTTAGTATTATTTATACTTAGCCTTAATTAGCTAAGTAGAGCTATTTCTTATTATATTAAGTTATTTTATATTTCTTAAGGATAAATTAGTTAGTAGATACTTTTTTAGGACTTCCTAAGAATAAGTTTATTAGTAGATACTTTTATAGAACTATTATATAGTTAATTTAACTCTTAGTTAGAAATTACTTATTTTTTTATATATTTTCTAATATATATTTTAACTTTATTTTATATTAAAAAGAGTTCTTAAAAAAATACTCTTTTTATATATATAGAGACTTATTTTATATATTATTTTAAGTTATTTTATATATTTATAACTTAGTAGTTTTTTTATATACTTATTATCTAGTACTATTTTTAAGTTACTTTAGGTTAATTTATTATAATATACGTATAAGAGGGTTAATTTAAGTTCTAATTAGTAAGAAAACTATAAAGTAACTATCTCTCTTCTTTAAAAGCTTATCTTAAGTCTTTTAAGTCTTCTTTAACCTTCCTAGTTATCTTTTTAGTCTTATAGGATTAAGATCTATTAATCTATTTATAATATTGTTTAGATATATTATTTTATATTTAACTACTTTTCTAATTATACTTATTATTAGTATAATACTTTTCTTAGCTAACTTTACGTAATAGTACTTTAAAGTAGTTAAAGAAAAATTAACTATAGGCTCTTAGGTTAATTCTAACTCTAAGTAATCTTTCTATTTTATAAGGTAATAGTATTTACCTCTTTTATTTACTATATACTTTATTATTCTCTTTATATTATATATATTTAAGTCTTCTAAGTTTAAAGAATCTTATAGTAATATAGACTTCTATAAAAAGTAAGGATTTAGCTTATATAGCTCTAATAGGAAGATATAAAATATATTATAAACTTATATATTTTTTAAGAGGTTAAGCTAGTAAGTATTAATATTTATAACCTTTATAATCTTAAAGAGGCCTATATACTTAATATTAAGCTTCTTCTTAATATAAGTAGTCTAAATATTCTTTATATTAAGTAGGACTTAGTTACTAATATTTAAATAAATATCTTTCTTTTCTTTATTATACTAGTTAGCTTAATATAATTATACTTTAGCTAATTTATTCCTTATTACGTATTATAAAGATAAGATATAGTTTACTATCTCTTTAGTATTAGGTATAATACTTTTTAATAGCGTTTTAGCTAATTTAGAGGTATAGAAGTTCCTTTTAGTATATATAATAAAAGAAGTAACCCTAGTTAATAAGTAAATACTATTATTATAGTTAAACTTAGCTAAACTAAGCTATCTTGCTTAATTGTCCTATTCTTAATACTTATAAATTTATAAGTAATACTTAATCTCCTAGTTTAAGCGCTTTATTTAATTATTAATTTATAAGTAGAATATTATTAAGAGCTTTCTAAGGATAGAAAGGTAATAAAGAAATATTTTTTAGTACTTAAAAATAAAGAGAGGTCCTTAATTAGATATAATAATATAAGGTACGCTATATAGGTATATAATCTTTTATAAAAAGATCTTAGTAAAGTCTTTTACGTCTATATTTTTTCTTATTAAGATATAGTAAGCTATTTTAGTTAATTTATTAATAACTACTATAATAGAGTTATAGGTTTAACTATTATAAATACTTAAGAGTAAATCTATAATAAAATCTATAATAATATTCTCTTATAGCGCTTTTAAGACTAGTAAGGCTATTAGTAATCTTTTTTAAGCTTATCTAATAGATTTATTATATTAGTAATTAAGGTAAGCTTTATAATAGTCCTTAACGTTCTTCTAGATATAGTTCTAAGTATAGTAGCGCTTAATCTTTTTAAGTATTTTCTTTAACTTCTTATAACTACCTTCTATAGCGTCGTTATAGAATCTTTATAGGATTTTCTTCTTTTATAACTCTTCTTTAATAAAAATAAGATTTCTACTTATCTATTTAGCTTTATCTAAGTTATTCTTAGCTAGAGGAGGTTTATTAATAGCTAAAATTTTACTAGAGCTTATTTTTAGATACTTCTAAGTCTTAGTAAGCTTATCTTAATTTTTCTTAAGTTAGTTTATAGTAAGATATTACGTATTAATATTAATATATATAATAATAAAGTTTATAAGTTTAATAGCGTTAGTTTTAGCTATAAGAACGTTATTAAGCTATAACTTATTATAGAGTAGGTTAAGTAATACTTCTATAGTCTTTTTCTATTCTTTTTAGCTTTTTTTAATATAGTTTAGACGTCTTAAGGATCTATTAGCTAGATTTATTTTGCCTAGATAGTACTTAATATTAAAATTATATTCTAAAAGTAAATCTACTTATCTTATATATATTAATAATATTTTTAGTATTATTTTAAGTAATTTAAGGTTTATATAGTCTATTAAGACCTAAAATTAGTCTAGTAAGCCTTATAAGTACTTTCTAAATACTTTTAAGGAATCTATAATTACTAAGAACTTCTATTATAAAGTCCTATAGTAGCTCTCTAGTAAAGATAATTTCTAAGAATAAAATATAATAAGTTTCTATAGGCTATTCTAGCCTTTATTACGCTATCTTTAGCTTAATATCTTATAAATTACCTTTCTAGAGGTATTAGTTTCTAACTATATAAGAAGTATAGAGTTAAAATAGGCTAAAATTAGTATATTTATAAAAGAATTCTTTAGTTTATTAAAAGAATCTAAGGCGTCTAGTAGTAATTTAATATTTATAGATTCTTTTTACTATAGCTTTAAGCCTTTTAGAGCTTAACCTAATTCTTTCTAAGTTAAAGTATTTAGTAGTATAGTAATATAGAAGAATCTAATAATAAATTAATAATAATAGTTTATAAAGCTAATAAATTTTTTTACTTAGTATATATTATATAATTTTAGCTAATTTAGATATATATTAACTTATAACTAATTTATAGTAGTATTATTTAGAGTTATAATATAACTTAGATATTTTATACTACTAGTATAAAACTTATACTTAAATAGTTTTATGTATAGATAGTACTTTATAAGTTATTATAAGACTTCTTAGACGTCTTTAATATATTACTTCTTAGTTTTAGAGTAAATAAGGATATTATTAAGGTAAATAATATATATTATGTCTATTAAGCCTCTTAATACTTAATTAATATATACTTAGAAAACTATAAGAGTATTTATAAGTCTAAATAGGACTACTATATACTTAAATATTCTATATTTAGTCTTAAATATAGTCTTCTACTTATTATTATCTTTAATACGTAAATAGTAGTAAGCTTTATATAAGTTAAGGCTAGTAAAGAACTTAGCACTTTAAAATTTATTTAAAGACTTTTTAATAAGAGATAATATATACTAATTCTTAATAATAATATTGTTTAGGCCTTAGTAGTCTATATAAAGTTATAATATTTTATCTTTCTTCTTTATAAAGAGAATAGAAGCTTTAGTAAGGAATCTTAACTTCTAAATCTAACTTTTTATAAAGTAAGTATCTAAGTACTTACGTAGAATAACTAACTTAGCTTTTAAGAGGCTATAAATAAATCTATATAGTACTATAGCGCTTAGCTTTAAGTTAATCTTAAGGTTTTATAGACTATATTAAGCTAGTTTAAGTATATCTTATTTACTAAAAGCTTTAGTAAATTATAAATACTTACTTAAGAGCTCTTTTATAAATAAATTTAGGTTTAGTAACTTAATTAGATAATTAAATAGTTAAAATAAACTATTCTAAGTTAACTTAGAAAACTTATTAGTATTTATAGTCTCTATCTTATTATAGAAGCTACTAAAAGGTTACTTTTATATAAGGATCTTATTCTTAAAGTCTAAAAGAGGATTCTACTTCTTTAACTAGAGTATTCTTATAATAATAAAGTAATATAGAGAGTTTATAATATAAAATAACTTTATTCTAGTCTTAGAGAGGCTATTTAAGTTAACTACTATTACTATAGCTTTTATAACTTTATAAATATATATAGGAGTACTATCTAGATATATTATAAGTATCTTAAAAAGAAAAATAATATAGAGCTAAAGTCTTTTAGCTAGCTTAATATCTATAATATTAAAGTATAACTTATAATTAACTATAATATCTAAGAATAAGGCCTTTTAGCTTTTATTATTTCTTAGACTTCCTTATAAGTATATTTACTTTAACTTTAGTCTTATAAAGTCTACCTTACTAAGTAAGTTATTATTCTTAGTTCTTAATATCTTTAGAATATATATAATAATAGTTTTATAAAGCTATTTAGCGCTAGGCTAGGCTATTTTATTAATAAAAGAGGCTACTAAGTCTTAGTTTATAACTTTATAGCCTTATTTTTTCTTTATAGCTTAGAGTATTCTATTTTAAAGTAGAGTTTACTATATTTAAAGTATTTAACCTTTTTTAGGTTAGACTCTAGTAAAATATCTATATTTTAAGTTATTTTAAATATAGCTTATTCTACTTTACTATTCTTTAAAGAATAAAAGAACTTTCTAGGTATTCTTAGCTTTTTTAAGCCTTTCTTATGCTTATACTTATTTCTTAAAGAGTATAAGTATTATTTTAGAAAAAGTTATTCTAGGTTTATTTTTTTAAAGATAGAATAAGCCTTAGCCTCTATAGAACTAAGAATCTAGTATAAGTTAGCCTTTTTAAGAGCTTCTTTAACTATAGTAGTAGTAAACTTCTTATTAAAAAGAATCTTTTTTTATATATTCTTAGAGAGGTCCTTATAGAACTAAAAAAGGTAACCCTTCTAGTTATTATACCTTTATTTTTTCTATAACTTAAGAAGGTTATTATAGAGCTCTTAAGAATAGTATTAACCTAATTTAATTATTTAAGACTTCTTAAAAGTAATATATTCTTATTTTATAAAGTAGCCTAAATAGCCTAACGCATAGTCTTAGACTATTTATTATATTTTTTAGAATTCTAGGTCCTAAGACTTCTTATAGAGAATAAGATTATTTAATTTTATTTATAATAGCCCTTTCTTAAGCTAATTACGTCTATAAATATACTAGTAAAGTTATTAGTTATAAGTACTTTCTTAATAAAAAGATTTAATAAACTTTTATTTAACGTTATTAACTTAGAATATATATTCCTAAAGACTCTTCCTTTTATAAAGCTCTATCTTAGGCTTATCTTAGTTTAAAGGTCCTAAAAGGATAAGAGCTTAGCTTAAAAGATACTAATTAAGTCTTATTGTATTAACTTAGCTAAAGTTCTTTAATTCTTAGGTAGTTTTAAGTTTACTAAACTAAATTATTCTAGCTTTTATTATTAGCTTTTATACCTTAAGCTTTAGCTTCTTTTTATTAATAAGTATATTAAGTTTTTCTTTATAATACGTTATAAAGTTATTTTAAGTCTTTCTAAGCCTAAGTAAATTAGGGTTAGCTAGTTTAATATTAGATAAGTCTAATAGACCTCTAAATATATTAGTTTAGAGTATAATAGATACTAGTAACTCTTAGCCTAATAGTTAAGGCTACCTAAGTCTTATCTAAGTGCTAAGGTCTAAATATTTACTATTAAATATAGTTTCTAATTAGATAAAAGATAAAAATAATTTCTTTAGGTACTTAAGGATTAAGAAGTAATTACTATATTAGAAATAGGTTATTCTAAGTAGGTAAAGACTATAATTATTATAGTTTAAGTAGATATATAAAAATAAGAATAAGAGTAATTACTAAAGAGTTACTTAAACTCTTATAATTTCTTTTCTTTATTACTTAGAGCTATAAGGACTCTACTAAGCTATCTATATTTATAATAGGTTATTATTAGTTAACCTAACTAATAACGCTTTATCCTATATAGATGTATTCTATTAGTAGTTGTCTTAAACTAGAGGTTTCCTAGTTCCTAATAATTCTTATAATAGTTCTTAGTAAGTAATTATATTCTCTAAAATTTATTAGTTATTAAAGCTAAAAGATTTACCTAAAGTAAGTTATTTAAATTTTACTAATTAGAAAAGTAGAAATATATTCTAATCTCTAATATATAGTTTATATTATAAATTAGTTCTTAGTAATTATTATATTAGTCTACTTTATAGTAGCTAGAGGTAATATAAGTTAAAAATAATTTAGACGTATTTAGACGCCTAGTATAACTTAGGTTAGTAGTCTACTTAGGAGTAAAAAACTATTTCTACTTAGTAGTTAATTAACTATAAGATAGTTATAAGTAAGGCTTACTAGTAAAGGATTAAAATAAAGTTATAATATATATTATAATAGAAGATAGAGAGATTAGAAATAATAATAAAAGGTTTTAAGACTTAAGGTAGGTATAAATAAAGTTAGCTAGTTATAAAATATTAATTAATTATTATAGTAATGTTAAAATAATCTTTACTAAAATTTTGCTTAATTTATATATAAATAAACTACTTTATAGTAATAAAGTTACATTATAGCTTTATAAAGTCTTATTATGCTACTTTTAATAAATATTACTACTTATAACTTAATAATAATATCTTTTTTATTAGTTAACCTAAGAGATTTAATATCTTTATAGAAATAACGTTACTAAGAAGCTAATAAAGCTAATAACTCTTATTTTATATATAAATAACTAGAAAAAAGCTAGTAAATATAAGTTTTATATATATTTATAGAGAAGCTATTAGTTTATATTTATCTAAATATTTAGTATATATAATAATTATTTAGTTTTATTAGAAGTATTTAAAAAAAACTTAGCCTAGATTTATTAGACTAGCTATTGCTACTATAATTACTAAAAAAAAAAATATTATAAATAGGATTTAGTAAAGAAACTAAGTTATAATAAGGTTTAAAGGCCTATAAGATTAAGGTATAGTTAAGGAGTAGTTATTAACTTATTAATAGGAGGATTAAGTAATAAGGCTAAAAGTAGAATAGCGTAGCTATTAATTTACCTAAAAAATATAATTAAAGAATTCTAACTTTATCCTATTTTTAGTATTATTTAATCCTTATCTTTTAAGAATTTTTAGACTTTACGTAGCTACTAATTTAAGCTAAAAAAGATATCTTATAATACTAAGTAATAAGACATTATAATTATTCTTAGTAAATGAGTATAAATAATAGTATAAAAGTATTAAAACTATATTTTACTAATCTTACCTCTATATATATATTATTATTTATTAATAAGTTAAATTTAATAAGGACTAAAATAATTACTAGGAATATTAGACTAAAAAATACCTTAATATATTAAATCGTTAACTAACTTATTATTCCTAATAATAGGTTATTTACCTTCCTTAGTATATTAGATAAGTTTATCTTTAGTTATTTAGGATATATATACTAAATTCTAAGGATTATTTTTTATAGTAGATTAAAGGATATAACCTATAAATTAATATCTTAATACCTAGAAGATTATAAGTATTAATAGTAATATACTTTATTATAATTAGAATTTATATATTACTATTATAATATAGTATTATCTACTTTATATATACTTCCTACGTCTATATCCTATTTAGGTAAATCTAAGTATAATTATCTTTAAATAGCTATAACTCTTATACTAAGTTTAAAATAGTACTTCTAGAAAATAACTAATATATAGGATATTTAAGGAGTTATAGCTAAAGCTAATTAATAAGAGGCTACCTTCTATTAAGAATATATTATAGCCTAATCGTAAGATAATATAACTAGTTAAAAAGAGCATAAAACTACGTAAGAAGAAGAATCTAAAAAAAAAAAGGAAGGTAAGATTAGATATAGGTATATTTAGACTAAAGATAAAGAAGGCAAGATTAAATATAGGTATATCTAGACTAAAGAAAAAGAAGGTAAAATTAAATATAGGTATATCTAGATTATATAAAAGATAAATTAGAAAGTATATAGAATAATATATAACTATTACTAACTTTATTTAATATTAGAACTAGATATAATATTAAAGAAGCTACTCTACTTAAGGAACTAAACTATACTAAAGAGAATATAACTTATCTCTCTTAGCTTAATCTTAAAATTAAGTATAAGTTCTAATAAAAGTTTAAACTATTAAAGAGTAAATAATAATATTAGCTAATACTAAAAGAGATAAAGATCTTAACTATATATATATTTCTTAAAGACCTTTATAATTCTAATATACTCTCTACTAAATACTATTTAACTTACTATTAATAAACTACTCTAAAAAAATTAGTACTTACTAACTAAAATACTCTTAAGAGTTAATTTTAGTAGAATATACCTATTATTTAATAACTTTTTAAATATTAAAAGTACTTTTTATAATTTAGTAATAAATAAGTCTATATTTATATAATATATAATAAAAAACTTAGTAATAGAAAAATCCCTTTTATATATTCTATAAGTAATTTATTTATTAAATATAAGTATCTATACCTAAATAAACTATATAACTTAACTCTAGTAGAGGAATAATTAATCTTCTTAAACTATCTATATAGACTTATTACTTATTAGGTATATAATAAGAAGGATAATACTATAAAGAGAGCTTACTATAAGCTTAAAGGCTAAATTACTATTATCTTAGCTTAGGATCTTGCTAGTTTAATAATATCTATCTTACTATATAATTTTATTAAACTATAAGAATTAATTTATATATCTTTCTTAAGACTAAATAAACTATAGCTAACTTAACTTACTAAACTTGTCTAAGTATAGCCTTAAAAAATACTTATAGCCTTATATTAGCTAAAAGCTAATAATTATTTATATACTAATATTAAAATTAATAAATCTAAAGTTTCTAAAATGCTTTTAGTACTTAATTTAAATATACTTCTTATCCTTTATAATAATATATTAAATTTAGAACTAACTACGAAAGAGCTTATAAATAAAGCTATAATTAGCCTTATAAATATAGATAATTTAAGAACTATAGAAGAAGAAATAGAGCATAAAAGGAAAATTATTAATAATCTTTTTTAATTTTACTTATTAATTAATACTAACTTTAATAAAGAAGATAATAAGAATCTAAGAATTACGTAATAGCGTTTTAAGACTATTTAACTCTTATAAGATATAAAGGAGTTTTAAGATAATAAGGATAAGGATAAATTATTACTAATAATATTAAATGTATTTATAGATCTTAATAGAATAGATAAAGAATACTAGCTATTATTATCTCTAGAGTTTCTATAAAATTTTATTACTAGTAAAGATACTAAAACGCTATTTATTAAGTAAGTATAGCTAATAAATAGTAGCTTTACTAACTTAAAAGACCTAAGTTATTACCTAAAAATCTTTTTAATACTATTTTCTTTTAGTCTTAAAAAACCTTATAGATTAAAAAAGTTACCTAGTATTTATATTTATATAATTTATTAGAGTAAGGTATATAATTACCTTAGTTTAGATACTTTTAAGCTTATAAATCTAGAAGTATATATAAAATATAATATACTACATTGGCAAAAGTTTGGGTTAGCTGTAAAACAAGAGATATCCTGGCAGGACGAGCAGATCCTAGTAGGATAAGTAGTTCTAAAAGATATCTTATTATAGTTCTAAAACTATATTTATTATTATTTAACTTCCTAGTTGGGTTTAGCTTATATTTTATATACCGTTTTGTAGCCCTAGATTAGGGCTACATTATTATGTAATCTATATTACCCTAGCCCTAATAGCTATCAAGATGTAGCAATTATCATTTTGCCTAAAATGACTTTTATAATAACTTCCTAATTAGGCTAGCTATAGTAATAAAACTAGAACCATTAGATAGAGCTTATTAAGACGAGTATTATTATATATAGGTTATAGATTATTAAAGCCCTATTGCCGTTTGTAGCCTAGATATAAAAAGTGTGGCTTAATAACCTAAAGTTTAAGTAGCGTTATTAGAAACGAGTCGTTCTAAGTAGGTAAAGACTATAATTATTATAGTTTAAGTAGATACGTAAAAATAGAGATAAGAGTAATTACTAGGGAGTTACTTAGACCCTTATAATTCTTCTTCTTTATTACTTAGAGTTATAAAGACTCTATTAAGCTATCTATATTTATAATAAGTTATTATTAGTTAACTTAACTAATAATACTTTATTCTACGTAAATATATCCTATTAGTAGTTATCTTAAACTAGAGGTTTCCTAGTTCTTAATATTATTCTTCTTCTTAAGGCTATTTATTCTAAAAAGTATATTTAAAGATTCTAATAAATATTTCTTATACTTATATATAACTTTTAACTATACTTTATTATACTAAGACTTAAAAGAGGATAAAACTTAACTAAATATATAAAATTAGGTTATCTATATCTTAAGGAGTCTTTTATAGTTTAGTAATATTCTTATTCTCTAGCTTTAGTATATTACTTATTTAAGATAGATAGCTTTCTATTTTTTACTTACTCTAAATAGATAGCTTTTTATTTTCTATTAGTCTTAGGTTATAATTAACTATATTAACTTAAACTTAAAGAAGTCTAGTTATTAAGGCCTAATATATTAGTAGGATATCTAATAAGTAGTTACTAGCTTTATTAGGGTCTTAATTAGTTAATACTAGCTTTATAAGAGCTAAATTAACTTATTTATAAATATAGTATAGTACTACTATTTATATTTAATTAGATTTTATTAAAATACTACTAAATAGTTATCTTATATATAGTATAAGTTATCTAGTTATTAAAATATATATAGCTTAACTTAATTAGTTATACTATATTAGATATACTAAATTTATATTAATTTAGTATAATTAGCTTTATAGTAGGTTAAGTAGCTATAACTTATATATAAAACTACTTTATAAGCCTTATATAGCTCTAGACTAGAGGTATATTTTAACTTTATTTTATATTAAAAAGAGTTCTTAAAGGAGTATTCCTTATATATATATCTTAATGCTTCTTATGTCTAATTAAGAGTTATTTTATATTATTTATAGTAAGGTATTTAAATTTTTACTTAAAAGTTTAGAGACTTTAAGGCTAGAATTATACTTTCTTATTTAGGAAGTTATAATTTCTCTAAGTACTTACTATATTACGTATAACTTCCTTTTACTATAGAAAGCTCTTATAGGTCTTTACTAAGTACTATTATATTAATACTTAGCTATTTTAGGAAAGTAGAGAGATTTAGGTATAAAATAACCTTTTTTACTTTAAATTTTCTATTTCTTATTTTTTATACTCTAAATTTTAAAGTAAGTAGAAATTCTATAGTTTTATAAATATACGTAAAGATTACTATTATTAACTTATTTTATATTATAAGTTCCTTTTTAGTAACTATAAATTTTCTCTTTTTAGTTATTAAACTACTTAGTATCTTCTTAAGTTCTCTTAATCTATTTTAATATACTTTATATCTTTCTAACCTTTAATAACTTATCTTAACTAATCTATATACTTTTAAACCTATCTTTATTTAAAGTAAGTATTAATATAAATAAGTTACTTAAAGATTCTATTAAAGGCTCTTAGGTCCTTACTAAAGGTAACTTTAACTTTAGTAAGATTATAGTAACTATTCTTACTAGTAATAATATTATTATATTCTATAATAACTAAATCTTAACTACTAATATTATAGATTTTACTAAAGTAGTTTTTAAGAATAAGATAGAGTAAGAATACGCTAATAAAAATATTATAGTCTTACTTAGCTTATTATAGTATTACTTAACCTTAAATCCTTATTAGTATTATATAGAGGTCTATGCTACGTATTTCTTTTCTCTTTTAACTACTAAACTTTACCTTATTTCTAACTTAGAGTATTATTATACTTAGTAAGTTAGTTTAGGTAAGTACTTTATTAAATACTTTAATATAAAGTTAACTAAGAATTATTTAGAAGTAATATCCTATTCTAGCTTATTTTATATTATTTTATATTAATATAGATAAGTTATTTTTTATTAGGACCTTTATAATAAGGCTAAGCTTATCTTAATTTACGTTATAATTAATAAAGTTATTTATATTTTTAAGAATAATTCTTAGGATAAATTATCTTATAAGGATAAGTATATACTTTATAGTAGTATTTAATATACTTATAAGTATATAGTAACTCTTTATAAGTTATAAGTACTTATTTTAACTAATTCTAGTCTAGTTTTATATATTTAAATACTAATTAGTTTATAGTCGTATATCTAAGTAGCTAGTAGCTAATTTCTTCTTATTATATTCTAGTATTATTAAGGGTAGCTTCTATATAACTTATACGTTTATTAACTATTATATAGGTACTAAAGCTACCTAAAAGCTAGTAGATAATAGCCTTTTAGAATTAAAAAAGCGTATTATAGCTTATTTAGCTCTCTTAGCTACTAATATCTAATTTTATTCTTTTAAGCGCTTTAAGTACTATAATATACTATATTCTTAGCGTTAAGACTTCTATTATATTATTAGTCTTTAAAAACCTAACTTATTTTAAGTAAGTCTTTTTATATTTATACTAGGTTACTTTATATTTAACTATTCTATAGTAACTTACTAATACTAAGAATAATCTAGCTAATATTCTTTTAAACTCTTAAGTACTTCTTAAGTATTATAAGGCCTATCTTAGCGCTTTTAAGTACTAAGAAATTAAGGCCTATATTAAAAAGGCTATTAAGGCTTTCTATAAAGATAGTTATACTAATAAGAACTATTCTAAGATTAAGGCTATAGGTCTTATTATAAAGAAGCGTAAAATAGGCTAGGTAGCTTCTTCTTAGGTTAAAATAGGGTTAGATAAGTTATTTTAAGTCTTTTAGAATTTAGTATTATTTATACTTAGCCTTAATTAGCTAAGTAAGGCTATTTCTTATTATATTAAGTTATTTTACGTCTCTTAAAGATAGGTTAGTTAATAGATATTCTTCTAGGACTTCTTAAGAATAGATTTATTAGTAAATACTCTTATAAAACTATTATATAGTTAATTTAACTCTTAGTTAGAAATTACTTATTCTTTTATATATTTTCTAATATATATTTTAACCTTATTTTACGTTAAAAAGGATTCTTAAAGAAGTACTTCTTCTATATATATAGAAACTTATTTTATATATTATTCTAAGTTATTTTATATATTTATAACTTAGTAGTTTTTCTATATACTTATTATCTAGTACTATTTTTAAGTTACTTTAAGTTAATTTATTATAATATATATATAAAAGAGTTAATTTAGATTCTAATTAGTAAGAAAACTATAAAGTAACTATTCTTCTTCTTTAAAAGCTTATTTTAAGTCTTTTAGGTCTTTTTTAGCCTTCTTAGCTATCTTTTTAGTCTTATAGGGTTAAGATCTATTAACTTATTTATAATATTATTTAGATACGTTATTTTATATTTAATTACTTTTCTAATTATATTTATTACTAGTATAATACTCTTCTTAGCTAACTTTACGTAATAGCGCTTTAAAGTAGTTAAAGAAAGGTTAGCTATAAGCTTTTAAGTTAATTCTAACTCTAGGTAATTTTTCTATTTTATAAGGTAGTAATATTTATTCCTTTTATTTATTATATACTTTATTACCTTCTCTATATTATATATATCTAGGTTTTTTAGGTTTAAAGAATCCTATAGTAATATAGACTTTTATAGAAAGTAGAAGTTTAGCTTATATAGCTCTAATAGAGAGATATAAAATATATTATAAACTTATATATTCTTTAGGAGATTAAGCTAGTAAGTATTAATATTTATAACCTCTATAATCTTAAAAAGACTTATATACTTAATATTAAGCTTCTTCTTAACGTAAATAGTCTAAATATTCTTTATATTAAGTAGGACTTAGTTACTAACGTTTAAATAAATATTTTTCTTTTCTTTATTATACTAGTTAGCCTAGTATAGCTATATTTTAGCTAATTTATTTCTTATTACGTATTATAGGGATAGAATATAGTTTACTATCTCTTTAGCGTTAGGTATAATACTTTTTCATCGTGAAAAAATTATTATTGATTTGAGTTATCTGATAGCACTAATAATAGCTATAACTATTATACGTAGTGGGTCATCTGAGGAGTTAGAAATAACTTTAAAATAACTGCGATAACCTACGATAACCTAAAGATTAATAAATTAGATAAAAGGATTTTACTAAAGTTCTTAAGTCAAATAACTAATTAACTAATCTAGCTATGCGCCTAAAGATCTTGCTATAGGCTAAAATATAGGGTTTAGTACCTTTGGTTTAATCTAGAAATAAAAAGGTTAAAAAACCATAGAGTTAGCAAGGATTCTAGAAATAAATAAAAAAAGGAACATCAAAGTCTAAAAAACGTTTTTAGGCTGCAACTAGTAACGGCTTGATAATAAATTCTAATTTAAATTATAACTTACTTATCTAAATGAGGGCTATCTAATGGTATACTTTTTATAATTATAGCAATTATATTTAAAAAGTTATTAATAGAAATTGAAGAATAAAAAATGTATTTATCTTTGAACAATTATAACTTAATCAACTTTTGAGATATAAAAATAATAAAAACATATCTAGATAGAGCTCAATGAGCTCTAAATAGTAATATAAAAATTATACCTTAAAGTTGCCTATTCGGGTTACGATGTCTCCGATAACCACGATGGATTTTAAATAACTACGATGGATTTTAAATAACTATAATAGATTTTCGATGTATTTAAAATAACTACGATAAGTTTAAAATAACTAGAATAACTAGAATTATTTAGTACTTTATTCGATGCATATCCGATGCGCATCTAATGTCTTTAAAATAACTAAAATAACTGTTTTACCGTTGGATACGTAGTCCAATTTGCGATGCATGATAATTTTTTCACGATGTTAATAGCGTTTTAGCTAATTTAGGGATATAGAGGTTCCTTCTAGTATATATAATAAAAGAAGTGTAATAAGCTATGAAACTTAGAGCGAGCAGATAATTAGATTGTATTCTAGAATCTACAAACGAGAGAGAGAGAGAAGAAGATCTAGAAGAGCTATAGATCTATAAGGAAAGTAAGTCTGCTTAGTAGATTCTTAGGCGCGCTAACCCTCCTAAGTTTAGCGCGTAATCTTATAATAAGATCTCTCTTATAATACTACTATAAAGCCTATAAAAAGGAATTATTATATAATCCCCTCCTTTAGTATAGCTCTCTAGGCTATAGACTACTAATTATATCTACTTTCCTAATCTATTCTATTCTAATCTAGTCTAGTCTAGTTTAGTTTAGTCTAGTCTAGTCTAGTCTAATAAACTTTTAGTAATAAATAATATTTTAATCCTTCTATAGTATAATACTAACCTTACTAGTCGTTTAGAGCATCTTAATCTCTAGCTTACTAAGGCAACTATTAAGAAGTATTAACGAACCTTAAGATATCCTTAGAATACTCTAGTTCTTAAGTCCTAGTAGTCTAGTAGTTAGTAATCTTATTAATATAAGGAAATTAGTAGTATAATTATTTTACTTCTCCTAATTAGTAGGAATGCTATTAAAGTTATAATTAATACTATTGCTAGTAGGCTCTAGTATTAGTAGTATCTAGGTAGGATATAGGCCTAGCTTACTAGAGTACTAAGCATAAAACTTAGTAATAAGCTTTAGCACGTTCTTAGTAACTATCTAATTATACTATTTAGCTTTATTATAACTAGTATACTTAATCTTATATTATAGCTTCTTATACTAACTAGTAAAGTAGCTATTAATAATAGCGTTAATAGACTATTTATTATTATTTATAGTCTCTCTAATAACTACTAGTAGTAAGTTAGTATGCTTAAGTAGCTTAGCGTTATTTATAATATAGTAAAGAACCTAGGCGTAAAAGATATTATATATCTTTATAGAAGTAAGGAGATTAAGTTTATAGGTAATAGTATTAATCTTTTTAATTATATAGAAGGGGCCTATATTCTTATCGTCTAGAGTTTTTAAGGAACGTAATATAGAGTAGTTCTATATATCTAAGTAAACCTAGTCGCCTAGTAATAAGTCTAGAGCTATATAGTAGTAGTAGTTAGTATATTCTACTTACTAAGCTTATACCTAAATTAATTGCTCTATTAGATAATTATATATCTTAGCGTAACTCTTCTATATTATATCTATATTAATAGCTTCCTTATTAGCTACTATAGAGATATTTATAGGTTTTAGGAGGTGATATAAGGACTTAAGGCCTAATTAAGGGTTAAATCTATTTTAAGCTTTAAAAGGTATAACTCCTATAGTAGCGTTTATAATAGAATTAACTATAAATTTAGTAAAGGGTAGAAGGGCTACTTAGTTATCTTAATCCTAGTTAATAAACGCGCGTAAGAACTACTTAAGTATAGTAACTAAGATTTTTATTATACTATTAGTTTTAGGGTAAAATATTATACTAAGGTAGAGTATTATACCTATACGTTTATATAAGCGCTTTTAGAATATAGAGGTAAATTAGCTACTATAATCTAAAAGAATTATTAATAGCTAGCTAATAAGCTTCTATACATAGTTAATAAAGGCTAATACTATTAAGTCTATAGAGAGGTTTAGTAGCAAAATAAAGCATTAAGTCTATATATATTAGTTAATAACTACTATAACGTGCTAGTAAATTATACCTTAGTATAAACAATAAGGTAATAAGATAGCGAAATTAATAAAGATATTAGACTATACGCGCTTAAGGAGAGGAAATTATTATAAGAAGCCTTACTTCTTTTAGCAAACTAGTTTAGTAAATACGTACTTATAGCCCTTAATAAAGCTCTTAATATTCTATAATATCTTAGGCTATTAGTAATTCTCTTATAAGTAGTAGTAAGTTATTACTACTCTACTATAGCTTATAGCTTTATAGCTATATACGCTTTATATAGCGTGACACTAAAGCTTTCCTTAAGAAATAAAGATTTAGTTATAATAAAGGATTATTTTATTAGTAGCTATTATATAGTCTCTAAGCTTAATCTACTCTTATTTTAGAGTATTAAAGGATAAAAAGAGCTAGTAGTTAGTTTTAGCGTAGTAAATAATAATTATTATTTTATTATACTCTATTATGTTTATAATATTTTATAAAAACTAGTTGCTATTAAAATCTAGGAATAAGTTATCTCTTAAGAGATTAAGTAGCTTACTCTTAGGCATCTTATTATTACTAAGAGACTCTTCTATAGAATTAAGTAGCTTACTTATAAGATTAGAAATATCTAATTTATTCTAAGTAATAGTAGCTAGGTATAGTATTAAGAGGCAAGTAGGTTTAATAAGTAATATAGCTAGCTTTACTATATAGTCTATATTAAATTAGTATAGGAATAGTAAAGGTTAGACTTATTAAGAGACGTAAGGGTTATTATTACTTTATAGGATATTTTATAACTAATAAGTAAAGGCATCTACCTTTCTATTAGCTATACTTAGTTAGTACTTTATCTTAAAGTAAAACTAAGAAAGAAACTTAGCCTATCTAGCTTATTATTAAGAGAGACGTTTTATTATTATAAACGTCTAAAAGTTATAGTAATTAGAGAATACTTAAATAGAGTTAATAGAGCTAAATAGCTCTAGTTCCTATTCCTTAAATATATAGATAATAGCTAGAAGTTCTTTATTATAAATATTATAATTATATTCTACTAGAGTTATCTTCTTTAAGAGGTATATAACTAGGTAAAGCTTCCTATTATTACCCTTTTAAGAGAGAACTATAGCATAAACTTAATCTAAGGTATTTATTTCTAGCTATATTTCTTTAGTATAGTTAAAGTAGCATAATATCTTAGTAGATATAAAGTTTATTTTTAGCTTCTTAAACGCGTATTCCTCTAGCCTATTAAGGTTTTAAAGGAAAATTACTATAGCGTCCTTCTTTATAAATACTATTAGTAGTGCTATAGTCTTTAAATATTTAAGAATAAATTAGTAATAGAAGTTAGTAAAGCTAAGAAAAGCTTAAACGTCTTTAACTAAAGAGGAACGTTACTAGTTAACTATACTTTAAACCTTCTCTAGGTCTATCTTAATGCCTTTAGTAGTAATAATTAAGCTAAGGTATTTAACTTATTAAGTATTAAATTTATACTTCTAGATATCTAAGTATAATCCTACTTTACTTATTGCTTCTAAGACTAGATAGGTATAAGTAGTATAGCTAGCTTTAGTATTACTAAAGATTAATAGATTATCTATATAGCCTATAATGAAGTTATTAAGGTAATTAATTAGAATATAGTTAAAATAAGCTTAGAAAGTTTTTAGGGCTTTAATAAAGCTAAAGGGCATAACTTTAAATTTATATAACCTATAGTAAGTTAGGAATATAGTTTTATATTTATTACTAGGTTTAATATAGATATATATAAAGGTAGTAATAACGTTAAACTTAGAGAAGTATTTTGCGTAATAGATATAGGTTAAAGTTTCTAGTAGCTATAAAGAAATATTATAATTCTTTTATATAATCTTATTAAGTCTATAGTAATTAATATAAACTTAAATTTCTTTTCCTAGTTTGTATGTATATAGTATTAGTATAGTGTAATGTAATTTGCTAGCTTAAACTTAATCTTAACTAAGTATTTAATTAATATATTATTTAATAATAAGGAATTCCTAGTAACCTAGGCTATTATAGTAGCGTTTAGGGATTATAGCGTTTAGGATAATATTAATAGAGTAATCTTATTTGCTATAATATAGTATAAGTTTATTGCCTAATTTTAGGTTAAAGATATCTATATAATAGTAATATTCTTTTAGTAAGTATTTAAGAATCTCTTCTCGTAAGAAGGAAGGTTTATTATATTTTTCTTGCTACTTTTTAAAGTCCTTAGGTAAGATTTTACCTAAATTAATAGTAATATCTTCTTTTAGTATAGGATTTAGATTTAGAGGTTTCTTATCCTTTTTGTTTTTAAAATTATTAGGCTAGATTTTACTAAATTACTAGCCTTATTCTAGTAGTTTAATAAAGGTAATAGCACTAACTATAGTAACATTCTTAAAGTAAGAATTAGTTAGATTAACTAAATAGCCTTTATAATCTATAAAGATTAGGTAACTAGCTAGTAGGTAATATACTAAGTAGTAGTCTAAATTAAAGAGGATTTACTTCTTTCCTTCTTTAAGAGTAACCTTATAGAGGTTAATCTATAGGTTACTAAGAATAATATTATAACTAGCTACGTCTATAATAAAGTAGTAGATTTGTTTAATATGCCTTCCTAAATAAACGTTAACTATAGTAGCTTTATTAACCTTTATAATAGCTTTACTATTAGCTAATTATATAATTTAGAGAGTAGAGAGATTAATAGTAAGAATCTTGTATTATTTAATAAAGTTAGGGTAAATAATTCTTATTACTCTACTCTCTATATCTATAAGGATATTAATTTTTAAGTAGTAGTCTTACTTTAGAAAGAATATAGTACTATAAGTAGTCTACTAATTACTTACTATAGGTATAGTAGCTACTTCTTAAGGGTAGAAATTGTATACTATAGAGGTAAGGAATATCTTAATAATAGCTAACTTAGTATTATTAAATATAATAGGCTCTAGGGATAATACTTATTAAAGGTTAACTTCTAGGCACTAGATAGTCTTATTAACCTTATATTAGATTTATTCTTTTATAAGAACTAGCTTAGAGTTAGGTTTATCCTTCTTTTATTACTAATTATATGCTTTTTACTTATTTAGCTTCTTCGCGCGTCTCTATAGAGAAGCTTTTAGTTTTTTATATTATTACTATAATTATATTTATTATAATTATCCTTTATGGTTAGGAACTAAGGAGATTAAGTAGTAATTTAATTATAGATAGTAGTAAACTCTATAATAATAGCTATAACCTTTAGTTAGATTTTAGTATCTAATAAGGTATCTCTATTCTTATATAGTGCTAAGTTATACTAATAGCTATAGCCTTTCTCTTTATACTTTATATAATAGTTATTAGCCTTTAAGGCATTATAAATGTCTAAAGGGTAGTTAAACTTAAGTTTTTATTTACTACTCTTAGCTATTAGATAATTATTATTATTATAGCTTTATAGATTAGTAGAGAGGACGTATTTAATATAATAAGTAATAGTATATAGGCTCTTAAGGAAATTCGTAAATATTTTTAATTCTATAAAGAGTACTCTCTCTACGAATTTTAGGAGTAGAAAGGGATATATTTTAATAATTTTATCTTAATTACTAAGCTTAGCTTTTCGTAAGTTCTCTAAGAAATAAGCTAGAAATTATTTAAGCTTCTTAGTAGGCTTTATTATAGCTTCTTAACTTTTAAGCTAGGTCTTAGTAGTAATATAGCTATCTTTAATACTATACTTATAATCTAGATTAGACTATATTTCTACTATAGATAAATATAGGTTAGTTAACTTATAATTACTTTATTTATTAATAGTACTAAATACCTAATTCTCTATTACTCCTTAGATAACTTAGATTTTAGAGGCTTTTATAAGATAGACTTATATATTATTATTAAGATAGTCTAATACTTTGCCTTTCTAAGTATAATACTTCTACTTATTCTTTCCTAAGAAGAGTAAAGGTTTATTACTTTATACTTTAAGGAGAAAGGCGCTACTAATTAAGTTAAAGTTAAAGAAAGGAGTAGTTTAATGCAAGTCTAATACCTCTAAGGGTATATTTAAGTTAGGTTAGTCTATATCCTAAGTTAGAGAGGTTTAGTAGAATAGATTATTATCTACTAACTTATTATAATTAAGATAGAGATTAGTTACCTTAATAGCTAAGAGTTTCTTTTAGAGAGCGTTAACCTAAGCTTAAAGGATAGTAGCTTCGTCTACTTTCTTCTATAGAGCTTTATAATATTTACTAATCTTATTAACGTAAGTAGTAAGTATTTCCTTAAGTAAATTATTATTATATTATAGCTCTTATACTTTTTAGCAAGTAGTTACTACTTCCTTAAGGGTAATAGTATTATCTTAAATCTACGCTTTAAAGTAAGTAATCTACTTTGTACGTTTATTATTAGTTTTAGCTAAGTTCTATATCTCTCTCTAAGCTTCTAAAGCTTCTTCCTAGAGAGTATAGATTAAGTCTATATTATAAGCGTTTATATTTTGCTTAATTTTAAAGAAGTAGGCTATAGTTTAAGAGGCTAATAATAAGGTATAGAGCTATATAACTAAGTTGTCTAATATAATCTCTTCTTTTAATAGATATTCTAAGTCTATACTTAATTTAATTAAGTAGTAAGAGTAATAGTAAAGGTCTAATTACTTCTTTTTATAATAGAGGTATATTCTTACGTCTTTTAGCTTATTACCTTCTTTGTTAGGTATCTTTTGTACCTAAGTAGCTTAAAAGATTAGAAGATTCTTATTAATAGTTAGAGTAACTAGTTAATTAAAGTTTACTACTATAGGGTAGTAAGATATTAATATAGGTAGTACTCTAGGGCCTTTAGCTTACTAGCGTAGTTCTATTAGCTATTTATATATTTTAAAAGAAAGTCTAGTATTATTATTAGGTTAGAAAAGAGCTAGTAATTAGTTATCTCTTATATTTATTTAGTTTAGTAAAGTTATTTAACTAGTATTTTAAGGGGCATCTTCTAACGCTTTAGTCTTTTTGCTTTTACGGCCTTATTCTAATAGATAATTATTTTTTAACTTATCTTTATCTTTTAATAACGCTTTTAAGTCTAGCTCTAGTAGTTTTAATAATCTTAAGACGCTCTCTACTAAATCTACTACTTTCTAGGTAGTATCTAGTTATACTATATTCTAAGTATTAAGTCTACTTTAATACTTAGTACGTATAGCAAAAGGATAACATAATAAAGATAGATAACGTAAGCATATAGGAGATAAGAATAGGTACTAATTATTAAGCTAAGTATAAGTAATTAGGGATAGTAAGTAGGCTATATAGCTATTAACTTAAGTCTATTAGTTAGGAGCCTTATTAGCTATAGTTATAAATAATAAAGAAGGATACTAGGAGGAAATACTTATTTATTTAGCGCGTTTTAATAATAAGCATATTAAGTATAATTATAAATATTTAGTAGTAGTATAGAAGATAAACTTTAGTATTCTATAGAACTAAGGATAAGAGGTAATTAACGCTTAGACTATTAATAGGTTAAAGAGTATTAGAGAATCCTAATACTTTAATTAGATAAGGAATTAGTAAGGCTAATAGATTTAGTAAATCTATAAAGGATCTTTAATAAGGTCTAAGACTATACGTATAGAATATTAATCTATATAGGCGCTTCTTTAGAAGTAAATTCTAGAGTATATAGTATAAATATGTAGGTAGTTAAACAGTTTATAGATTATATAACGAGCTATAGAACTTAGAGTAAGTAGATAATTAGATTATATTCTAGAATCTATAAATAGGAGAGAAAGAGAAGAAGATCTAGAAGAGCTATAGATCTATAAGGAAAGTAAGTCTACTTAGTAGATCCTTAGGCATACTAATCCTCTTAGGTCTAGCGCGTAATTTTATAATAAGATCTCTCTTATAATACTACTATAAAGCTTATAAAGAGGAATTATTATAAGAAGTAACCCTAGTTAATAAGTAAATACTATTATTATAGTTAAACTTAGCTAAACTAAGCTATCTTACCTAATTATCCTATTCTTAATACTTATAAATTTATAAGTAGTACTTAACCTCCTAGTTTAAGCGCTCTATTTAACTATTAGTCTATAAGTAAAATATCATTAAAAGCTTTCTAAGGATAGAAAGGTAATAAAGGAACGTTTTTTAGTACTTAGAAATAAAGAGAGGTCCTTAATTAGATATAATAGTATAAGGTATACTATATAGGTATATAACCTTTTATAAAAAGATCTTAGTAAGGTCTTTTATATCTATATCCTTTCTTATTAAGATATAGTAAGCTATTTTAGTTAATTTATTAATAACTACTATAATAAAGTTATAGGTTTAACTATTATAAATACTTAAGAGCAAATCTATAATAAAATCTATAGTAATATCTTTCTATAACGCTTTTAAGACTAGTAAGGCTATTAGTAACTCTTTCTAAGCTTATCTAATAGATTTATTACGTTAATAGTTAAGGCAAGCCTTATAATAGTCCTTAATATCCTTCTAAACATAGTCCTAAGTATAGTAGCGCTTAATCTTCTTAAGTATCTTCTTTAACTTTTTATAACTACCTTCTATAGCGTTATTATAGAACCTTTATAGAATTTTTTTCTTTTATAACTCTTTCTTAATAAAAATAAGATTTTTACTTATTTATTTAGCTTTATTTAAGTTATTCTTAGCTAGAGGAGGTTTATTAATAGCTAAAATTTTACTAAAGCTTATTTTTAGATATTTTTAAGTCTTAGTAGGCTTATCTTAACTTCTCTTAAGTTAGTTTATAGTAGAATACTACGTATTAATACTAACGTATGTAATAATAAAGTCTATAAGTCTAATAGCGTTAATTTTAGCTATAAGAACGTTATTAAGCTATAATTTATTATAGAGTAGGTTAAGTAATACTTCTATAGTCTTTTTCTATTCTCTTTAGCTCTCTTTAACGTAGTTTAGACGTCTTAAGGGTTTATTAACTAGATTTATCTTATCTAGGTAGTGCTTAATATTAAAATTATATTCTAAGAGTAAATCTATCTACTTTACGTATATTAATAATATTTTTAGTATTATTTTAAGTAATTTAAGGTTTATATAGTCTATTAAGATCTAAAATTAGTTTAGTAAGCCTTATAAGTACTTTCTAAATATTTTTAAGGAATCTATAATTACTAAGAACTTCTATTATAAAGTCCTATAGTAGCTTTTTAGTAAAGATAATTTCTAAAAATAGAATATAATAGGTTTCTATAGGCTATCCTAGTCCTTATTATACTATCTTTAGCTTAATATTCTATAAATTACTCTTTTAGAAGTATTAGTTTCTAACTATATAGGAAGCATAGAGTTAAAATAGGCTAAAATTAGTATATTTATAAAAGAATCTTTTAGTTTATTAAAAGAATTTAAAGCGTTTAGTAGTAATTTAATATTTATAGACTTCTCCTACTATAGCTTTAAGCCTTTTAGGGCTTAACCTAGTTCTTTTTAAGTTAAAGTATTTAGTAATATAGTAATATAGAAGAATTTAGTAATAAATTAATAATAGTAGTTTATAAAGCTAATAAATTTCCTTACTTAGTATATATTATATAGTTTTAGCTAATCTAGGTATATATTAACTTATAACTAATCTATAGTAGTACTATCTAAGGTTATAATATAACTTAGATACTTTATACTACTAGTATAAAACTTATACTTAAATAGTTTTATATATAGATAGTACTCTATAAGTTACTATAAGACTTTTTAGATGTCTTTAATATATTACTTTTTAATTTTAGAGTAAATAAGGATATTATTAAAGTAAATAATATATATTATATCTACTAAGCTTCTTAATACTTAGTTAATATATACTTAGAAAGCTATAAAAGTATTTATAAGTCTAAATAAGACTACTATATACTTAAATATTCTATATTTAGTTCTAAATATAGTTTTCTACTTATTATTATCTTTAATACGTAAATAGTAGTAAGCTTTATATAAGTTAAAGCTAATAAAGAACTTAGTGTCTTAAAGTCTATCTAAAGACTTTTTAATAAGAAGTAATACGTACTAATTCTTAATAGTAATATTATTTAGGCCTTAATAGTCTATATAGAGTTATAATATCCTATCTTTCTTCTTTATAAAAAGAATAGAAGCTTTAGTAAGGAATCTTAACTTCTAAATCTAACCTTTTATAAAATAAGTATCTAAGTACTTATATAGAATAATTAACTTAGTCTCTAAGAGACTATAAATAGGTTTATATAGTACTATAGTGCCTAGCTCTAGGTTAATCTTAAAGTCTTATAGACTATATTAGGCTAGTTTAAGCATATTTTATTTACTAAAGGCTTTAGTAAACTATAAATACTTACTTAAGAGCTCTTTTATAGATAAATTTAGGTTTAGTAACCTAACTAAATAATTAAATAGTTAAGATAAACTATTCTAAGCTAACTTAGAAAACTTATTAATATTTATAATCCTTATCTTACTATAGAAGCTACTAAAAGATTACTTTTACGTAAGAGTCTTATTCTTAAAGTCTAGAAGAAGATTCTACTCTTCTAACTAGAGTATTCCTATAATAATAAAGTAATATAAGAAGTCTATAATATAAAATAATTCTATTTTAGTCTTAGAAAGGCTATTTAAGTTAATTATTATTATTATAGCTTTTATAACTCTATAAATATATATAAGAGTACTATCTAAGTACGTTATAAGTATCTTAAGAAGAAGAGTAATATAGAGCTAAAGTCTTTTAGCTAGTTTAATATTTATAACGTTAAAGTATAATTTATAATTAACTATAATGTCTAAGAATAGAGCTTTTTAGCTCTTATTATTTCTTAGACTTCTTTATAAGTATATTTATTTTAACTTTAGTCTTATAAAGTCTACTTTACTAAGTAAGTTATTATTCTTAGCCCTTAATATCTTTAAGACGTATATAATAATAGTTTTATAGAGCTATTTAGCACTAAGCTAAGCTATTTTATTAATAAGAAAAGCTACTAAGTCTTAGTCTATAACTTTATAGCCTTATTTTTTCTTTATAGCTTAGAGTATTTTATTTTAAAATAGAGTTTACTATATTTAAAGTATTTAACCTTTTTTAAGTTAGACTCTAGTAGAATATCTACGTTCTAAGTTATTTTAAGTATAGCTTATTCTATTTTATTATTTTTTAAAGAGTAGAAAAACTTTTTAGGTATTCTTAGCTTTTTTAAGCCTTTCTTATACTTATACTTATTTCCTAAAGAGTATAAGTATTATTTTAAGAAAGATTATCTTAAGTTTACTTTTTTAGAAGTAGAATAGACCTTAGTTTCTATAGAACTAGGAGTCTAGTATAAGTTAGTCTTTTTAAGGGCTTCTTTAACTATAGTAATAGCAAATTTCTTATTAAAAAGAATCTTTTCTTATATATTTCTAAAAAAGCTCTTATAGAACTAAAAGAAGTAACCCTTTTAGTTATTATATCCTTATTTTTTCTATAACCTAAGGAAGTTATTATAAAGCTTCTAAGAATAGTATTAACTTAATTTAATTATCTAAAACTTCTTAAAAGTAATATATTCTTACTTTATAAAGTAGCCTAAATAGCCTAGTATGTAGTTTTAGACTACTTACTATATCTTTTAGAATCTTAAGTCTTAAGACTTCTTATAAAGGATAAGATTATTTAATCCTATTTATAATAGCTCTTTCTTAAGCTAATTATATCTATAAATATACTAGTAGAATTATTAATTATAGGTACTCTTCTAATAAAAGGGTTTAATAAACTTCTATTTAATATTATTAACTTAGAATATATATTCTTAGAGACTCTTCCTCTTATAAGGCTTTATTTTAGGCTTATCTTAGTTTAAAGGTCCTAAGAGGGTAAAAGCTTAGCTTAAAAGATACTAATTAAGTCTTATTACGTTAACTTAGCTAAAGTTCTTTAACTCTTAGGTAGTTTTAAGCTTACTAAACTAAATTGCCCTAGTTTTTACTATTAGCTCTTATACTTTAAGCTCTAGCTTCTTTTTATTAATAAACGTATTAAGTTTCTTTTTATAACGTATTATAAAGTTATTTTAAGTCTTTTTAGGCCTAAGTAGGTTAGGGTTAGCTAGTTTAATATTAAATAGATCTAATAGACTTCTAAATATATTAATTTAGGATATAATAAGTACTAGTAACTCTTAGCCTAATAATTAAGGCTACCTAAGTTCTATCTAGGCGTTAAGGTCTAAATATCTATTATTAGATATAGTTTCTAATTAAATAAAAGATAAAAATAATTTCTTTAAGTACTTAAGGGTTAAGAAGTAATTACTATATTAGAAATAGGTTATTCTAAGTAGGTAAAGACTATAATTATTATAGTTTAAGTAGATATATAAAAATAGAGATAAGAGTAATTACTAGGAAGTTACTTAGATCTCTATAATTCTTCTTCTTTATTACCTAGAGCTATAAGGACTTTATTAAGCTATTTATATTTATAATAGGTCGTTATTAGTTAATCTAACTAATAACGCTTTATTCTACATAGATATATCCTATTAGTAGTTATCTTAAACTAGAGGTTTCCTAGTTCCTAACAGGCGTTTTATATCTTCTACCCTTACTAACTCTATAAAACCTTAACGGATTTAGCTAGTTCTTTTAAAATACCTATGAAACCTATAATTTATACGTATAGGCGATATGGTAATAGCTACATTAGGCTAGATAGCTAGTAATCTATAAGGGAAGGTTAGACTTAGAGAATCTTATTGTTAGTTTTAATGTTCCTTGCTAAGCTAAGATCCCTATTAACTCCTACTAAAATTTGGCTCCCATCTAAGTAGTCCTAGCAGTCCTGGCAGTAAAGTACAATCCGATAAGATTAGAGATAGACTAACGTCCAACGGTCCTAGTAGGGTCCTAGTAGGACTGCTAGCTAACCTAAACTTTTACCGATGTAGTTTAGTTAAAATTTTAACTTTAGTTTAAACTATAAGTAAAAGGTCTTATTCTTTACTATAGAGGCAAATTTATTTATTATCCTATTTTTTTCTTCTTAATTTTTAATACTATCTAAAAAGATTTAGTTAATACTATTACTTTTTAGAAGTTATCCTTATTAAGCCTATAAAAAATTAAAAATATTTTTTAAGATTTAATACTAGAATAACTTAAAGTAGTAAAGACTAAACTTATAGACTTATATATTATTAGTAATTTAACTATTTTATTATTACTTTAAGAAGTATTAAGTTATTTTAATAAATAACTATTATCTAATAAAAGTTATATTTATATATATAAATAAATTAAAGTAATCTATATAAAAAATAATTTTCTAGGCATCTAGTTTACTATTAACCTAAATAATATTAATAATATTATAAAATTATAGCTAGTAATATTCTAAGATTAAATATTATAATAAGTAAATAAATTTATAAAGAAATTAGAGACTAGTATAGAATAATTCTAAATTCGTATAAATATATAATATATACTAAACTTAGTTATATTTATATAATTTTTTTAAAAAGAAATAGAGCTCTTCTTTAAGTATTTTATTAAGATTAAGGATAATTTAGTTTTTAGTTATATTAATTACTATTTCTTAGTAATAAAAACTAATAAATAAGGATCTCTTTATACGTATAGCTTTATATAGTTTAAAAGTAACCTTTATTTTCTATTATTAGTAGAAACTTTATAGAATATAAATAATATAGATTTTAAAGATAAGTTTATTTAGTTTATTAATAAGTTAATATCTAAATTAGTTATTCTAAGTATAGTAATAGCCTTAAAACGTATCCTAATAAATTTATTTAGAGACTAAAGGAAAGTTAATAAGTTTATTATAAACCTAAGTTACTTATCTATGTAATTTAAATTAGAAGTAAATCTATAGGCTAATAGTATCTAGATATATAAGTATATAAAAACTTATATAAAATATACTTCTAAAGCTATTATACTAGAAGTAGTTAGGACTAAATAGTAACTTTATAAATTCTATTTTTTTTAGCTATTATATAAGAATATAATAATTAAAGATAAAGTACTAAAAGTTATATAAAATAATAATAGAGTAAATAAATATAATCTATTAATAACTATTAGCCTTTACTATAATATAAATATATTATTTATCTTATTTAAAGGTTATAGGCTATTAATATTATTTTATATAATAAATTATACTACTAAAACTATAATACTAACTTAGAAGTACGTAGTAGTTATATAGGAAATATATATACTTATTAAAGAAGAAAGAAAAATAATTAAAAATAGGAAGATAACCTTATAGATAGTAAGATATATAATAATAAAGAGAGTAGTTACTACTAACTATATTATAGAGTTATCTAACTTCTATTTACTTTCTTTAAAAAGTTATAAATTAGCTTACTATAGATTATTTAGTTTTATTTATAAAAGTTTATAACTTTCTTCTTAGTTATAGAATATATTTTTTAAGCGTAGAAAATATAACTTAGTAATATATCTTACTTAACTTAGTACTCTATTAGAAAATTTATTATAAAAGTACTTTATTTATAGAATAAATATACTTAAAAATAAATATAAAACCTTAAGTTAATTTAAGTATTAGTATTAGAAAGATTAGTAAAATCTTACCTCTATTAATTATCTATAAAAACTATAGTCTAATATTTATAGTGCTAAATCTTTATAATTATACTATACGTATTAAGGTTATTAAGAAGAAGAAAAATAGGCCTATAATAATTAAAGATATTAATTTTTTACTAAAGTTTATAATAGGATAAGAATAAACGTAAAGAATAATTCTATTTATAAAACTTTAAATTATTATCTTAAATAGTATTATATTCTATTTACTTAATAAACTATAAAATAATAAATATTACTAGAAGTATATTTAACTTCTTAATAATATTAAAGAAAAGCTAATAACTATATAGAAATATAACTCTTTATTTAGTATTATTTATACTATAGAAAAAGTTTTTAGTCTTTAATCTCTTAGAGCTAAATATCGTTTAGATAAGTAAAAAGGAATTACTAAGTCTAAGAGTCACCTTTTATATAGAAAATATTAAGAATCTTAGGAAAGCTAAGGAAGCTACTATAATAAACTATAACCTTTAGAAAGTATAAATAAATAATAATAGCATAAATTCTAGCTCTAAGAATTATAGTATATATAGTAATAAAGTCTTAAATATTCTTAACATTAATAATATTATAATTTTAAGTATTATAGTAATTTAAAACTAGCTATTATAGTCTTTATAACTAAGAAACTTAGAAGCTAATTTCTTTACTATTTATAGTTTTATAGGTAAGCTTAATTCTACTATAGATAACCTTTATATATCTTTTAGTAGTATAGATATTATATAATATATAAGAAAGTTCTATAATAAAGTAGATCTTAATACTACTAGATTAGCTAAGACTATATTAGATAGAATAAAATTATTAAAAAGAGTATAGAATAAACTAAACTAAAGCGTTATTATATAAAATAATAAAGAAGGAATTAAAGATACTATTTAAAATTAACTTATTACTTATTTATTTAGACCTCTAAGTTCTTTAAGACTATAAAATATAATATTAAAGTTATATATAAACTTTTTTAATAATTATCTTAACGCGTTAATTAATAGCTATAAAAGATAAGGTCTTAATAAATTATAAAGCTAAGCTATAATAACTATCTTTTCTTTTTTATATTAGTACTAAATAAAAAAAATTAAGATTAAGGATTTATATAAATAACTTTTTATATATATTAGTAGTACTAGTAAAATAAAAAAATTATAAGTTATTAATGCTATCTAAGATATTTTTAATAAGTTAAAGCTTTAAGAAGAAATAATAATTACTACTTCTACTAGAAGTATAGTAGCTAATATTTAAAATTTAACTATTTATTTAGTATTAGGTCTTTTATTTAGAGATACTAGTAATATATTAACGCAATATAACTAAGAAAATAAGCTAAGTAAATAAATAAATACTATTTCTATTACTTAATTAGCTAAAAAATAAGTATAGGAGAAACGTAAACTTCTTATTATTAATAAGATTAGTATAATTAGTAAAAAAACTTTTTAAAGTATTAACTTAAAATACTACTTACTAGGTAAGAAGCATATTTTATTTAGAGAGATTTCTATTATACTTCTCTATAGTAATTTCTATTAATTTTTACTAGTTAGTTCTATAAGTATAATGTAGATAAGTAGTAATAGTTAAGTAGTAGAATAAAACTAAAAAGTATAACTATTTTATTAATTTAATAACGTTATTATACTTATAAAATAAGTTTATATATAAAATTATTAAATACTCTTAGGAATACTTAAAAGGCTATAAAATAAGCAATAAATAGACGTAGACTATAATCTTCTCTTAGAAAAGATAAAATATTCTTAAAATTAAGACTTTATAACTAAACTTCGTATAATTATAGTAATAAATAAACTAAAAGTAATTTTTAATATTAAAGTAGCTATTTAATACTTAGAGAAATATTAGCTTCTTTTTTTAATTTTCTTCTTAACGTATACGTAGAAAGATATTTCTAATTTAGAAACCTAAGTACTAATTACTTATAACTTAATAAATACTACTATTAAAAAATATCTTAATAAGACTAGTATTAAAGTCTTACTATACTTTATATTTATACTAAATATCTCTATTATAACTATAAATAATATTAATATTAGCTTAATATTTATAAATAGAGCGTAATTTATAACTATTATAATTATTCTAGATAAGAGTTATTTAAGATATCTAATTTCTAAGCTTATTATAATATATTTTAGTCTACCTATAGCGCTAGTTATAAAATCTAAAGATACTAAGAACCTATAGGTTAGACTTCTTTTGCTAGGAATTATTATAATAATACTAGAATCTACTATTTTTATAATAAAGGATAATATTAAATATATAAGGAGAAAACTACTATATATTTCTTTATTTAGCATAATAGTATATAAAGCTTAAGGGTATATATTTTTATAAACCTTTATTAATTTACTATATAGTAAGAATTTATAAGGAAATATAGTAAGATATAAATCTTCTATTCTTAGGACTAAGAAGTCTAAATTACCTAGATTTTATAGTTTTTATATCTAGCTATCTTAAGCTATAAGTTAGGAAGATATATAGATTTCTAACTTATTAAGTTAAGAGGCATTTAAAAATTATAAAATACTTAGGTTAGTATTATAAAATATTTAACTTTTAAATAACTATTTAATTTAGACTTTAAAGGAATTTATTAAAAAATGCTCCTAGTCTAAATATAGAGTACTTTATAAATAGTATTACTAATACTAAACAAAATTAAAAGATAATATTTAACGTTATAGTAAGAAGATACTTAAAGAGATAAAAAATATAGAATATAAGTTATTATTTACTACTTCTTTTATATTTATGCTTAGGCTAGTTATTAATTATCTTTAGTTAATCTATTCTATTCTCTTCTATTACTTATCCTTATTATTTTTATTCTTATTCTTATTTCTTTTTATATTATAAAGTATAGTTCCTTTTATTATATTTTATACGCGCTAGGTTCTAAGAGTCTTAGAAGTTACTTATAAACTATAACTTATATTATTTAATATACTAATAGACTTTAAAGGTCTTAGTTTTTTTAAAGTCTATAAAGAAATTAGTAAATTAAGTTATTTATAAGGATTAAGACTTCTAAAAGACTAAGATTATTATATAGACTAAGTAATAATAAAAGAATTTATATAAGTTATTATAGATTAAGGAGATAAAATAAAAGAATTAGTTCTAATAAGGCTTAAGGCTATATCTTAGAAATATTAAGCTAAATTAGTACTAGTAAAACTTAGTACTATACTTTAAACGTAATAAAGTAAATTAGTACTAGTAAGACTTAATACTATACTTTAAACGCAATAAGGTAAATTACTTCTTAGTATTACTAATAAATAAATATTACTAGACGTTAGAGCGTTACTATAGCTACTATAAGGGAAGCTATCTATAGTTAAGTTAATAATAGTAATTTAAGAACCTTAATAAGAACCTAAAGTTTAGTTATTTTATAAGTTAAGTAAAGGTAGAATATAATAGTAAGTAGTAATAGAGCTAAGAAAGTTTAAAGAATTAGTATTTTTAGTAATATTAGTATTTTTTACTATACTATATTAAGTAGATAAAAATAAATCTCTTATTAAGTCTAAGACCTCTATATATCTAGTACTAGAATTAGTAGAATACTATTTTAAAGCTATTATTTTACTTTATAGTAGGTAAAATTTTAGTAAAGAATTATAGAATAAAAGAAAGAAGAAAAGAAGAAGTTTAGAGAATAAATATTAGAATAAGCTATAGCGTCCTTAGGCTTCTATATTTTTAAAGTAATCTCTCTTCCTATATTAGTACTATTAATATAACTAATAACTATTTATAAATAGCCTCTAAAATATACTTACTATAATAAGAAAGAAGTATAACTAACCTAATACCTAAGATTTAAAAGTATAAAATAATCTAATTAATAAATTAGAAAGTTTAGCTTTATACGTAAAAATTAATAGCGCTAGCTCTTAACTTTATCTAATTAAAAAAACTTTAATAATTAGCCTTATAACTATTTACGTACTTATTAAGCGCTAAAGCTTCTACTATAATAAACTAATTATAATTTCTACGCTTAATAACTCTTACTAATAATTTATTTATACTTTACTAAATATAGATATTTTAGTAGAGTACTTACCTTTTTAAAGTAAATTTAATAGATAAAATATTAAATAATATTACTTACTTATAATTATATAATAATAAGCTAGTTATAGCTTCTAACTACGTAATCTTATAATTAGAACTTAGTATTATACCTTTCTTTCTAATTTTTTAAGCTTCTATCTATAATAACCTACTTTTATAGAGACCTAAAGTAATATCTAAGCTTTTAGTTATTTTACTTCTTTACTACTTCTATAAATTTAAATATCTTACTACTCTTCTTTCCTTCTTCTTCTTCTTCTTTAACTTTAATCTATATATCTTATATAGCCTACTATTATTAAGATTATATACTTTCTACTACCTCTCTAAGTTCCTTAGCTATTCTTAACTTTAATTCTTTACTTAATAATCTACTAATTTACCTTACTATAAGTACTAATTACGTTTTTTTTTAGTAAACTAATACTAATATTCTAATAAGTAATATAGCGCTATTATTTATACTAACTTCTTAAGGTAGTATTTCTATACTAGCTACTAAAGCTAGTCTTATAGATTAGATGCCTAGCTAACTCTTTATTTATAACTTTACTATCTATTCTACTACTAGCGCTAGTATTAAAGAAGTTATTATTTTACTTAATTAACTATTTTAGTTTCTCTATACTTCTATTATATATGCTTCTTACTTAAAGAAAGATACTATATAATTAAAGTACTCTCTAGATAACTTTCTTATAAATTTTTCTTCTAGTATTGCCTTAATCTATATTATTATTAAATCTATATATAAAGCTATTATAGATAGCTATCTCCTTTTTTATAGTAAAGCTCTTTATAGCCTTTAGGTTATTACTTAAGCTATATTAGATACTCTAGTTAGTACTATCTTTAGTATAAGTAAAATAAATTTTATAAGTATTATATAACTAAATTTTTTTGCTAATAATTTAATAGAACTATAACTACGCTATAATAAACTTCTTTACTTATAAGTACTTCTTTATTACTATATACTAAGATAATATTAATAAAAATAAGTACTTAGGATATACTAATACTATTTTTAATAATAAAGTTCTCTATTACTCTAGCTAAATAACTATTATTAGTAGTAACTTACCTTATAGTAATTCTAAGGAGGACTTTATTAAAATTAATTAATTTCTTTTATAGGTTCTCTTATTTAAATTAATAAGAAATATTACTAGAATAAGTTATTAGTTATCTAAATAAATTATATCTAAGCCTTTTGCCTATAAGCTTTAAGCTCTAAGTTCTTTTCTTTATAGAAAATTAATAAATTCCTTTACTATAAATATTATATCTACTTTATATACTTTATAACTTTCTATAAATTTAATTTGCTTATTAGTAATATAAAAATCTTATATTCTTACTTAGAAAGTATATAAGTTAAAAAAAAGGTAATTACTATAATACTACTTAAAAATATAGCTATACTATAAAATAGTATACTTATAGTTTATAAAGAATAAAACCCTACTTATAGCTATTAGTAGTAAAATATTATAGATAAGTAAAATAAGCTATAATATATTTAGCGTAACTATAACGTATTGTAATTATTATAACTATTTAGAATACAAAACTACGTAATTAAAGAGTTAATTTATCCTAAAAGCCTACCTATTTCTACTCTCTATAATAATACTAGAGAAATAAATCTATAAATAAATATACTATAAATTACGTTTAGTTATTAATATAATCTATATTTTATACTAAAAAGTTAAAGTATTAAAATATATAATTAAAATAGGAAGGATTATATAAAAATAAAGAGGAAAAAGTAAATAGGATAATACGTTTATTATTAGTATAACTATTTATAGCGTAAACTCTTAATATTATGACTTCTATAAAAATATAGAAAGTTAATAAATATATATACGTTTACTATAGATAGAAGCTTAAACTACTAAGGAGTAGTAATAAATTACTTACTTACTAGTTACTAATTTACTCTTTGCTTATAATAATAAAAAAATACTTTATAAATACTTCTTTACTAACTATAACTTATACTCTTCTACTATTATTAATATATAAAGTAGTCTATTAAGACTATTAGCCCTTACTAATAGCTTCTCTAAAGCTAACGTTACTATAAAATAGTAAACTACTATACTATATAAATTAGGCTAGTAGAAAGGAAAAGAAGTCTAATAATATATACTAATATAGAAGAATATTAATCCTATTTCTTAAGATTAATAAAATTATTATATAAGTCTATATTAGCTAGTGCCTTAAAAATTTATAAGTTTAATAATACGTAATAAAATTAGTAAGTATATCTAACCTTAAATAATAGAAGGTTAAAATATTATAATAGTTTAAAATATATTCTTAGAGTAAAATATTTCTAATTACTTACTAATATATTTACTTTTACGTAAATAAGATAGCTATATTTAATAAGTAAAGATAAGTAGTTTTTATAAGTTACTAGGTATTTTACTTTCTTTTCTTATACTATATATAATAATATTTTATAAAATAGCTAATATTACTATATTTTTAGAACTTACTAAAATATAGAGAATTAAGCCTTAAATAGATTCTTTTATATAAAAACTTACTATATTAGAGCTTTTCTATAAGATTTGCTACTAAATCTTTTATAACTAAACTATTATTTAATATTTTTCTAAGAGAGATATAAAAAGATACGCTAGTAAGTAAGAGCTTTATTTATAATACTAGGTATATAACTAATATAGTAATAGATTTATAAAGAAAATAAAAGTAATAACTCTTTACTTAATTAATCTAAGTAATTATTTTAACTATATATTAGATACTACTACTTATATATTTCTATTAAAGTCTCTATATACTAATATCTAATAGTAGAATTATTAAAAATACGTACTTATAATATAAATATATATAATCTTAGATATTATTTATTAGATATTAAAAAGTTAGGAAGACTAGTTAACCTTTATATAGAGCTAGCTTTAATACTATAATACTAAGATATAAAAGATAGTAATAGTATAGATAATAATAAGGTAGAAGAAGAGAAAAAGGAAACTAATAATAACTTTAATAATTAATATTAGTAATTAGTAGTAGAAATATATAATAGTAATAAAATAGTTAATATAATTAAGATAGTTAATAATAATTAATATCTTTAGTAAGTTAAACCTTAATTAATAGCTTATAGCTTAAAAGGGACTAAAGGATTAAGATAGTAAAACTAATTAAAGGTCTTACTTTAGGAATTAATTAGAAAGACGAAAGAATAATTAATTAAAGTATAACGTAGGGCAAATCCATTTCTAGGTAGAAAACTTACTAACCTCCCTTTTTCCTTTTTTTACTAATACTATCCCTTCCAAACCTATAGAGGTTCTTCCAGGCATATGAACGCGAACAACAACGCAAGGGATTGTCTCTTTCAACCTAGCTCCGGGTAGTGCCAAGACCCCAGCGCAGCTTAACGTCTGTTTAGCGTCTCCATGTGGCCACTTTGATTGGCTGGACTCGGCAGTTTTTCCGCATTTTCCGCAACTTTGCGAAGGTGGCCAATCAGCAGCATCATCTTTAGCTCTAGTGATCGTCCACAGTGCATCATGAAGCAACGAGCGATACTGGGTGCCATCCCTGAATAAATCAATTTACACTAGATGGTTGATCTCAGAACGCCACTACAACTTGGAAGACTGTTTTCAATCGAGTGTATGACTTCTGATTGAACGTCTTGAGATCTGCACCAAGAATGGACGTAAAAACACCAATTATATCTATCTCAAGGTTCTGTTGAACAGAAAAAGACACCCTAAAGATCCGCGTTCTAGCTTCCACATATTGAATGTTATAGGGATGACACCAACTTGCCAAGTAGGACATCTCGATAGCGACTTACAGTAAATCAGCATACTCGATTGCATGCAGCCTTGTGAGCCTGAAAGAGGTGTGTGCAGAATGTTCTGACTGGTCAGCTCCGGATGCCGAATCGCAGTTTTGAGGAGCTCGTTAGGGACAGCAGAACAACAACAGGAGACGCAAACTTGCAATTGTATGCTTTAAATAATCCGTGCCAGCCTTCGGTGGGCTCTTGATGCCATATTCCATACACTTTTGTAGTATAACTACCTAATCTATAACACCACAAGAGCACGATCAATTTGCTCAAAATGTCACTTCCACCTGCAGCTATCACCGAGCCTGGTGAGTGCTTGAACATGCAACAGGATGTGATTGGCTCCGAGCCGGCGGAACTACCCGTAGGTCGCAACAGCCGCGTTGGCTTTTTCTCGATATACATGGTAAACTCACCCTCGATGCGCTCTCCCGGCAGATTCTAGGTACATAGTACTCATTCAATGGCAGACTTTAATACGGCTTGCATCCGTCGGAGAGTCTCTGCTCTATGCCCTGGCTATACTATGCTCCATTGGCGCCGGAACAATATTACCATTGATGACACTTATTTTTGGAAATACCGTCACGGTGTTTACAAATTTCGCCGTTGGATCCATTGATGGAGCCGAGCTTAGATCCAAGATAAACCATTACACGTATGTTGCTATGAGCCACACCTCACAACTGGTGACCAAGCTAATGGAATTAGTCTCTACTTTATTTACCTTTTCATTGCCCGAACTGGACTTACATACATATCAATGCTTCTCTTCTCCGTTGTTGCAACCAACATCACCGCCTGCCTTCGAAAGCGATATCTCAGCGCTGTCCTACACCAGAGCATCACTTTTCACGAAACGTCCCTTAGCTCTGGCGAATTCAGTCTTGCGCTTTCCACCCATTCCAATTCTGTTCGGACCGCTCTTGCCGAGAAGTTCGGCATGTCGCTCAAATGTATTTCGACAATAGTTGCCGCCTTTGTTGTTGCACTCCATTCTCAGTGGAAGCTCGCTCTCGTCACATCGACTGTTATACCCGCTGCTGTTGTCGCCATCAGTTTCACTGGAGCCATGGATGAAAAGAAAGAGACTAGTCTCAACAATGTAAAGGCCGCAGCTGCGACTTTGGCTGAAGAACTGTTCAGCTCTATTCGAACAGTCCGCTCCCTAGGCGCTGAAGGCAAGCTTTTCGCCCAGTACAAAGGGCTGCTCGATCAAGCTTCGGCAATTGCTTGGTCTAGGCTTCCAATTGTCGGCACTCAGGTCGGCAGCTACATGTTTGCTCTCTACGGTGCCTACGCGCTTGCATTTTGGTATGGCATGCACTTGTACGCCAGGCACGAGACGAAGAGCTCCGGTGCAGTTATCACAGCCTTGTTTTCCATCATGATCGGCATCAACGCTTTCTCGGAGCTCGCAACTCATTTGGGCACTTTCATGAAACTACGCTCATCGGGAGAGGAGCTGATCAAGATCATTAACTTGGAACGCAACGTTGCGTCGCGCTCTTTTCCTGGTGGAGGGAAAGGTGCATCATCAGTTGCCGAGGAGAAATGCCTCGACCTTTTCCGCCGAGATATCCTGCTGGAAAACGTCTCATTCCACTATCCCACTCGCCCTAAAGTTCAGACATTGAAGGACTTCTCTTTGACTCTCCAAGCCGGCAAAACAACAGCACTGGTTGGACCCAGTGGTTGTGGGAAGTCAACTATTGTGGGGCTAGTCTTGGGCTGGTACAGAGCCTCAGCGGGTGAGGTCAGATTTGGCGATTGTGTCATGGAGGATATTCCAATCGAAACGATCCGAAAGAACATAGGTCTTGTGCAACAGGTACGTTCTCGTCCGACTTTACTTAGCTTACCTTGTCTAATAGTGGCTAGGAACCTTGTCTTTTTACTGGGACTGTCTTTGAGAATGTTGCGTACGGCCTTTCCGGTACTTCTTTTGAAGAAGTTTCTGAATCAGAGAAACGAGAGATGGTCATTAAGGCATGCACTACGGCTAATGCACACGAGTTCGTCATGCGACTTCCCCAAGGATACGACACAGCCATTGGAAACCGAGGAACCTCACTTTCTGGCGGCCAGAAGCAACGACTCGCTATCTCCCGAGCCATCATCAAAAATCCACCCATTCTTATTCTCGACGAAGCGACAAGCGCCTTGGATGCTCAATCTGAAGCCGTGGTGCAGCACGCATTGGACAATGCGCAACATAATCGCACCACCATTTCAATTGCCCATCGCTTGACGACTATCAAATCAGCTGATCAGATAGTAGTCATGCGCAACGGTTCCATTATTGAGCTTGGAACGCACAATAGCCTCCTGGACACTGACGAAGGAATTTACAGACGGCTTTGGGAAGCTCAACTAATTCCCGCCCTTATATCTCATCATAGTCCCGACTCTGACGAAGACATCTCTACAAAACTTCAGGTATTGGAAAAACCAATAACTGAACGATTCGTGGATACGCCTGGCTCCGACAATGAGGCTTGCAATCACCCTAGTATTAAACTTACGACACTACTTTCTACAATCTTCAGAGCTCAAAGGCGGTACTGGTGGGCATATCTGCTTCTTTTGGTAGGTAGCATTATTGGTGGTCAGTACCTGATAAAGCTCTTTAATTTTCCATCCATCTAACTTGAACAGGTGCTCTATTTCCCTTGCAGGCCTATCTGTATGCGAAGCTAGTCACAACCTTCCAGCTCACAGGTGCTGCCCTTGTGTCTCGCAGCAATTTCTGGGCATTGATGTGGTTCATTGTTGCGCTAGTTGTTGCGGTAGGGTACTTCATCGTAGGCGGTGTTGGAACCGGACTCGGCGAGGTAAGTAGTAGACGTCGACCTCTCTAAAAGGGTTGAAATCATGCCAACATATCGCAGTCAATCGCGCAATACTACAGGTTCCAGTACTTTGTCTCTCTTGCTTGGAAGCCGCTTTCATACTTCGACTCCGAATCGAATGCCCCCAGCGCCATTCTCAATCGCCTCGCCACCGACCCGGAAAATATCAATTCTTTCGCCGGAAGTAACCTTGCTGTGCTCGTCACGATCCTCGTTTCGCTTATAAGCACCATCACCCTGGCTCTTGCGGTCGGCTGGAAGCTGGCCTTGGTCGTCATCTTTGGTGGATTGCCCTTCATCTTCAGTGCTGGAGTCTTTCACGAAAGAATGGAAAATGGTTTCGAAGAAAAGTCTGCCAAAGCCTTTGAGGGCAGCGTCGGCTTCGCAAGCGAGTGCGTTGGGATCCTCAAGACCGTCTCTGCTCTCAACATGGAGCCACTCGTAGAGAAGAGGTTCGCAGCACTACTTTCGGAGCATTGTACAAATGTGGCCCGCTACCAGATAGTTGCTATGATCTGGTTTGCGCTTAGCGAATCTATCGAGCTGTTGTGCATGGCATTGGCATTTTGGTATGGCATACTGCCTGAAAATATACTCTGCTAACTGTTCAAAAGGTATGGGGGACGTCTCATGTCTTTTCACGAATACAACACGACTCAGTTCTTTACTGTTTTCGTGGCCATTATATTCGGGTCGCAGTCAATGGGGCAGTTCTTTGCCCATAGTTCCGGTATGTCGCTCTCAAAGTGCTTATATGTGTCAATCCTCTAAACATACACACTGTCCAGACATGTTCAAAGGCCTTAGTAGTGCTAGAACAATTCTTTCGCAGTCTGCGGCTCCTCACAACCATACTGCAAAGCTACCGCTTCCACAACTAGACGCACTGTCTTCAAACACGCCCTTGATCGAATTCCGAAATGTCTGTTTCTCTTATCCTACTCGGCCAACTATCCCCATCCTGCGCAATCTCAATCTGAAAATCTATGCGGGGCAGTTTGTTGCGCTGGTCGGCTCTTCCGGATGCGGCAAAAGCACCGTTCTTCAGCTTCTCGAGCGCTTCTACGAAGTAGAAAGTGGCGACATTCTAATCGGAGGCGTCTCAGTGAAGAACCTTGAGGATTCTGATGTCCGCAAGCTCTACTCCCTCGTCAGCCAGGAGCCGACGCTGTACTCCGGAAACGTTCAATACAACACCTCACTCGGCGTAAGCGGTTCGCTTGACCGCGAGAAGCTGGATCAAGTGCTGAAGCAAGCCCAGCTCTCAGAATTCATATCCTCCCTCCCAGAAGGTATCAACACCGAAGTCGGTGCCAGAGGAACCGCATTGAGCGGTGGACAGAAGCAGCGTGTTGCGATTGCTCGGGCTCTTGCGCAGGATTCTGCTATTCTGCTGCTGGACGAAGCAACGTCTGCTTTGGACAGCAACTCGGAGCGAGAGATTCAAAAGGCAATAATCAACGGGCAAAATGGTGGTTCTTCGGAAGTGGCTGTAAAAAGGACGGTGATTGCGGTTGCCCATCGACTGTCGACCATTCAGCATTCTGATTGCATTTTCGTTTTCGACCAAGGACAGCTTGTCGAGACAGGAACTCACCATGAGTTAACAGAAAAGAAAGGGGTTTATTGGTGTCTCTGCAAAGCTCAAACAGGGTGGATAGAATGATAATCTCTAGTATTCAATCGATGTATATGGTACACAGTCGATGATCGTTCTAGACATTTTCGATGCTACTTGGTTGAGCATCAAGAGAGGCGTAAGAGGCGTTTGATTTTGTGCAACAGTGCTTTTGAATTCCGGAAAGCGTGTACAGTTAGTGACAGAGGCAAGTTTTAGTTCAAGTTGTATCAGTCTATCAGAGCACGAGAAGTTTGGACTGGTATACCCCAATGGATGTCACGTCTTGTCTCATGTGATGTGACTTCTAAAACTTGATTTTCGATTGACAGAAACCGACCATTCTCAGAATCTACACTTTCACCTGATGACAATATCGTATTCAGGAGTGATTTGTCCGATCACGGAGTGCGTCCGGCGACCTAGTGAGGCATGTTATACTAGGTAGGTATGTAAAGAACTAAAGTCGAGTCTTTTCTTGACTAACATCAATCTACTCTGTATTGTGAGATTGCAGAAGTGGGTGAGTTAGTCTATCAGAACGAAAAAGCCGGACACCGATTGTGCAAGGCACTTGTAGTGTACATAGGACCATTCAGTCCCTTTCTATCTGCAAACAAAGCCACAATGAGCCCAGTATCCGGCGATCCGAACACCCACCCAATTCGCTATGCAAATGTGGTACTACTTCTATAAAACTTTGATCACTGCCATCCACCACTCTCAACGACCATCGGCTTCATCCCCATCAACCTCCGTAGCGATAGCCAGGACTCATAGACACTCAACTTGAGTTCAACCCTCGCATATCTCGCAAACGCACTGAGGAAGCGCAGCAGATTACGCGGCCACAAGACACTGCCTGATATACCTTCTAGTTCCTCCGAGTAGACACACCGCGAGGCGTAGCGGCCGAGAATTAGAAAGGTACGGGCGGAACCTTGGCGGGTATGGAGGTTGTCGTCTAGTGATCGCGCTGTAAATTGTCAGTATTTGTTGTTCAAATAGATGCTGGTAAAAGGGTTTTTGTGGGAAAGATGCGTGATGGGAAGGAGGCTGTGCGGATGAGGACGAATCTGATCCGCTGCCATCCGAATGGTGTTGCGGTGCATTGGATAAAGCTCTGTATGCCAGAATCGAGTGACACTGTAATAACTGCCAATTGATCCGCAAGCATTCCCAGGGACTACGCATTGATAGTCCAACAATGCTGCTAACGCGCCGCCATCCACAACAGCATCAAACCTCCTCAACCTAGACCACTAAAGAACGAGAGGGACAACTTACTCAAATCATTCGTCTTCAGCACCAACAACAGCACCCTCGGAACCTGCGCCAACAACCTCGTCAACTGACTCAACAACCCACCCTCTCCAAGTGCCTGCCCCATCGCCTTCTTCTCATCCTTCTCTCGCACACTCGTCACCCCGGCCCCCGGATCGCTCAACACACTAAAGTCTCTTCCAGTAATCGCACTAGCAAACAACTCAAAGTGCTCATCGCTAATACCCGCAACCTCCTTAGCATAAGTACGCATCCTCGGTACATCATTGTCCAGCACGGCCAGCCAGAGACGCGCATACGCATGTCTCAATTGACTGGGCAATTCGCGGTATAAGCCATGGTCGTAGAGAACAACGTCAAAGTTGGCTTTTTCACCCCAGCGCTTCCGTCGATGGCGGATGGCGATGTTGCCGCCGTGAGGGTCGCAGTGCAGTGGTGCGCCTTCGCCAAAAATCATTTCGTTGAATATGCGTGCTAGGGCGGCGGAGACTTCATCGCGGTCGATGGAGTGGGAGTCTAAGAAGTCGAGATCGTCGGGTCTATGGCCGGGGACGTACTCCATGACGAGGATACGGCGCTGGGCCCAGAGGACGCGGGGGATTATGACGGGTGCGTCGGGCACGTGGGAAAAGTATTCGCGGGCGACGGTCGCGTTGTGGGCTTCGTGGGCAAAGTCGAGTTCTTTGGGGAGACTGACTTCCATTTCTTCCGAGAGCCAGGTAAGGTCATATTCGGGGAACCAGTAGGCGAGAGATTCAAAGGAGAAGCGTGTGAGAGCGAGGTCAATGTGTGCCCATTCGTCTAAGGTGGGATGTTGGACTTTGACGGCGACGCGCTCGCCAGTTTCGCGAATGGTCGCGCGATGGACTTGGGCGAGGGAGGCGGCGCCGATGGGGAAAGGTTCGAATTCAGAGAAGAATTCGTCGAGGGATTTGCCAGTATCTTTAAGGACCATGGCTTTTATGCTGTCGAGAGAAGAGACGGGACATTTATCTTGGAGTGGTATGAAAGTATCACACCACTCTTTCGGAAGCAGATAGTTCATGCTGCTGAGATGTTGACCCAATTTGATGAAAATCGAACCATTCTTCTCCAACGCCGAGAGTGTTCTTTCCGCGCTCCTCTTATGACATGCTTTAAGTAGCTCTTCAAACTCCTCTGGCGACACTTTCTCGTCCATCTTCAGTGTCTTGCGATAACTGCAAACCCCGTATGATTAGCCTCCAGTTCCTCTCAAGAAATCGACCAACCTACTCAGAAATACACCAAAACAACGTATCCATAACCCTCCAAGTCCTCACACCTGCGCGCGAATAATGTCTCCCGGGTTCAGTAAACGCAACCAAGCTCGCCACTCCTATTCCACCACCCAGTATCAGCACCCATCGCCACAGCTTGCGATTCTCGCGAAACAATGCCTCTATGCGATCGCGCGAGACTTGAAAGTCGGCCGCTCGTATACTAATCGATCTAGTTTGTTTAGTGCGGGAGAGAGGAGGCCGTGTCCAGACGGTTGCCCGATTGCGCAAAAGACATGTTCGGCATGTCCACATGGACGAGGAGGAGAAGAGCGGTTTGAAGGACGGTGGCATTTCGAGCAGGGTTCGTTTATATCATGGTTTGCAAGTTTGTATGTCGGTCCTGATTCGTTTTTCGTCAGTTGGAGTGGGTGATGCTATGTTTCTGTTTTGAAGAAAATGTTGGAGAGAGGTCGAGGCCGACTTTTTCCATTGAGGCTCGGCCTCGGAAGCTGCAATCAGCCGCATCAAATGTCAACCAACCATGTATGATGATATCACCATCAAAGAGTAAATCCATGGAAAGGAAAGACTGAATCAGAATTTAATATTTATTTGTTTATTGGCTTTGAATTCCAGTATTGGGTATACAGTTAAATGCAACCGAAAGAGGCGGTACTAAAAAATCAGCCGTCTAAAGTCCTCCATAATTCTTCACATATAACAATCCATCGCATTTAGCAGTCATGAAAATCATCAAACGCATATTGGCACAAACATAACATGCTGACCAACGGTCTACAGCAAGAGACGTGAAGGAAAAGTGGTATCTTAAACATTTGAAAATCAAAACATGCCAACCAAGGCAAAGCGAGCTTGAAGCTCGTAGAGAAAGGAAAGAAATCAGGCTATGAGCCTGCCTGGGCAAGGAAGAAAGAGGAATATCAAGAATCATGACACGATCATGGACCGACGTCGCTAACCCATCCATACTGTGGGCCTGCGTCTGACGATTGGCCATTCCATTGCTCCTCGTCTTCATATTCGCTAGCATCAAACGAACTGCGTCCACTATGTGCGTCTTCAATCTCATCTGGACCATTCGAAGGCAAATTGTCCCAGATGCCGCCCAAAGTTGGATATTGCTGGAGTAGTGCCGCAGGTAGGCGAACTTGCATTTGAGGTGGAATTGCCATACCAGGCTGAAATTGGCCAGGTTGGGAAACATTGTATGAAAAGCCACCGGCTGGACCCATCATCTGCTGTTGACCTGGCATAGGCATAATAGGAATACCAAGCTCAGAGCCTGGTTCAGCCTGTGGCTGGTGGCGTTCCAGAGCCTCTTCGTCCATAAGCGGCTTAATACAAACACGTCCCGCCTCACTTCTGAAATGGCGACCGAGAGCATCGGCGCGGGCAAATCGGCGTCCACAGCCCCAGTTGTTGCCATCCTTGAGATTTCCTCGGCATACGAACTTCTTTTCGCCGGAATGGAGTCCTTCGTGACGTTTGCGATCGTGTTGGCGTGCAAAAGCCTTGCCGCAGTGACTACATACAAATGGGCGCTCATCTGTATGAGTGCGCAAATGCGATCGCAAGTTGTAGGCTCGAGTAAATCGCTTGGGACATAAGCTGCACTGGAATGTTGCGGGATGTTTTTGAGTGCGTTTTGTGGCGCTTCCAGACTCGTTGGAATTTGCTGATGCGGGACGGGATGGGTCGGCAAGATCGAGGATGTAATCGCGGTTTCGGACGTCAGAGGCAGATGATCGACGAGTCTTGTTCGAAGGTGATGGTGAGCGAGACCCCACACCAGCTCTGGCTGGGGACAATAGGTCGCGCTGGACGTCTCGGCCGGGAGTTGAGCCTCGAGAGCTAAATGGGTCGGACTTGGCACGGCCACGAGCTATAAAGTGTGAGATAAGGCCATCAAGCAAATGCGAATTAAACTTACACTTCTCTGGAGGACTTAAAGCGTCAGCGACTTTGCCTTCTACTGGTGGCTCAAAGCTAGCTTGTCTTGATGGTGGAGCCAATTGAAAAGTAATCTCAGGAGGTGTCATGGCATCAGCATGATTTGGATATTCCTGATGATTCATGGTTGGCTGTCCCATGTTGGTATAGTCTCCGCCGCTTGAGCTTGGAAGAACGTATTGTTGAGGAGGCATCAAGCTAAAGTTACTTGTATCAGGGTAGGATGGGATGGAATGCTGTGTAGGAAGCAAAGCGGGAGAGATGTGAGGACTATGAGCTGGGCTTATGTATGAAGCTGCGGCCTCTGAGAGAGAAACATGTCCAATGCCCATGACATCGTGGAACATGTTGGGGTCCTGAGCATTGAGGTTGGGAGAATGGTCAATAGTCTGGCCAAAGTTATCGGAAGCCGGAAGATATGGTGATTGATGAGCGGAAGAGATTTCTGAATGGGCATCCGAGTATGTTCTTCGGTGACCTTGGAAGGCAGCACTGCCGCCCCACTCTCCTTGTCCTTGAGGGAAAGCCGCACTCGAAGGGTCAAGCGACTGCTGTCGCGAGTGTGATGGTGGTGGCGTTCGAAATTGGCCTTGGTTCATTGCTGGTGAGCCGTGAGGGCTGCTATGCTGGCGATGCATGTTGGGCGCAAGAAGATGTGGTGGCGTAGGGGCAGAGGTGGTTGCCATTTGATCAGAATTGGATTGTGAGAGGGATTGCGAAGGTAGCTGTGGGTCGAGCAGGGCAGGATCCAAGACACTCGAATCTATAAATGAAGAATTGTCTGTAGCGGGCGCGAACAATGGACCATCGAAGGTAGAGTCACCGAGCACAGCGTTCGCGTCGAAGTTGATAAAGTCGGGAAAGGCAGTATTGCCTTGTCCGTTGATACCCAGGGTGTCGGCGGTGGAGGTCTCAGGGTAGAGACTGGTATCAAAGCTTCCGTTGAAAGAAGGCTGCTGTTGTTGCGAGGCAGAGGGAGCAGCGAATGGGTTGTAGTCGTTACCGACGGTCGCAAAGGATGTTGATTGAAGGTCAAGAGAGGTGCCGGCGGTAGTAAAGGGATGATTTCTATAGACTGGAGCAGGTGATGCAGCTGGAGTATGCCTTGCTGAATGATGACCGGCTGAGGGAGATCTTCCCCTCTGTGAACCCTCCATGGCGGAGGATTTATATAGGATATAAGAGTGAAGTCAGAAGAGTTGAGGCTGCGGCGGTAGGCTTCTTTTCTTAGAGGCCGGAGAACGGGAGAACTAAAGGGCGCTCGGGCCGTATAAACGGGCAATGGAGCTTGGTCGCAGAAAGAGGTACTGTATTGTGACGTCTGATAGTAGCCAGCGAATGCACGTCGAGTATCAAGTAGATCGGACGAGGATGGGGAATATTGGGTAAAGGAGGCTGAGTAACTATCTACAAAGAGAAGAGTGGGCAACTGGGCATGCACGATGGAGGTGATGGGGGGCACTGGGGGCACTGGGGGAAGTAGCGACCAAGAAGCCCAACAACGAGATTGGAAGGCGGGAGGGAGGTTTTGGCGGTCCGTGTTCCTGGTCTAAAAGGCCTGATACGAGCGAGGGTTCAAAGTGCCCTTTCAGAAAGAGGTACCTCTCATTTGCTACATCATACACACAAGACAGAGGTACCAGTTTCGCACAGAATACGGAGGCATTTGGAGGCAGGTCGTTGTTGCTGCGCCCCGATGCTGCGCCTTCTCTTTAAACTACCACTACGAATACTTTGAAACACTCAAAACACCGATTTTAATCTTTCTATCCATGAACATAAACGCCATTGTAGTTAAAAAAAGAATCACTTTGATTGTCTGCTCAAAGCTCTTTCAAAATGTTATTTTTACAGCCATCGCAATTGCAGTTTCATCAGTCATGCCACCTCTGTCAAACGTTCTTGATGCTATTTTGTGCTTACTACCTCAGCTCTGTGCTCTTACAGGTAACAAGTCAGTGGGGGCCGAAACCAACTACTTCCTAGCTAATTATCCCCCGAAGACTAGAGTTAAAGGTAGCGTGGCAATTATCACTCGTGGCCAACAACTCCATTAGCCTTCCCTGACTTTGATACATCATACAACTTCACTTATGCGGTGAGAAGATCTGCCATTGTGAGAATGATATCCTAGTCAGGCTGGTCCAAATCGCGTGCCATCTCCAACCCTTTCTGATTGACCGGCTTGCCCCATCTAATCAGCCAGTGATAATTATTTAGTTCCTACATCAAATGGTACACAAAACGGTGTAAGACTAGACATGCGTGCCAATCGCTCAATCATACATTTCCAAACCAACCGTCCGGGAACCACAAGTGCACCGCGCCTCAAACCGAACCCTTCCAGAAAAACCCACTATGCAAATCGTCAAGGTACCAAGCTGTAGCCCTGGAGATGTTGTGTACGATAACCACAAGCCATGGATATCGTGCAGAAAGTGAAGCATGGACCCCCAGAAAGCTGTGCTCAGCCTCACTCGAAATGGCAGCAAAAAATATCGACCGTTGGGCAAATTAGCTTGATCGCTCCCCTGGGGGCTACGGTGATTGGTCAATAACCTGGAGCATGACAGCTAAATTAACCCGTTTGGGGAGCAGTCTTGTTCCAATTTTGGATCATGGACCTTGCTGGTGATCGTGGCCATGAACATTTGTCGTTGTGTGTTTCCAGAAACAGAACTGGTATCTAGTCATTCGGGCTAGAAAGCTTCTTTCCTCGGCTTACGGATGGGTTCGGGGTGAGTGGAATGTTCGGTCAGCTCTGACGAATTGAGGAATTGCTCACGCATGAATTGTCGCTGGATTCTTTGCGTCTGCAGATGTAGAGTAATTGGGATTTCTGTGATTCTGCCTTAGCACCGCCACACATATTCAATAATTGCTCAAATTCGTATGAATGTAGAGCCAAAAGAGGCGCTAGGCAACCAGGTATCTGTGGCTGCTAGTTTTCTTATCGTTCTATTGGTAGGTTGTTGGTGTACGTGTTGGTGCTTGACCGCTCCTTGGAGGTTGGACTCCCTCAACGTCCTTGCAAAGATGCGGTATGATGCTGTTGTCTGTCGCATTACTCTCCCTTCTTCAATGCATCATATCTTGTGGATATTCAAACATCTGGATACTCTGACCTGGACATCTAGATATCCGAAAACTGCCTTGTCCTACGACATTCCATGATATTCGGTCAACGGTCCTCATCAGCTTGAATGGTTCGTAAGGCATCTGTCACCACATATCCCATGCTGCTCTTTTATTGAATCAGGAACTTGCAAACCTTGCTTCAGCTCCAATGGTTCACAAGGCATTCGTGGGAACCTGATTCATTATCGGATCCTGCCGAATCCACGCCCTCTCTGCAGACTGTCCGAGATTCGAGATCTTTGTATGGTTGAACACTACTCTTTGGGCTTTCGCTATCGACGTACACTACAGACCGTTAAAAGGCAGTCTGCAAATCTTTATGATGCCAAGTCCATATCCAAAGTTGGCTGACATGCTGTTAGATCATGGATTCAGAGAAGCATTGCAGTACAGCCCGTATCATTTTATGCCTTGGCCTTGTACTCTGGACTCGTTTGCTTGAGGAGAACCATAACATCCCCCTTTCGTCTATTACTCGGGAAGATTTACCTACTATACGTTATGATACGGTAAAATGGGGTATCATAGGCTGGATTGTTCGTAGTCGCTGGCAAATGATACGACCTTTCCAGAGGAAGCTCTTCAACTTCTTTATCTCGAATTGGAAAAGATGGAAAATGAGCACGCTACCTACCTGACAAAAGCACTATGCGCACATCAATGGAACCGAGTAGAGAGTACATGCACACGCCGCTCGGAAAGTCACAGTTTCGGCTCTTGAGGCTTTGTTCGCGTCTAAGCCGAAGTGGATTACTGCAATGCGAGTTTTCGTCAATCTCTTTCGAAGACCAGACATTGAAAAGCCTTGCATACAAATGCTGCGTCTTATGAATCACCTAGCAATATAGACTTCTAAATATTCTCCAGGAATACAGAGTCCATGGTGCAAGTGGTAGCATATATGCTATCACGTTAATGGACCGAGTAAATAAGCCGCAACCAGATAGCGCTACCCGTATATAGCTTTAGATTAAGCTCGGCTCAGTATTGTTCAGTAAAACAGATTTTAAAGTTCGAATAGTAGCATATATGCTGTCACTTCCATCGATGGAGCGAGTAATGACATGAGATAAAGATACCTCTAGCATTGAATCGAAATGTGGTCATTAGCCAACTCGCTAAATTCTGGATTATCAAAGCTATGCAACGATTATGAGAACTTCATCCCCTTCGCAGGATTCCATCCCTTCTCCCCACCACCCTCCGGCCCACCCGGCGCGCCTCCAAATCGAATACCCATATCAGGCGCCCACATACCCGACGCATGCGAGGCCGCACGCGTAGGTTGTGGAGCTGCTAGCGGAGCATTATTTGCTGGGCTAGCTAGCGGTAGAGCCGGTGAGTTGCGGGACTCGGTCTGTTTCTGTTGGTGAAGCGAAGCCGCGGTGTTGAAGTTCATGGCGGACATTCCAGAGACAAGTTCACTAGGATAAAGTTAGCATTGGAGCAGGGTGGCGGGAAGGGTAGTCATACGCTTCTTGCTGGGTAGCATCTGCACGGCGCTGGAGGACAAAAGTCCTACAATCATCGCGGAATTTTGAAACGACTTTCGCAAGATCATTGTAGAATTTGCGGCCAGCTTCGAGATTTGAGATTATTTCCTTGTATTTGAAGTAGGCGTTTTCCAGACTCTGTAATGCTTTCTCTCTCTCTTTGGTTGAGGTGTCGCCTTTTCTAGCTTGTACGAATGCGTTATTGGCATCCTGTAGTTTTTGCGAAAGGCGGGCCTGATCGGTCTCTTCTGGGCCCATATCTTTATCTGATGTGTATATTTCAAGTCGTTTTTCAAACAGTTTCTGAAATTGTGATATATCGACTTTCTGCATTGGAAACTCTCGTTCAAGCCTAGCAGCTTCTCGAACGAGTTCCGGTTCTAGTGTTCGTGTCAGTCATGTCGTCAGTTGTGATCGTAAATATGAATGACCTACCAATATCATCTTGCTTGACTTTGGTGAATAGAGCTTCTAGTTTTCGCTTTCTACGCGCTTCTATACGAGTGACGTCGTTTAGACACGCCCTCAACTTGTTAGCTGCAGACTCTAAAGCTGGAGTCATGGCAGCTCGTCGACTACTCGGAACGAATTGTTCAAGATCGCGATCTCTTCCTGCAAGGAGCAGAATAAGACTTTCGCTTTCTGCAAGCTTTTTCAGAACGACTTCATCGCTTTCATGAGAATGACCCAGATATCCATCAATCTCTTGTACCTGTGCGTAGAGTTTAGGAGCTGCTTGCTGTGGTGGTGGTATTGACCATCTGTCAGTTCCATGCTTTCGGCGTAATCGCTCATCTTCTGAGGCTTCCATGCGTAACATGTCTCTACCTTCTTGAAATATACCGCGATCATTAGATTTGACCCGTTCAGTTTCCTGTATCGACCTTTGGAGTCGGCTGGGGCCATCCTGTTGTCGAATCTCTTCAGCATGCTGGATAAGTCCTGCCGGCAACCCAAGAGGTTTTTCGATAGCTTGTAATGCTCCAGGAAGGTTGAGTGACTTTAACAGATCATGTAATTTGTTTGTTAGACCTTCCAATTCTTCTATGGTTTGATTGACCACACCATCTTTTCTTTCGCCGTAGTTGAGAGCAGCTTGGTGAACAGCATATGGAACTAATTTTGTGAAAAGAGGTCGACCAAGTTGCCCGTTCTCTCCCAGCATAGAAACAGGATCGGCTACTTCCGGTGGAACTTTTGCAGATGCCATGGAGATTGGTTCGATAGTCTTGAGTTCCCCTTTGGTTGGTACGGGCATCAAATATATCATGTCATTGTCTTTCTCTGCTCGTTTCAAGTCTTCCTGGGTGCGTTCTTTCAGAGCCTGCAAGTCCGCCAGGACAGTCTGGTTGATGTATCGCGACTCTTTTAGTGCTTCTGTCACACAACTGAGACCATCCTTCAATCTTGCCACTTCCTCGCCGTATCTCCGCTTATCCAGACAGTCGCAAGCAGCGCGATATTGTGTAGCCGCAGCAAAATGGTAGTGCTTGGCTTTCATGTGGTGGATCCACTCGCTTTCAACAACATCGGATTTGGCTCCGAACTCAGCGGCCGCCGCGTAGTAATCAGAGACTTTTGCTGCAATCCGAGCGATCGACATGTCTTTCATCCCATCCTTTACTGCCTTTTGCCAAACACACTCTTGGGCTTGCGCAAGCATGAGCTGCTCCAAGCATTCCAGGGTTACAACATCCATATCTTCTGGTGGCGGTGCTCTCATATCAGGAATTGCGCTCGATGACAAGTGATGCAGAATGCCGGCAGCTTGACAGTAATGGCTACATGCGGTTTTGAGAGCGTCGGGTGTACTGCGACTACCAAGAGCAAGTTGTGAATACATCGCAGCAAGGTTGAACAAGACATTGATGAGTTCGAAATGAAGGTTGGTGGAAGTCTCTGGTCTTGTTTTATTGTATCCTATGGCTGGATACCATGGAAACTCTACACCAATATCTATGGGGAACTTTCCGCTCATCCATACTAGTTGGGCAGCATATGCCTGAAGCTTCTTGATTGCGCTCGCATGCGGGTCAACAGACTGTACAGCGGCAGTTCGAAGCTTATCAATGGCCTCCAGGTCTTCAGCGAAAGCACCGGGGTGCTGATCGTATCTTTTGGATATGTATTGCTTCAGAGCATCGGATAGGGAGATGATGGGGCTGCGCCGGAATGGCAGGGTGAGCATATTTCTGGGAGAATGTTAGCAAAAACACTTCAGAGAAATACTTGACTTACGAAGCCATAATCAGTAGCGCTGCGAGCTTGGAGTTGTTCTGTTACGGTTGTTGTCACCTTATGTTTACAGCGGGGCATGCTCAGATTTTGAGTTGAGACGAGATCTGGATTCTGGTGACGGAATACGGTCCGTGCAGCTCAGGGAATGCAGAATCGGTGAAGGGAACATTAAAGAATCTAATTAACTAACTACTACAATAACTACGGTATTTATACCCCGTTAAAGACGTAAAACGTATCTTCTTAAAGCCTAGAATTCAGGCTATAATAGAGATAAAAGTAATATATAGAAAAAGGTAGAAAAGGCAAAAAGATATAATAGCTAATAGAGGCTAAATTTTAGTATTTTTACTTCTTAATCCTAAATTAAGACTAGCGCAAATCTAGAGTTTAGAATAAACCTTTTATTATACTTCTTAAGTTTTTAACCTATAAATCTTAAGATATACTTAGTATTAAGTATAAAGGAATATTAATTTTTAGGTTTTCTAAAACTAAGCTACTAAAATATTAAAACTAGTTAAAATAGGAAATAAAAAGTACTATTAGGTAGCCTTAGTATAGAAGATTTAGCTTATATAAAAATATAGGAGATTTAGCAATTTATAGTAGTAATAAGAGTATTTATAGCGTTCTAGGGAGAATCTTCCTAAGCTAGCACTAAGTACTCTATATTTACTAAATTTAGCATCTTTCTAAACTTTTCGTATTCTTATAGAGAAAGAGCTTTTATTAAACTATTTACTAGTATCTTGCCTATAAGAACCTATTTAATGAAGATGTAGCCTTTTATAACTTCTTAATAAAGCTAGAACTAATATATATTAATATATTTTAATCTAGAAAATAAAAGCTAAGCCTATTTCGTCATAATACCTATTATTTAAGTATTATTATTTAATATTAGTATTTTAATATTAGGATTAAACTTAAGCTATAAGAAGAGGCATTAGATTAAGATTAGCTCTTTTAAAGCGTTTAAGAGGGATAGAAGTTCTACTTTTATTATAGATATTAAGACTATTTTCTAGTATAAAGATTACTAGCTAATAAGTTCTCTAAATAGGTTAAATAAGAAGCTCTAAATTAATCTTTAAGTCTCCTAATTATCTATAAATATAGTATTATAGGCTATAAGAAATACTTCTTTGCTAGTAATAAGTGCTTTAGTAGTTCTATAATACTTAAGCGTAAAGTATTTTATTACTTAAAGATATAGAATAGTTTTCTTAATCTTGTAATAGTAAAGCTTAGAAGGATTCTAGTTAAAGTAGCTTAAATAAGAGGCTATATAATAGATATCTAGCTTATATACTATTATAAGGTAAATTATAAAGCTATAACGTATTTAGAAGGCGTAGATCTAATCTTTAGATATCTATTCTTTATTTAAAACGAGTTTGATAAGATTTAAGATAGGAATAATGTATTTAGTCTTCTTTGTAATATTAAGCTAGAATTTAGCGCTAATTTTATTAATATACTAGTTCTATAAAATTTAGAGCTTTTAATTAGCTTAATCTTAAAGTATTTAAATATTAAGAAAGCTTTTTAGAATATTTAAATCCCTTATAGTATAGCGTATACTAAGTTTATATTTTATCTTATCTACTTTTACTTAATATACTTTTAATAAGAGAAGGAGGAAGTTATTAACGTAATAAAAAAAAAAAATAGGATACTAAATATATTTAAAGAGGTAAAAATCTTCTAAAATAAGCTTAAACTTTATTATATAGAGGGTAGCTCTTATATCTTAATACTATAGTAATAAAGATCTTAGTAGTCTATAGAGGGTATAGCGAAGTAGTAAGACCTTTCTAAGAATATTAAAACCTTTAAGGCATTAAACTAGAACTATTTTATTTAGAATAGTATTTAGAAAGGTATTTATAGCGTTAAATTAGTAAAGATCTAGATTAAATATAGCTATTAGCATAAGAATTATGCATAATATATAGTAAGCTTTAGTAGTAGTATAAATCTCTAGTTCTAAATTTTAGTACTATAAATCTCCTTTTATATAGATTCTAGCCTTATATTTAAGAAGGAAGCTATTTAAATCGTATTTCTCTAAGAATACTTACTTTAAAGATAGAATAGGCTTATTAGTTTAAAGGGTATAGACCTTTTTAAATGTACCTTATTTTTAAAGTGTTTTAATTTTAATTCTAGTAGCTAAAAGATACTAGTCTTAATTAGGGCGTTTTATTATTTTAAACTACGTTTTTAATAATTCTAGCATATCTCTTTTATAGTAGCGTTAAACTAAAGCTATAGAAAATATATAATATAATAAGGTAAGGAGGTAAAGTTTATAGAGTGCTAGATTAGTAATCCTTAAAGATTATAGAATATAACTACTTTTTATAGCGTGTATAGAAACATTTTAAAAGGCTTAGATCTCTCGTTCGTACTTAGTAATATATTATTGTTTTAGGTAAGCTATTAAGGTAGCTAGTAGTAGTACTAGTAGAATTATAAGAGTAGGATCTTCTAAAGTATTTTCTCTTAATTTAGTATAATCTTAAGTAAATAACGGACTTATAAAGAGTATTAAATATTATAAAGAAGGCTAAGATAGTAGTAATAGTATAGGATTAGGCGTTATTAGCTAGTCGTTAAATATAGGTTAATTAGAATTGTTTTTAGAAGTCTAATAGCTATCTTATTTTTACTATTAAGTACATCGTGAAAAAATTATCATTGATTTAAGTTATCCAATAACACTATAACTACTTATTACTATAATACGTAGTCCTATATCTAAGTACTTAACTTAACATCTAATTCGTTTAAAATATATAGAATAATTAAAATAAATTTACTAATTT